>ML787431.1:1277095-1345118 GCA_009831015.1 Picea engelmannii
AATAGCTTGGTGAAAGGCCTTCATAATGACATTAATCCACCAGACACTGCAATCTTGATTTATTATATAGAGGCATTTGAAGGTGAAATGAGGTATGCCTTAAGGGATAAGGATCCTCAAACTTTGGGAGCAACACAAGCTACAACTATACGAATTGAACAAAATATGCTTGAGGCTAGGAAGTCTAATATTCCTGGTTTCACAAGAGGTACTCCTTCAAAGGTTAATGATGAAAAGAAGAAGGATGAGGGTCAAGGATCATCAAGTGATGGAATTAAAGAATTGACCCAGTTGATTAAACAAATGGAAGTGAACCATACCAATCAGATCAATGCTTTGTAAAATAGGTTGATCACTATGGAGAGGTCCCAAAGTAATAGACAACAACACAAGCCAAAAGATAAGTGGCCAAGAAGACCTCCCCAAAATGATCAAAGCCCACCTAATCCTTTTGAATCCACCAACTTGGTAGATCAACACTCTATACCTTATTGTAGACCTTGTGGTGAGTTTCATGAGGAGTCAACTTGTCTAGTTTTCCTTGAAGATTGTGATAATGATTATGGAAACCAAAGAAATGAACAAATAAATATGTGTGGTGAAAGGTACCATGGAGGTTGGTTTGATTGGATGGATTTTGAGGATCGTGGAAGTAGTGGAAACTTCATGAATAATGTTGATAAGGAAAAAAAAAAGTATGGGCCCAAGCCCACACCCCAATAGGTTGCAGAAATGGATAAATATAGAGGCATTGCATACCAAAGGAATGGAAATAAAAGTCAAGATAAAGGTCAAACAAATGTTCCCAAGGTATCTCCAACCCCTCCTAAGTTGAATGTGCCTATTAATGTTGAATTGAATATTGACTTGGGTGGATGGCTAAATAATGAAAAACTGTTAGTACTGGTATCACAGATTATGAAGATCCCTTCACAAAGGGAAAAGCTACTTAAAGACATAGATGATCCTCCTAAAAGTTCTGTTGAGAAACAACCAGCCGTGGCTTACTAGAATGCACCATAAATTCTACAGAATTGGGATAAGGGAAATGAGAAGAATTTACCCTTCTACCTTTCTTTAGTTGTGAATGACAAAGTGTTACACAATTGAATGCTAGATTCAGGGGCAAGCTCAAATGTTATGACTAAGAAAGTAATGCAACAATTGAACTTAAGAATATATAGACTTCACCATAACATTTGTGCCATGGATAGTAAAACGATTGAGGTGCATGGATTGATTAAGGGTTTGCAAGTAAACTTACTAAGCAACATTTCCGGATATCATGTTTGAAATGGACATTGTGGCAATCAATGCTCCAGATGCTTGGGGAATGTTGTTGAATAGAAAGACAACAACATATTTGGGTGGAAAATTACAAATGGATTTATCTTATGCCACCCTTCCTACGCTAGATGGGAACACTTTCAAGTTGAACAGGGAAGTGTTTATAAGATATCATATTGAAGATCCTAAAAATCCCAAGAATGAGTTAAAGTTTATTGATGAGGGTCTTGGTGACTATGCCATTTTGTCTAACTCCATTGTGCGCTTAGAAGATAAAGTCCAAGATGATGAAGTAGACAAAGTATGGTACATGAATTTTGATGGTGCTTTTTGTAGAACAAGAAAAGGTGTTGGGATTATACTTCAAGCTACAAATGGTCAAGTTTTGAAATTTGCTTATAGATTGGAGTTTGATGCAACTAATAATGTGGCTGAGTATGAAGCTTTGATCCTTGGTTTAGAACTTTGCAAAGATAGAGGTATAAGTTGTCTAAACATCAAAGGGGATTCATACTTGGTTATACAACAATTAAAGTGTAAATTTTCTTGTAAGTTTGAAAGATTGAAGGGATATAGGAATGCAATTTGGGATTTAATGAATGACCTAGATGATATGGACTTGATTGCTATTCATAGAGAACATAATTCAAAGGTGGATGAACTTGCATTTGCAACTTCCACACTTCAACTTCCAGACAGTTTGATTGATGAAACTATTTCAGTTGAAGTGATCTTTAGACCATCAATTCCTAATAATGTAGATCATTGGTAGGTTTTTGATGATGACAAACAAGTGATTAAGTTTCTAACCCTCATTCATGAATTTTCAGACTTAGGCATCAATATGAAAGAAGAGGGTTGTAACTAAATTGAAATTGATGATGAAGTAAAAGCATCCCCTAGGCGAGTGGTATCTTTAGAAAGGGATTTTGATAGATAGGATGGTCATAAGAAAAAAGAAAAGTCAAAGAAAAAACTATGTGATTACCTTGAAGTCAACATTGGAACTAATGAAGAGCCTAGGATGGTAAAAATAGGCAAGACTACCCCTGTAGAAGAAAGAAATGAGATTGTTAAGTTATTAAAAGAATATAGGGATGTCTTGGCCTTCAGTTATGATGAACTCAAGGTCTATAGGGAGGATGTGATTCAGCATGTGATTCCTCTTAAGGAAGAAACCAAACCCTTTAGACAAAAGTTGAGGCAGTTAAACCCCAAGTTAGCTCCTTTGGTCCAACAAGAGTTACAAAAAATGTTAGAAGCAAACATTATTGCACAAATCAGACATTCTTCATGGTGTTGGAATTTGGTTGTTACTAGGAAGAATACTGGAAAAATTCTGCTATGCATTGACTTCAAGAATTTAAGTATTACTTGAACAAACAACAACTACCCCCTTCCCAAGATGGAAACTTTACTTCAAAGGGTAACATGATCATGAATGATTTCCATGCTTGATGGCTTTTTGGGCTACAATCAGATCAGTCTTAAAGCAGAAGATAGGCATAAGACAACTTTTACTACTCCATGGGGAACTTTCAAATATCTCAGAATGCCATTTGGTTTATCAAATGTTGGAGCTTCTTTTCAGAGAGCTATGGATTATGCCTTCAGGGGGTTGATTGAGATGTTGATTGAAATATACCAAGATGATTTGACAGTCTTTTCTAAGGATGGGAAAACTCACATTAACCACCTTAAGCAAGTTTTGGATAGATGTAGATAATTTGACATTTCTCTAAATCCTGCTAAGTCAGTCTTTGGGGTGACTGAAGGTAAATTATTGGGCCACATAATTACTAAATATGGGGTAAAGTTAGACCCAGAAAGAGTTGAAGCTATTGGTAAGGTGCCTTTGCCGACGTCAAAGAAAACTCTTCAATCCTTCTTAGGACAAACCAATTTTGTCCATAGGTTCATTCCTAACTATGTTGAGATCATGAAACCTATATATAAGCTACTTAAGAAGCATGTAAAATTTGAATGGAATGAAGAAAGTAGGCAAGATTTTGAAATGATTAAGACTGCCATATGTGAAGCTCCCGTCCTTGTCAACCCAGATTATAACAAGGGCTTTCAGATTTTCTCTTTTGCCTCTGAAGACACTATTGTTGGTGTGTTGCTTCAAAAAAATGATCAAGGCCATCAACAACCCATTGCATATATGAGTAGGGCCTTGCAAAATTCAGAATTAAAGTATCCCATGTTTGAGAAACATGCTTATGCCTTAGTCAAATCACTCAAACATTTCAGAGTCTTCATTGTATATTCCAAGGTGATTGGTTATGTTCATAATTATGCAGTTAAAGATGTTTTATCTCAAGTGGAAGGATTAGGCTCAAGGGGTAGATGGATTGCTAAAATCCAAGAGTATGATTTGGAGATCAGACCTACAAAATTGATCAAGGGTCAAGGCCTAGCTAAAATGTTGACTGAAAGTAATGAAAAGGCCTTGGGTATGGTTTTCCAAATCAATAATCAAGAGTGGAATCCTAATTTGTTAAAACTTGAACAGATGGAATGGTACAAAGACATTATATTTTATCTCAAAAATATAACTTGTCCAAGTCATCTAGTAGGACACAAGAAAAGGGAGTTAAGATTAAAATCTTCTAAGTATGTTCTTACTAGAGATGGGTTAGGATGGAATAATCCTGATGGGATTATCCTTAGATGTGTGGATGATGTTGAGTCAAAGAAACTAGTGGATGAATTCCATGGAGAGTTTTGTGGTGGACATTTTGCTGCTAAAACTACTACCCACAAAATCCTTAGAGCAGGATATTATTGGCCCACCATATTTTCAGATGTACATCTCTTTGTTCGAAAATGTGAGCCATGTTAGATTTTCACAGGAAAGCAAAAGTTAACAACACTCCCTTTGCAACCAGTAGTGGTTGAAGCACCTTTTCAACAGTGGGGTTTGGACTTCATCGGGAGGTTTAATGATAATTCAAGTAATGGTTATTCATTGGTTATCAAAGAAACATATTACTTTACAAAGTGGGTTGAAGCCATTCCTACAAAGTCAACAACTGAAAAGGTTGTGATGGATTTCCTAGAAGACAAAATTATAACTAGATTTGGGGTTCCATCAAAGACAGTGACAGATAATGCCAAGGCCTTTTATTCAGCGGAGATGCCATCTTTTTGTTTCAACTATGACATTATCTTATCACATGCATCAGATTACTATCCCCAAGGAAATGGTCAAGCATAATCAAGTAATAAAAACTTAATGACCATAATTAAAAAAATAGTCGGTGAAAATAAAATATCTTGGGATAGTAAAATCAAACATGCATTGTGGGCTGACAAAATAACAAAGAAAGCAACAACTGGAAAGAGTCCTTTTGAGTTAGTGTATGGTTTGGAGGCTAGGTTTCTAGTGCACCTTAAAATTCCTATTTATGGGTCAGTTGAGGATATTTCCACATAGCAGGATGTAGTTCAGAACAGGGTCAATCAGGTCATCGAGTTGGATGAAATCAAATGAAAGGCTTATGATCAGAATTGCAGAAATCAGAGTAATGTAAAGAAGGCTTTCGATATGTCAGCTAGATAGAGGGACTTCATGATTGGGGATACAATTTTTTTGTGGAATAAAGGCAGAGAGAAACCTGGAAAACATGGCAAGTTTGTCAGCTTGTGGTTGGGTCCATATTTGATCAAAGAAATAGCAGGGCCAAATTCTTTTCATCTCATCCATTTGGATGGTGAGCCCATCAATATTCAATGGAATGGGAAACAACTCAAGATCTTCTTCAGATGATGAGAAATTAGTGTCCAAAGGGACACCCTCTGTAACGTATCTCCAACCCTTCTCCTTGTATTTCAAATTTTGTATTATGTTATTCATTGTGTTAATATGTACTTAGAATTTTTTTTCTGTATCATAGATTTCATTTTGTAAAATTATTGATGTTGTACTTTAGTTATTTCGTTATGTAAATTTTGTATATAACATTTGTTTATTTCATTATGTATATATGTATTCTTATGTTGGTTATTGGTGAGCACTCTATTTTGTAGGTGTTGGATTCTCGTATGCTCTCCGTCTCATGTGAGAAGATCGAACACACGTCCCCATGTGGAGATAGATGTTGACCACCTATCCAAGTGGGGGGTCAACTCCATGTGCCATGAAGAGATGCATCATCAAATTCTCATTTGTCGAAGATTTTGGTTCTACATGGCATTTTTGGTCCCAACACTTCTTTTTGTAACTGGAATTTCCGCACCCTTGCGTGGGTCAATAATGTAATTGGTCTGCATGGGTCATATTTAGGTCAATTACCTTGGAATTAGTTCATTGGGAGATTTCCTTTCACTGAGGTTTTTTAATCCTCAGGTTATCAATTGGGCTTTTCAGCCTTATTGATTTCCCTTGAGTTTTCCCCTCACACTTGCAATAATTCCTCCAAATTGTTGAACGACATTCTAATGGGCTTATCTTCTGGTAGCTATTGTTTAGGAATGATGTAAATGACCATGCAAGACATCTTATAAAGTTTCACGGAATTCCCTTGAGTCTAGATTAGTTTTTTTTAATTAATTAATTTTTAATTAAATTTGCCTAAGTTTGGAGGTTTAATTATTTAATTAATTAATTATTTTTGAGCAAAAATTGTAAAAAATAGGTCCTGAGATTTTTGATAGGGGTATTTGTGCTCAAAAGAAATGGAATGAGACCCCCTACACGCATGGACCAAGTTTCAGCTCAGTCGGACACCATTTTCTATGGGTTTGTCCATTCAGAGTGCTAGTCAGTAAAAAACAACAATTTTAATTGCTAAGTCTTGACATAGCAAAAATGTAAAAATTGTAATAATGAATTAAAAGGATGATGAAAAGGTGGATATATATATATATATATATATATATATATATGTTTCCTAACCCATTCCTACCCAAACCAACTTGTTCTAACCTTTTTCTAAACCCCTCACCCCCTCACTCACTCAACCCTCACGCCCTCCTAGGGAAGTTACGCCCCCCTTGATGACACAATGTTCTAACTTGGGTTTTCCTTGGGTGGTGGACCCTTCTCTTGGTTGGTGTGCCTTCCCTCACCCTCCACGTCACCCCTTATCTCATCCCCACTCCCATCCTATCATTTATTCCTTTCCCCTCCTTTCCTCTCCCCTAAGTGGTGCGTCCTCCTAGAGAAGTTACGCCCCCTTCACTTGGGAAAATTCTAGAGAATATATTTTAATTTATTTGGGGTCGCTTCTCTCTAGTGGCATGCTTCTCTTATCCTCCCACTACCTCTTTTTCTTGATCCCAACACAAACCCACTCATCCGCCTAATGGATCCACCTCTCAAACCCTAGATGGTGCACTCTACCCTTGGGATTCTAGCTTGTGCTTAGTGGTGGACACTTGGCATTGATCCAAGAGGGGTGAGTTTGCCTCTCCAAGTATAAATAGATCCCTCTCCTCACTTCTTCTTCACCATATCTTGAGCTATTGTTATGCTACTTGATTTTCCTCTCTCTCTCTCTCTCTCTCTCTCTCTCTCTCTCTCTCTCTCTCTCCAAGATCCATTTTAGAAGTAATAAAGGAGAAAATTTGGAGGATCATTGGAAGAGCAACATGTATTTTTGTTCTTGCTACATGTGAGGTAACATTGTGAATATTTGATTTGATGATTGCATAGATTGGATCTTGGGTAAAGTGTTACTTGGATAGATCTAACAACAAGTATTCTTGTAGATCGATATGTGTGGGTTTGCTAGATAGGGTGCAAGTATTTCATCTTATTAGTATATCCAATCATATTATGTTTGTATGCATATTATCTCATCAAGTGTTGCAGGTTTTGCTTCAAAGGTTTTATTGGGATTGCCTGAAGGAAGAGTCCTCCCTTAAAGCACATATAAACTCCTATTTTCTCTCTCTTTTACTCATTCTTTCATTGTTGTTCATCCATATATATTTTAGCTAGCCTAACATAATACATTGGTCACTTTAATCATATTTTATCATAGTTTTCTTAGGAGAACAAATTATGCCCTAAAAACATAAATTTGTCTTCACATTGTTGGTTGTCTGTATATTTTCCAGCAAGCATAGCTTGCTAGTTTTTTGCAGGTTTGCAGCAGGTTGAGGGGGTTAAGTTGCCCTAAAATAACCACACAACACTCGAATATCCTTCTCTTCAAGTGGGTAACAATTCTCAACCCTTTCTTGGTATTTTCTAGCTTCTTGTGCATAGATCTATTCATTTTTGCTGATTTTTAGTAGCTCATAAGCTTGGGAGGAGGATTGGTATGGCCTACCTCCCACGTGTGAGCTTAGGGTTAACTTGTTTCATGTTTTTGTCTCACTTTTTACTCATTTCTAGGCTAGGATGTGGGGATTTGTGAGCATCTTTGTTAATAGTTTGATTGCTTACTCTTTCCTCACAACCTCATTGGCATAACAATGGTTGGTTTTCTTCCACATTGTGCCATTGAGTTATTTGGCTTGCTTTCCCTTTCATCTTTCAAGTTTTCTAAGTTAATAATTTCCTACACCTTAGGAGAGGAATCCCCAAAATCATAAGGCTAGGACAAGTAATGTGTTGTTGATATTTTTTAATGCTCTAATGATTAAAATATTCTAGATCTAGATCTCACACACTTTCATCCTTGGCTTAAGCCCTTGGGGCATATTCAACTTTCTTAGATATAGTTGCATGTTATAAGCTATTCTAAGATCTATCTTGTTTACATTCTCTAATACAACAAACACTAAATGTATAATGCTTTAATAGTTGAGTAAGTGGTTTTCTTTCCATGTTATAACATCTTAAGGCCATTTGCCAACACACTTAAGTCAATAATTGTTGGATAAAGTTGATAGTGTAGGCACACATCTAATCTTTCATGCTTCTCTTTCACACTTAATGTTTTGATCTTAATGCTTTAGACAAACACAAGATAAGTGGTATAAGCTTGAGTTCTTCTTTATTCTGTTTGGCAAGTTGTTCTTGCCCTTGTGTTGTTAGCATTTTTATTTGACAAGCTTCTCATGTTAATGATCTAGTGAATGGTGAAAAACTAAATCGTTATTTCAGCTTGCTTTTAATTGCTATACATGTGTTAAATGCTTCATTCTCATGCTTGAATAACACACTTAATAAGCTGCAGTAAGTTTCGGTTTTGTCATTTAATCACCAATTTAAGGCATCACAAAGCGACTAAAACACTTAAGAACATACCTAAAAGTCTAATCAATTGATATACCAACTTAATAGACTTAATAGGGTATCTTAAACTACCACCTTCACCATCTAAAACGAGGATTGAGGAGGGCAACAAAAGGTGCTAGACTGGGGATAGTCTCATAGCGTGCGACGTCCTTTCCGTAAAAACTCAATTCTTTGGGCTGACCTGTGAAGCTAGGGTAGGCTTCGTTGCCATACTTCTTGAGCATCCAACAATCATTTGGCAATTGGGGGAGGAGGTTTTTGGTGAAGCATATAGTAAGGGTAATTAAAATCTTTGAAAATCTTAAGGAACCCTTAACTCACTAAGTAATCAAACCTTGGCTTAATCTAATATGTCTTAATGTTTAACACTTGTAACTCAATCTTTCAATCTCATAATACAAGTAATGCTTTGTGGGTAAAATCAACTAAGTGATTTAATCATTGTGGAACACCTGTGCTTTAAATTAATAAATCTTCTAGGTGTCCTTGTGAATCTTCATTGAGTTGATGTTTCCATTGAGGGGCAATCCAATAGAGTAAGTGCTATTGGGGCATGCTTGGCTTTGATGCGTTGTTGATGCTCTTTCCTTGATCTTCTTTAATTCCTGCACATCTAAACAAAACATGGTTAGCTTGTTCTGTTGTATCATTGTATATTTAACATTCTTTATTGTAAGTACTTGTATCTATCACTCTTGTGGATTAAATATTCTTTTGATAATGTTGTAATCATATTGTAACGAAACACAATAACATCTAGTTGACCCCTTGCCCAACCTTAGGCACTAGTCTTAGTTGACCTAGGGAAAGGCTTGCTTGACATACTAAAACCTTGCATCTTGCATTGCTGCCTTAGCATCATAGATTGGACTCCCCTAAAACCTTAACAAATTAAAATCAACTCCTAGAAATTAACTCTAAATCTTATCTAGAAATTAGGGACTACCCCCCTTGGCTTCCCTAGGAGTGATCCTAGACGGAAGAGGTTCAAGCCAAAGTGACAGCCTGGGCTTTGAACCTAGGCATTGTGCTTCCAAGGACACACTAAGTGAGCAGGACTTGGCTCACGTTTGCAAGTGTGTATAAGGACAACAACTTGGCTCACGTTTGCAAGTGTGTATAAGGACAACAATAAAAGGAATTAAAAAGGATCAACAAAATAACAATGGATTCCATCCTAGATGGATTACCTGATTCAGTAAAAGTCAAAGTAGGACAATGTTCATCAACCAAAGAGATTTGGGATAAGCTACATAATATCTACTTTAAGGAATCTCTTCTTGCAACCACAAAGCTAAAGCATGTTGATCAAGATAAAGAAGATATTGAGATAGATCAAGAATAACCTAAAAATGACGAAGAATATTATGAAGAAGGTGAGGTGGATCTTGAGGCAGAACTAATTGACGCTTTGAGTGAGATAAAAGGGGAAAGGAAGAGAAACAATTCCCTTCAGGAAGAATTAATCAAGATAAAGGAAGGTTCTCAAAATCCCAACAAAAACTCTGAATAAGTCCAACAAATTATTATAAGTCTAAATGTTTAGCTGGAAGAAGCCAAAGTGATTGAAGAAACACTCAAAAACCAATTGGAAGAAAAACAATGTTTGGAAGCCGAAAAAGTATCACTAAGAAAGGAAGCAGAGAAGAGAGAAGAGATATTGACAAGTCATCTTAAGGAAAGATCTGAGGACTTAAACAAGCTTGAAGTAGAATTCATTCAACAATAAAGAAGATTTGAAGAAGAAACCATCTCATTAAAAAACCAACTTGAAGAAGCAAAGAAAATGGAAGAAGTAATGAAGACCCAGATGATGAAGAAAGAAGAATATTCTGAGAAGCTTAAATAAGAAGTCATCTCATTGAGGGTTGAAGTTAACAAGCTCAACAAGAACTTGAAGATCACTCAAGTACTAGAAGATATTCTTTGTTGTCAAAGGTCACCCTTCAATAAAGCAGGTCTTGGATACATTGGTGAGGCCTCATGAAAAGAAGATGTAAATGCCAATCCTAGCAATAGTTTTGAAGAAAGAGGAAGTTCCACACAACGATAACTGAAAGCTGAATAGAAGTGTTCCAGGTTGTCAGAAAAGAATAATGAAGAGAAGGATAATAATTATGTAGACATTCTCAAAGGAAGGAATCATGGTCAGTAAGAGTTAAGGAGGGATGAATGCAGAAGACCTATCTCCAGGTATTAAAGAAGCTTCAATCATTATGAAGGAAACAACATAAGAGAAGATCATAATCATCCAAGGCATGAATTTAGAAGGGATACATCACAAAGAGGATCATTTACTCCCAGGTATCAAAGTTTCTTTCCTGGTTATTGTTTTACTTGTAATAACTTTGGACATGAAGTTCTACATTGCAGATCATATGGAAGAAATTTTCAAGCAAGAAATGTTTATGTGGCCCTCTACAATATTGAATGTTGAAAATGCCACAACTATGGACATATAGCTTGTGATTGTAGAAGCATGATAGAGTCTTCCTTGAAGGAAAACATTGATATTAGATACAATAAGGTTTGGAGAAGAAAGTAAAAATAAGAAGAACAAGTGAATGATTAACTCACAGATATCACACTCACATGATTTACAGAAGTGAAAGATGAATCTACAAATAAAGAAGAAGATGACAAAAATTAGAACGATTATCCTGTATCATAATAGGATTATGTATTGTTGTAAGCCATCTAGCTTGGAGACTCCCATAAATATGAATGTTGAGTAAGGGGAGTCTAAGAAACAACTATTACAGATTGGAGAACTATCTTTCAGGTAGTCTGAAGTGTTTGCAGATTTTGGGAAGGTAGATTCTGAATGGTTTGATGGAAGAGGTACATAATGTCTCATGAAATATTGGTTCATTAAGGGGAAGTTTTCATAACATATCCCCATGCAAGTATGAAGAGGTCATCTAGAAGTTACAAGGAATATCATTGGCACACTTTTGAGGTAGAGATTCATGATTGTATAGAGGATTTCAAGCATGTATTCAAGCAGGGATATGTTCAGTACATATTCGGGAATGTTTACTTGTTGCATACTTGTAGTGTTTGATTTGAAGATAGAGCAGACTAGTGGACATATATGATTCATCTTGAGAAGTATAAATATGTAGTGTGTTGGAATACTGAGGTGGGGGACGGGGGGGTGAATCAGTATGAGAACTTTTACCACTTTTAACCACAATATATAAAATTCAACTTAATAAAAAATATATCATCAATGTATCATCTATTTTTGCATTTAATATCTCATGATCATATAAACATAAGCAACATCACATCAACAACAACACATCAAATACATATTACACCAAAATTTACGTGGAAACCCAAATGGGAGAAAACTACAGAATGCTTTCTTATATATCAAATAATAAATTCATTAGAAGAACCAAATTCCCAATTCTCTAGCTGGAACTGGAAGGAGGATACAACCTCCTATTTACAATATCCAACCTGAAGGAAGCTACTACTCCCTGAATTCTCTGGCTCCAACTAGAAGGAGGATACAACCTGAAGGAAGCTCCAACTCCCTGTGTTCTCCGAAACCAACCGGAAGGAGGCTACGACCTCCTTTCTTTGCCCCTTCCTGCCGCCTTGAAATATAAATGTAAACCAAATTGTCACTACCACAATCACTACCACTGTCACTATCATTGTCACTATCACATCAACCTGTTACATGTCAACCTATCACTATATCCAACCTGTTACTTTCATTGCCACTATCACATCAACCTATAATTTGTCACCACTGCTGATCATAAAAAAAACTAGATCCTCTCACATGGATACCATCACCAAACCATGTACATCAACCTGTATCAACCATGCATCAACACCTATACCAAATTTTGCATCAATCATGCACCAACACCTGTACCAAAACGTGCATCAACAATGCATCAAAACCTATACCAAACCATGCATCAATAATGCATCAAACCTATACCATACCATCAACCATGTACCACACCAAGTACATCAACCATGTATCATCTCATACATCAACCATGTACAACACCAAGTACATCAACTATGCACTATACCAAGTACATCAATCGTGTATCATCTCATACATCAACCATGTACCATAAAAATGAAGTTCCTCAACAAGGTACTCAAGCATGTACTAGGATCACCAACATATGCCTCTAACCATGCACCATATCATCAACCACATACCTCAAACAACATGCCAATCATCTGACCAAGTACCAATATTATCAAGAGATGTATCTTATACATGTGTTTCCATATACCAAGTGTATTCCTCAACAATTTATCAATATCAATGATAGGCCTCTAACATAACAGCCATACACCATGTTCCAATGCTTCAAGAGTATACCAAGAACAAGCATCAAGCATGTACCATAGCATCATCAACATGTGGTCAAACCAGATACCAAACAACTAAGAGTGTACTACTAACAATGTATCATATCATGTACAAGATGTACCATGCACCATCACTACCATGACATGCCTCAAGCATGTATCATAGCATAACCAAGTATAAGCCTCAAAACTAACACATGAGCATACCTGTAACCTGTAGTTGACCTGTTGTATTGTAATACTGACATATAACTCTTCCAAAACCTTCAACAGCCTAGTACCAACATTTGTATGTTGGAATTATTGTTTTGTGTCGTCATTGATGGAAACATGAGTCAAACATGTACAATAATCATAGGAAAAGGAAAATCACCTTGGGGTAGAGGAAGATCACCTTGTGGTAGAAGCAATTCGTGATCACTGTTGATCACGATAGGATCAATAGTGATCCTATGATTCTAAAACTCAAGAGAGGTAGCATGAAAATAATCCATGTACATAAGGAGTAACGAAGCATAAGGAATTAAGAGCTCATGAGGGTTAGCGACTAAAGATCAATTCATAACAAAATGCACAAATAATGATTAAAATCTTAGGATAAATAGTGATGAACAAATCAGAAGGAAGAACGTTAAACGAAGCTCAGAAGGGAGAACGCATTGCAAAAATGCTATTGGGATTGAAATCCCCACAATAAAACTCCAAAATAATCGAGGAGGAATCATGTTCGTTGATGTAGTTTTCGGGACAAATTCTGATCATCGGATCATAGAGGAAACTTGCATAAAGAAGAAGATAATCATGGCCGTCTGTTGAAAATTTGGGAATGATTTAGATCGTGAAATCTAGATTAAATCTACATCATCAGATTGACTACTAAGATTCATGGATCGTCAATCGTGGAAATGATGTATGCATGGTCAACTCGACATTGACCACTTCAGATAATATCAACCGAAGGAAATTTTCATGAAGGAATTTTAGCCAAATCTGAAGTTTCGAAGTAAAAGTAAGCCGCCGTATCTAAGGAGAAATTCGAGATCAATGATAGCCGTCATATCAGGGTTGCATAGCAGCAGTCAGCTCTGACGTTGACCACTTCAACAAAGAGATTCCAAGAACAAGTAGGATTATCTGAAGGTCGAAGCCTTGAAGTCACGTCAACCATTGATCTGGAGTAAAATATGGGAACCGTCAGATCACAAGGAGATGGTCAACTCCGAAGCTGACCACTCCAGTGAAAATAAGCCAAGAACATATGAATTCACCTGAAGTCAAGAGCCTTGAATTTCTGAAATGAATAAGGACCATCAGATCTGGACAATGCATGATGACCATTGGATCATGATAGGTGGGTCCAATTGTGGTCAACTTCGGCGCTGATCACTTCGGTGAAAAAGGGTTTAGAACATGTAAGTTCACCTAAAGGCTGGAGATCCAAAGTCGCAAAGTAAGACACGTGACACACATATTGAGATCCCACATCAGCAAGCCCATGTCGGCAATAACACATGGCACATTCAGATGGTGACAAGTGTTAAGGTCTAGTTGGAACTTTAGGTATACGAAATTCACGAATCAAGGTAACACATGGAAACCACTCAGCCATTGCCACATCAACAGTGACGTCAACAAGCTACATCACTCTGGGAGTATTCCCTTTGGGGATATCTAGTTCCTCTTACTAGTAACTACCCAAAGCACTGAAGAGAGAAGTCACGAACTAACGCTGGTCATTGATCTAAGATCCTCCGGGATGTATCATGATCATTAGATCAAGCGTAATGGAAATATAGAGTAAGCACAAATCACAAAGTAATGCTAATAATTGATCTACTTTAGGAGCATTCTCAACTGGTGATCAAAGCACAGTGGAAGGATAGTGTAAGGAGTACTAACAACTGACGGCAAACGGTCATCACAGACTTGTGACTTATTCAGTAGGTAAAAATCCAGAAGGATTGAACTACTTCAGAGTTCGAGTTACCCGGAATCTCGGAGCCCCGAAATAAGCTCTGAACATTCATCGAGGAGGAAGATCCACAATCAATATCCAAAAGCACAAAGTAACGTGCATGAAGATTAACCTGGTGGAGACAGTGCACTTTTCATTTGGACCATTGGATGGTGTAGCTACATGGAAAACGTCTAGACTATACAAACTTCGAAGAAATTTAGTTCGGGAGAGTTGGAAGTTTATAAAAGAGAAAAAATACCAAAGTTGCAAAGTACCGGAGGAAACGACAGTTGTCCATCTCACGATTGAAACCCAACTATTGGATAAGGATAATAAAATTGTGAAAAATGCTTCCTTTAAAGAATGATTGAACCATTGATTTGAAACCGTGATCAACGATGAAGATTAAAAACCTTGAATCGAAGTTGCTCGAGATGTAACACTCTAGAAGATATTGCTTCAACGATAACAAGAATTTGGTGAAAAGAAGAAGGAAATTTCTGGATCGTTGAAGCCCAGAGAACACAGTCCCGAGATTGGACATATGGGGCCTAAAACAAAAAAAGGGGGAAGAATTATGAAGCATTAAAGATGTGGTACCAGTGACATTCATATAGTAAGCTTAAGGTTTGTAGAGTAATTCGACAGAGATTAACACCATAACAATACAGAGAGTCCGTAAAAGATCGAATATGATCTGTTGGTGAATAAATGACACATCATAAGCATGAAAAATATATAATGAGTCGATCCATATCTGTGATCAACTCATGAGTACAAAGTTAGAATCAAGATTAGTTATTTAAATGAGGAGGTGCAATGGTTCATGTAAAAAAGACACATTGGTTCAATCCTATACCATTTTAAATACTATATAAACCAGAAGTGGTGGTGAATCTAAGTGTTTCTTGGTAGATTAAAATATATATGTATATATAATGGATTGAATGAAAGTTCATTCTATCAGGTCGGTGCCTATATACAAGCAGAGTCTTGTTATGAGGATTGGATTCCTCACATCTTAGTTGGATCTGAGATCAACAAGATGGGTCTTGTTATGAGGGTTGCATTCCTCATTTCTCGGTTGGATATGAGAACTACAAGTTGGGTTTTGTATCAGAGAGTGGGATCTCTCATATTCAGTTGAAGTTGAAGATATTAAAGGATTGATGTTATATGTATTCATACAAGTTAAATAAATAAAATAAAGATATTATATCTACTTCATACAATTTGTGTTTTAGATGTTTATGAATAATTAATTGAATTGCATATCTTATTCAATTAATTCAATTAATCTATGAAAGTGTGAAAAACAACCAAAATTTCTAGACATTGATTCATCCCCCCTCTCAGTGTCAAGTGTACATTTCAACACTGTACCAAATTTTCCTTAGCCTCGCGGGACTAAGACTCCATGTCACACGGGGCCTCACATGACGTGCCCTAGGAAACTTGTGGGGATGCCTCATGGGACACTAGTTGTTTGACCCGTGGGATCAACCAATTAGGGTTTTTACAAAAAATCCTAACTCTCCTCTACAACCCTGAAACTCCCACACTTCTAACTTGTCGCTACCTTAGATTTCACCGTCGCAAAACTTGCCAATAGATCACTAGTTCACTAGAAGATGTTTAATAGACTAAGTGATTGAATGTGTTTTTGAATGACTCCTTGAGGTGTATTTATACTTTTTCTGGGTAACCTCTTTCCTTAAAATTAGGGGCTTCTTGAATTTTTTGTTACAACCACTTTGTTGGGTATGTGTTATATTCTTTGCATGTGTGTGTGTGTGTGTGTGTGGGTGCGCTACAACAACTGCGTCTGGCGCTTCCTAGGGGGGTCCCAGGGGGGGGCAGGTATGCCCCCCCCTGGTTACGCGGAGCGTTCGGCACTGGGCGGTAGCCCGGGGCCGACGGGGTTTGGGGCAGCGCCCCAAGTACGCACAACGTTCGGCATCGGGCATCGCCCGGGGCCGAGGGGTTCGGGGCAACGCCCCGAAATTTTTTTTTGGGCGGTTATTTGCTATTTTTAGTGGATTTTTCTATTTTTAGCTGATTTGTAAATTAATCCCGGATTAAGGGATTAGGGTTTTGGTATCTACGGAATACCTAAAAACATTGTATATATTGTATGGCGAATGGTGAAATTCGATATAATGAAAAAGAAAGGTTTTCCCGGTTGAGGGTTTCCGGTAAAGATCTCTGTGTATTCTGTGTATGAGCCATTGATTAATTTCTGTATTGCTTAAGAATATATATATGCATTGCTTTACTTCGCAGGTTTAAAACTTACACACTTTACCCTTTCATTAAAGACTTGTAACCAACTAGGGGTTTCTTTACCATTCTTCATGGATTCTAACTTCAAGAGGGCATATCTCCCTAACCGTGAGGAACCACGTGGCGTACCACCTATCACCGGAAACAAAATGACAAGGAATATCCATATATGAGTGTGTTAACTACATTTACACTATCCTTCATGTCCTTATTCCTCAAACAACTTCGAGTCTCATGAACACACCTCCGGGGCTTCATGTAGACTTCATCAAATGCACCCAATGACATCCGCTGACATCAACCACACTTTTTGACATCAATGAAAACTAAATCATCATCAACCTCGACAAAAACTCTGGGGTATCTCAAATTCTCCAAGGGTTGAAATCAATGAAAACCAACTGTCCAACAATCTCCTTGTTTGGCATTGATGGAAACACTCATGCTCCCCCTGTGACCATTGCTCCTAATCAATGTTTCTCTCTCCCACGTTGACATCAATGGTAAAGGGTATCTCTCCTTAGGGTTGCTCCCCCTATCTTTGTGCTTTTGTTCTTTCACATGTTTTTTTCCTTACATTTCTTTCCAAGTTCCTCTTTTGATAGAAAAGAGTGACTCCCCTGAAAGTATACCTTTTCTGAACATTGCTTCTTTGAATTCATGCACTTGACTCTTTCTCTTATTATATTTCTCTTTCTCTCCCTTTGACATCATGGGAAACATGATAACTCCCCCTGTCTACATTCTACTGATCTTCCTTTATGGATCTCTTTCTCTGATGATTTCTCTTCCCTTGACTTCTCTACAAGTTGTAGAAAAATATGGGACTTCATGTGTATGTTTCCTTTCCTCTCTTCCAATGTTGTTCATTGTCCATTGGTGCGTCCTCTTGTAATTCTCTGACATATATAAAAATCATTCAAAACTTCTTGACTTCAAATGACCTCTCATGTTCATTGTTTAGAAACCAATGACCATACTATTAACATTGTCCCTCTGATGATATAGATTTTGATGAAGGTTTCTCTTTACTCATTATACTATGCCTTTCACTGCTTATCTTCTTGTGACCAACTAATTCCATTTATCCATTGATTCCAAAGATTATAGTTGTAGATATGCTCTATCATATATCTGTCTAGACCTGCCAATGATCTCATAAGCTGTCCATAAATATGCTACTCAACTGTCCACAATGTTGACCCAATTGTCACTAAACTATCATGAAAACTTATTTTTTGTAACTAAACATCACATATTCATGTTTCCCAGACTGAATGGTCCAGGTGGATATTGGTGGTCACCCACCTATTTAAACTGGCTCCTCTTGACAGTTTTTAGTTCAGCACGTTCTTTTGTAATTCTTTGTAATTATGGGTTCTACACTTCTGGGTCTGTCTGAAGCCCTACACAATTTCCAGGTGGATATTGGTGGCCTCCCACCTAGTCCAACTAGCTTATTTTGGAAGTTTCATGTTAGTACATCTTTTTGTACTTCCAGGGTCATTTTGGGGCCCTAAACATTGGTTTTTGGATTTCCATAGTCAAGCTGTAGATGAAGTCAGAGTTTGATGGCATAATGTGTATTTATCTAAAATAACTTTCCAACGAGCTATAACACGCCTAAAATAGAGGTTGTATTCAAAAGTTACGACCCCAGGAAGTTGAGGTACCGACTTACCCATCGAGGTCCACATAATTTTTGGTGTTTCATCTCCTAGGGTTAGGTTTTTGGATGTCTAGGGTTTTGGAATTCATGAGTAATGTTAAACATTCCTTTGAAGCCTCATTGTAATCATTTTTCTCAGACAGATGTGCGTAGCAGCCACATCTCTTTTCAAAGATAGCTACCACCATTCGAGCAAGTTGTTTTCAGTTCTGTAGTTTTACAGTTTCAACCTATTTTATTTATTCAATAGAAGTTATTGTTCACTGGATATCTATTGTTGTTCTCAGTATCTTTGTGTTATTGTATTCAATATGTTATTCATTTTGTTCCTCTCATGAATCCAGATAAGTGGTATCAAAGCGTTCTTCTCTTCATTTATTTTTCTTCGTGCATGTCCCTGACAAAATCTAGGTACAAGAAGTTGGGACTCGAACCATTCGATCCTTTGCAAGATCGACCATGCTTATCCCGACAACAACCCATGTGGGACAAGAAGAAAGATGATGGAGCAGGAGATCCTTTTAAAATGTTTCTCAAGGAAGCCCTTGCACGACAAAGGAATGAAATGATGGACAACTTTGCATAGATCCTTTGACGACTGCCCACAAGAGACACATCTTCATCGAGCGGCCATGCAACCCCCTTCAAGGTACAAGTAAATTTTGATATTCCATTATTTGAAGGACTGATAGATTCATATGTTGTAGATAAATGGTTGAATCTTCTCGAAGGGTATTTTTCGGTCCACAATTTTTTCGACAGCGAAAAGATTACTTTTGCACTCCTCAAGGTCGTTCCCCATGTTAAGGACTGGTGGGATACTTACTTTGAGCAAAGGGCCATAAAGGAATATGCAATATTTATGGTCGCCCTCACATGGGATTACTTCATGGATTCCATTAAAAAACAATACTAACCTGTTGGAAGCTATGAGGACCAGTACACAAGATGGACCATGCTGCGTCAGGAAAGGGACCAGACAGTACCAGATTTCACCAATATTTTCCATACCCTGCGCACCAAATTGGGTATCAAAGACTCTGAATGACATCTGGCGCTCAAATACCATGGATTTATGCATAGATACATTCAAACAGAAATGGATTTTTTGGACATCGCCTCATTAGGTGTGGATTATAGATATGTTGTTAAGATCGAGAAAATTTTTAAGCAGAAGAGGTGGGAGTTTGGATTTGCAAACTCCTCACAGCTAAAGCAAGGAAAAGGTGGCCCCAACCCACAAAACAAGGGATAGAGAAAAGATGTCCACTCTCAGGACAAATAGTCCAAGCCACAACAAAATAAGGGTAATGATAATTCGAAGAAGGACACGAGAAAGTGGTGTGAATACCATAAAATCCCTTGAGCAACACTAAATAATTTCAATCCAAGCAGTGATTGGTGGCTGTGATAAAATATTCCAAGTTAGAGGAATATTCCAAATTCAAATCAAATCCAGAAGGAGGGAAGCAGATTATCGATGCTGAACCTAGTGCCATTGTCGCTACCACCAAAGTCCAGCCAAGAAGACCAGAAGAACCGGAGGAATGGGAACACCTCTTTCACTCACAGATGTGGGTAAATGGGGCTCTGCTTAATTTCATTATCAATAGCATAAGTTAGAAGAACATGATCTCAACAAAGGTCAACAATCATCTGGACCTGTCGATGACACCACACCCACAACCCTACACCATCGGTTGGCTTCGCTAAGGAAGAGATCTCTGCATCAACCAATAATGTCGTCTTCCCTACAACATCAAGACCTTCAAAGACGAGGTATTGTGTGATATTTCTTCCCTTCAATTTTGTGATGTTCTTTTAGGACAACCATATTTGTGTAAGAGACATGATGTGTATGAATCTATACCTCACAGTGTTATTATTACTTTGGATAGACAATTGTATAGGATACCATAGGTAGCGTCACCTACCGCTATTTCTTTAATCTATGCTAAGCAATACAGTAAGGTCATTTCATAGACTGGGAAGTTTGTCTTCTTTGTGATCCATGCTCACAGTAAGAAGAAGGTCATCGCCACATCCGTGGCCTCTACACAGAGCCTCTCTTTGTAGCAGAAGCAAGTGGACGGGATCGTGGAAGAGTATAGATACATCTTCTCCTCACCCATCGGGGTACTGACACACTACCAATTCAAGTATCCAATTGATATAACCCCCAGTGCACCTCCGCCTAATGGACCAGTCCGTCGTCACTCGTTTATGGAAAATGAAAAAATCAAGCGTCAGATCCAAGAGCTGCTTCAAAAGGGGCAGATCAGACCCAACTCCTCCCCTTGCGGAAGCCCGATTACACTGGTGCAGAAGAATGATGGGACCTAGTGACTCTGCATTGATTACATAGCATTAAACAAAATCACAGTCAAGAACCGATACCTAATTCCTTGAATTGATGACCTTCTTGACCAACTCAAAGGGGAAAAATTCTTCAGCAAGAATGACCTAAAGTATTGCTACCACCAGGTTCCCATCGAACCGAATGATGTATGGAAGACAACCTTCAAATATAAATAAGGTCTCTCCGAATGGCTGGTCATGCCCTTTGGCTTAACAAATGCACCAACTACTTTCATGAGGTTGACGGATGATGTATTGAGACCCTTCACCAACTCTTTTGTGGTGGTATATCTGGATGACATCCTCATCTTCAACAGAACTTGGGAGGAGCACATGCAACATATTTAACAGGTTTTGAGCACTCTGTAGCAGCACAAGTTATATGTCAACTTGGAAAAATGTGCTCCTTTGACATGAACATGGTCCAATAGTTGCGATAAATTGTTTATGAGCATGGGGTACATGTGGATCCAACTAAGATCCAACTAAGATCCAAGTCATCCGTGATTGGCCAGCCCTGACCACACTAACCGAGCTTCAGAGCTTCCTGGGGCTTTCCAAATTCTACTGATGACTCATGTTGGGATTCTCCCATATTTCATGGGCCCTCATCCATGTGACCAAGGGCGGTGTTAGGGAAAATTTCGCATGGGGGAAGTCACAACAATGAGCATTTGATGATATGAAACATTGCTTGTGCTCATCTCTAGTACTCTCCTTACCATATCTACAACAATCGTTCGAGATTCAGATTGATGCATCTGACTCTGATGTAGATGAAGTTCTCACTCAACATGGTCATCCAGTAGCATGCCATAGTGAGACACTCTTAGATACCATCCAAAAATACCCTACCTATGACAAGGAAATGTATTCCATTGTGAAAGTCTGTCGTCAATGGAAACATTACATTCTAGGAAAGGAGACAATCATCCACACTGATCAGAAGCCTCTGCAGTTCATATAGACACAAGGGAAGTCGTAGAAAAAACGCCATCAAAAGTGGTCCACATACCTGCAACAGTTCCATCTCAACATCAAGTATAAGACATGGAGCACAAATTATGTCATTGACTGCCTCAGTCGACCTCCCATGGCTGCACTCACCACCGTGCTCCATTCTTGTGGGCATGAGGCATCTGAGTGGCCCCAACTTTATCAACGAGATCTTGACTTCACCACCACCTATGAACTCTTGGGTACATGCGCGAATGTCACCGATTTTTCACATTCAAGATGGATTATTATGCCATCTGGGCCATCTCCGTGTTCCTGCAAGAGAGCATGTAAATCTGATTTGGGAGGCTCACTACAGTCGGATGGAAAGACATTTTGGCGTGGAGAAAACTGTGGTCTTTCTACAAAAATATTTTAATTGGCCAAAACTCCGACAGGACGTTAGTAAGTATATCAGATCTTGCACTTCCCATGCCATTTCCAAGCCAACCATCAAGAAGAAAGGGTTATACACCCTTCTTCCTACTCCCAAGAGGCCTTGGGAATCCATCTCGATGGATTACATGTCTGGCCTTCCATCCACTAAGAAAGGAAATGATTGTGCATTTGTGGTGGTTGATTAGTTTTTGAAGATGGCCATTCTCATAGCCTGCAAGAAGATCATCACAACGACAAATACTTCCAAGCTCTTCTTCGAATGAGTGTGGGTCCATTTTGGGATACCATAGACCATCATCTCCAATCGGGACAACAAGTTCCTCAACACATTTTGGTCGAGTCACTAGTCATTGTTGGACACCAAGCTCACTAAATCCACTTCCTTCCACCCTCAAACCGATGGCCAAACAAAGGTCGTCAATCAGATGATTGTTGACATACTACACATGTATAACTCTAATCATCTGTGTACATGGGATGTGAGTCTTCCCTATGTTCAACACAACTACAATAGGGCTCTCCATAGCTCCATTAGACATAGCCCCTTTTAGGTGGGGTTGGGATTCCAACCCTTGGGTCCCATTGATGTTGCACTACCTCTTGCAACCACACAAAACGATTCTTCCCATGTTCAGTCTGAGGTCGACAAAGCCACTATATTCATTGAGTAGATTCAACATATCCGCCAACATGTCCATGAGATTTTGCAGAAAGCCAATGCTAAGTACAAGAAACACCATGATCAACATCGGGTACCACACAAGTTTCAAGTGGGAGACAAGGTCTGGTTACATTTGCAGAAAGAATGCCTTACATGGCCCCATCAGAAGCTCGATCCACTTCGCTATGGTCCTTACACTATCACCAAGGTTGTGGGTGACAATTCTTTTGAGATCAACACTCCCCCCTTCCTTGGCTTGCACCAAGTGTTCAATGTGGACCTCCTTGGACCATATTTTCCACCATTATTGGACACCTCGGAGATAGAAGAACAATTTACACCAACAAATCTCAACCATGACTGCATGGAATAGGAATCCACTAATCAGATAATCGACACACAGGTAACGGGAACTCGCCAGCAAATGATCCAACTTTATTGGGTTGTTAAGGCAGGGAAGTTCCTGCACCAAGGAAAGTGGCTCACCCGAAGCCAAATTCAACAGAAATTTCCTCACCTGATGGGGGAAATCAATGCAATGGAGACCATTTCTTCCTAAGGGGGGAAGAATGATACAGGTGGATATTGGTGGCTTCCCACCTCTTCCAACTGGCTCCTCTTGACGATTTTTAGTTCAACACGTTCTTTTGTAATTATTTGTAATTGTGGGTTCTACACTTTCGGGGTTGTCTGAAGCCCTACATGGCTTCCAGGTGGAGATTGATGCCCGCCCACCTAATCCAACTGGATTATTTTGGAAGTTTTCATGTCAATACATCTTTATGTACTTCCAGGCCCGTTTTGGGCTCCTAAACAATGTTTTTTTTTGGATTTCCATAGTCAAATTATAGACAAAGTTAGAGTTTGATGGAATAATGTGTAGTTCTCGAAAATGCCTTTCCAACAGGCTATCACATTCCTAAAACAAAGGTCGTATGCAAACGCTACGACCCTGAGAAGTTGAGGTACGAACTTACCCATCGGGGCCCACATAATTTTTGGTGTTTCATCTCCCAGGGTTAGGTTTTTGGATGTCTAGGGTTTTGGAATTCATGAGTAATATTAAACATATCTTTAGATCCTCATTGTAATCATTCTTCTTAGATGGATGCACGTAGCAGCCACACCTCTTCTTAGAGATAACTACCACCATTCGAGCAAGTAGTTTTCAATTTTGCAATTTTACAGTTTCATCGTATTTTATTTATTCAATAGAAGTTATTGTTCAGTGTATATATGTTTTTGTTCTCCATATCTCTATGTTATTGTATTCAATTTGTTATTCATTTCGTTCCACTCATAAATCCGGATTAGTGGTATCAGAGTGGTCTGCTCTTCATTTATTTTTCTTCGTGCATTTCCCCGACAAGATCTGGGTACAAGAAGTTGGGACTCGAACCAATCGTGCCTTTGCAAGATCGGTCGCACTGAGATTGATAAAAACCCATGGGGGACGAGAAGAAATATGATGGAGTAGGAGATCCGTTTAAAATTTTGCTCAAAGAAGCCCTTGCGCGACAAAGGAACGAAATGATAGACAACTTTTCACATATCCTTCAACAACTGCCCATAGGAGACCCATCTTCATCAAGCGACCATGCAACCCTCTTCAAGGTACAAGTGAATTTTGATATTCCATTATTTGAAGGAATGATAGATGCAGATGTTGTAGATAAATGGTTGAATCTGCTCGAAGGGTATTTTTCGATCCATAATTTTTCCGACAGGGAAAATATTACTTTTTAACTCCTCAAGGCTGTCCCCCATGTTAAGGATAGGTGGGATACTTAATCTGAGCAAAGGGCCATAGAGGAATCTGCAATATTTGTAGTCACCCCCAAATGGGATTCCTTCAGGGATGCCATTAAAGAACAATACTACCATGTTGGAAGCTACAAGGACCAATACACAAGATGGACCATGCTGCGTCAGGAAAGGGACCAAACAGTACCAGATTTCACCAACATTTTCCATACCTTGCACACGAAATTGGGTATCAAAGACTCTGAACGACATATGGTGCTCAAATACCGTGGCTATCTACATAGATACATTCAAACATAAATGGAGTTTATGGACATCACCTCATTAGGTGCGGCCTATAGATATGTTGTCAAGATCGAGCAAAAATTTAAGCAGAAGAGATAAGAGTTTGGATTTGCAAACTCCTCATAGTCGAAGAAAGGAAAAAGCAACCCCAACCCACAAAATAAGGGACATAGCAAAGATGTCCACTCTCAGGACAACCAGTCCAAGACGCAACATAAGAATGGCAATGAGAAGTCGAAGAAGGAAATGATAAAGTTGTGTGAATACCATAAAATCCCTTGGCACACCACCGAATAATTTTTCTCCAAGTAGTCATTGGTGGTTGAGTTGAAAGATGCTGAGTCAAAGGAGGATTCCGACTCTGAATCAAATCCAGAAGGAGGGAAACATATTATTGATGCCGAACCTTGCCACTATTTCTACCACCAAAGTCCAGCCAAGAGAACCAGAAGAACCAAAGGAAGGCAGACGCCTCTTTCACTCAAATATGTGGGTAAAGGGGGCTTTGCTTCATTTCATTGTCAATAGCAGTGGTCAAAATAACCTTATTTCAGCAGAGGTCATCAAGCGGTTGGACCTGTCGATGACACCGCACCTGGAAACCTACACCATCGACTTTCTTCTCCAAGGAAGAGATCTCCATGTCAACCAACAATGTCATATGCCCTACGACATCAAGCCCTTCAAAGATGATGTATTGTGTGATATTTGTCCCCTTGAAGTTTGTGATATTATTTTAGGACAACCATATTTGTGGAAGGGACATGTTGTGTATGAGACTAGACCCCACAATGTTATTATTACTTTGGGTAAACAACTGTACATGATACCAGAGGTAGTACCGCCTACCACTATTTCTTTAATCTCCACTAAGTAATGAAGTAAGGTCATTTCATAGACCGAGAAGTTCGTGTTCTTTGTGATCTATGCTCACAGTAAGAAAAAGGTCACCACCAAATCCATGGCCTCTACACAAAGCCTCTCTTTGCAGCAAAAACAAGTGGACGAGATCATGGAAGAGTACAAAGACATCTTCTCCTCAATCACCGGGGTACCGATGCACTACCAAGTCAAGCATCCAATTGATCTAACCCCTAGTGAACATCTGCCTAATGGATTAGTCTATCATCGCTCATTGATGGAAAATGATGAAATCAAGCATCAGATCTAAGAGCTTCTTCAAAAGAGGCACATACGACCCAATTGCTCCCCTTGTGGAAGCCCAATTGTATTGGTGCAGAAGAAATACGGGACCTGGAGGCTCTGCATTGATTAGAGAGCATTAAACAAAATCACAGTGAGGAACTAATACCCAATTCCCTAAATTGATGACCTTCTTGAAAAAATCAATGGTGAAAAGTTCTTCAACAATATTGACCTAAAGTCTGGATACCACCAGGTTCCCATCGAACCGATTGATGTATGGAAGAAAACTTTCAAATCTAAAGAAGGTCTCTTCGAATGGTTGTTCATGCCCTTTGGCTTAAAAAATATACCAGACACTTTAATGAGGTTGATGGATGATGTATTGAGACCTTTCACCAACTCTTTTGTGGTGGTATATCTATATGAAATCCTCATCTTCAACAAAACTTGGGAGGAGCACATGCAACATATTCAACAGGTTTTGAGCACTCTGCGGCAGCACAAGCTATATGACAACTTGGAAAAATGCTCCTTTGGCATGAACATGGTCCAATACTTGGGATACATTGTTGATTGGAATGAGGTTCATGTGGATCAAGCTAATATCCAAGTCATCCATGATTGGCCAACCCCAACCACACTGACTGAGTTTTGAAGCTTCTTGGGACTTGCCAACTTCTACCGACGGTTCGTGGTGGGATTCTCCAATATTGCATGGGCCCTCAGCCAAGTGATCAAGGGAGGTGGCAGGGAAAAGTTCTCATGGGGGAAGGCACAACAATGAGAATTTGATGATCTGAAACATCACTATTGCTCAGCTCCAATACTCTCCTTACCCGATTTGCAACAACCAGTCGAGAATGAAATTGATGCATCCAACTATGTTATAGGCGCAGTTCTCACTCAACACAATCATCCAGTAGCATACCATAGTGAGACACTCTCAGATACCGTTCGAAAATTCCCTACCTATGAAAAGGAAATGCATTCCATTGTGAAACACTGTCGTTAATGGAAACATTACATTCTGGGAAAGGAGAAAATCATCCACACTGATCACAAGCCT
The DNA here is from genome assembly GCA_009831015.1 of Picea engelmannii. Classification (NCBI taxonomy): domain Eukaryota; kingdom Viridiplantae; phylum Streptophyta; class Pinopsida; order Pinales; family Pinaceae; genus Picea; species Picea engelmannii. Next base: position 1,304,515 of record ML787431.1, read on the forward strand.
TTGCATTTTATACAGACACAAGGGAAGTTACAAAACAACCTCCATCAAAAGTGGTCCACATACCTGAAGCAGTTCCATCTCAACATCAAGTATAAGACAGGGAGCACAAATCGTGTTGCTAACTCCCTCATTTGACCTCCCATGGCTTCACTCACCACCTTGCTCCATTTTTGCGGGCATGAGGCATCTGAGTGGACCCAATGTTATCAACGAGATTTTGACTTCGCCACCACCTATCAACTCTTGGGTACATGTGAGAATGTCATCAATTTTAACATTCAGGATGGACTGTTATGCCATCTGGTCCATCTTTGTGTTCCTGCAAGTGAGCGTGCAAAGATGATTTGGGAGGTTCACTACAGTCGAATGGTGGGGCATTTTGGCATGGAGAAAACTGTGGCCGTTCTATAGAAACATTTTTATTGGCAAAAACTTCAACAAGACGTCAACAAGTATATCAAATTTTGCACTTCATGTGCCATTTCCAAGCCAACCATCAAGAAACAAGGCTTATACACCCCTCTTCCTACTCGCCTTGGGAATCCATCTCGATGGATTACATGTCTAGCCTTCCATCCACCAAGCAAGGCAATGCTTGCATATTTGTGGTGGTTGATTGGTTTTCGAAGATGCCCATTCTCACAGCATGCAAGAAGAGCATCAAAATGACAGATACTGCTAAGATTTTCTTCGAACGAGTGTGGGTCCATTTTGGGATACCACAAACCATCATCTCCGATCGGAACAACAAGTTCCTTAACACATTTTGGTCGAGTCTCTGGTCACTGTTGGACACAAAGCTCACTAAATCCACTTCCTTCCACCCTTAAACCAATGGACAAACAAAGGTCGTCAATCAGTTGATTGTGCACATACTGCGCATGTATAACTCTATGTATCCATGTACATGGGATGATATTATTCCCTATGTTCATCACAACTACAACATGGCTCTCCATACCTCAAACAACCATAGACCCTTCTAGGTGGGGTTGGGATTCCAACCCTTGGGTCCCATTGATGTCGCACTACCTCTTGAAACCACACAAACAAATTCTTCCCATGTTCAGTCTGAGGTCAACAAAGCCACCATATTCATTGAGCATATTTATCACATTCACCAACAGGTCCATGATATTTTGTAGAAATCCAATGCTAAGTAAAAGAAACACAATGATCAACACCGTGTACCATGTAAGTTTCAAGTGGGAGACAAGGTCTGGTTACATTTACAGAAAGAACGCCTTACAGGGTCCCATCGAAAGCTCTGTCCACTTCACTATGGGCCTTACACTATCACCAAGGCTATGGGTGACAATGCTTTTGAGATCAACACTCCCCCCTTCATTGGATTGCACTCAGTGTTCAATGTGGACCTCCTCCAGACATATTTTCCACCATTATTGGACACCTCAGAGATCACAGAACAGTTGACACCAACAAATCTCAACTCTGATTGCATGGAACAAGTATCCACTAATCAGATAGTCGACACACAGGTCAAGGGAAGTCGCCAACTGAGGATCCAACTTTATCGAGTTTTCAAGGAATAACAACTCCTGCACCAAGGAAAGTGGCTCACCTGCAACAAAATTCAGCAGAAATTTCCTCACCTTATGGGGGCACTCAACGCAATGGAGACCATTGCTTCCTAAGGGGGGAGGACTAATCCAGGTGGATATTGGTGGCCACCCACCTATTCGAACTGGCTCCTCTTGACAATTTTTAGTTCAACACGTTCTTCTATAATTCTTTGTAATCATGGGTTCTACACTTCCGGGGTTGTCTGAAGCCCTACATAGTGTCCAGGTGGAGATTGGTGGCTGCCCACCTAATCCAACTAGCTTATTTTGGAAGTTTTCATGTTAGTACATCTTTCTGTACTTCCGGGGCTGTTTTAGGGCCCTAAACAATGTTTTTTTGGATTGCCATAGTTAAACTATAGATGAAGTCGGATTTTGATGACATAATGTGTAGTTATCGAAAATGAATTTCTAACAAGCTATCCCGCACCTAAAACGAAAGTCGTATGCAAAATTTACGACCCCGAGAAGTTGAGGTACCAACTTACCCATCAGGGCCCACATAATTTTTGGCGTTTCATCTCCTAGGGTTAGGTTTTTGGATGTCTAGGGTTTTGACATTTATGAGTAATGTTAAAAAGGACTTTGGATCCTCATTGTAATCATTATGCTTAGGAAAATGCGTGTAGTAGCCACATATCTTCTCAGAGATAGCTACAACCATTCGAGCAAGTTGTTTTCAGTTCTACAGTTCTACAGTTTTATCCTATTTTATTTATTTAATAGAAGTTATTGTTCACTGGATATTTTTTGTTATTCTTCGTATCTTTGTGTTATTGTATTCATTCTGTTATTCATTTCATTCTACTCATAAATCTAGATCATTGAATCAAATATGTCCACTAATCTGCAATACATCCTTGAACCTGTAATGACTATATCCCTTCCTGGAAGTGTGTCAATGATATTTCTATGATATTTGCATGGGAACACTACTCAATCTATCAATATGTCATTATATACTTCTGTTATCTGACTTTTCTGAATCTGTCTCTGCAAACACTTCAAACTGCTCGAAGGATGGTTCTCTGATATGTAGTAGCTACTGCACCAACTCCCCCTATTCAATATTCATATTTACTGGTATTCTCCAAGCCAAATGGCTCAGAAAAATGGAGGAATCCACCCTAATGCGAAGTAATATTCTTCTTCATCTATAAACTCATCATCTCTCCTAACCTTGACTTCTTCCTTTTTTCCTATGGATTCACTATGATCTTGCACTACAATTTTTGAAAGTACAATCTCTTAGGCCTGTTCTTTATTCACCTACTCTTCTTTTCCTTTTCACACTACTTTAAATCCTGCGATCTTTGGGATTTGTTCTTTATTCACATGTTCTTCTTGTCTTTCTTTTCTTCTCCAAACCTTTGTGTATCTGAAATCGATGCTTTCTTTCATGGTGGGCTCTATCATGCTTCTACAATTCCGAGCTATGTGACCATAATTGTGGCATTTGTAACATTCAAAGTTATGCGGAGACACATAATCATTTCTTGCTTGAACATTTCTTGCATAATCCCTGCAATATACTGCTTTATGTCCAAAGTTAATACAATTAAAACAATGACCATAAAATAAATTTACATACCTAGGAGTGAATGATCTTCTTTGTGGTGTAGTCCCTTTGAATTCCTTCATTGGTTGATCATGATATTCTCTTATGTTGATCCCTTCATCATGATTGAAGCTTCTTTGTTGCTTGAATGTGGAAGGTATTGTTGAAGATGTATCTCTATTATACTCATTCTTATTTTATTCTTGTTGACCATGATTCCTTCCTTTGAGTACTTCTACACAACTCTTACCCTTTTCTTCATTCTTCCTTTCTGGAAACCTGGAGTGCTTCTCTTCAACTTTCTTTGTTGATGATGTGGATGTTTCTCTCTCTTCAGTGTTCTTGCTGAGATTGATGATTTTAACTCTCAATGTGACAACTTCTTCTTCAAGCTTCTCAAACTCTTCTTCTTTCTTCATCATCTGAATCTTCATGACTTCTTTCGTTCTCTTTTCTTCTTCAATTTGGACCTTCAAGGAGATGATTTGTTCTTCAAGTTTTCTTTCTTGTTGACTGAATTCTATTTCAAGATGGTTTAAATCCTCAGTCCATTCCTTGAGATGATCTGTCAAAATTGTCTCTCTCTCTTCCCTACTTCCTTTCTTTGTGCTTCTATTTCGGCTTCCAAACACTACTTTTCTTCCATATGACTTTTTTATGTTTCTTCAATCCTTCTAGATTATTCCAACTGAGCTTTTAGATTCACGATGACCTATTGGGATTCTTCGAAAATTTCTTGAGCATTCTTATTGACTAATTGTTCTTCAAGAGATTTGTTTTTCTTCCTTTCTTTCTTCAATTCATCTAAAGTACTGATTAATTCTGGTTCAAGATCTACTATGCTTTCTTCACAATCTTCTTCTTCTAAATCTGTCTGACATGATGAACATCTTTCTTCTTGTTCTATTCTTGCATCTTCTTTAGAATTCACTGGATTTGTGATGGGAGACTCTTCAAAGTAGATATTATGCAGCTTACTCCAAAGTTCTTTAGTTGATGAACATCTTCCCACTTTGTCTTTTACTGAATCACATAATCCTTCCCAGATGAAATCCATTTATATTTTGTTGTTTATTTTCAATTCCTTCTTGGTTGTAGTCTTCAGTTCCTTTGTAGCGGTGTATCCTATAACAACTAATTTTCCAACATCATATCCTTGTGCCTGTAAAAAAATTTTCACCCTCATACTCCACATTTCAAATCTCTGACCATTCTGACCATCAAACTATGGTATTCCATTCCTATACAATTTTTTTCTCTCCATGATCTACCTTCTAGTGGTTAAATCGTTTCCTGAAGGAACCTGCTATGATACCAATTGTTGGAATATTGAGAGGGCAGGGAGGGGGGGGGGATGAATCAATATGAGCACTTTTACCACTTTTAACCACAATATATAAACTTCAACTTAATCAATAGTATATCATCAATGTATCATCTATGATTGCATTCAATATATCATGATCATATAAACATAAAAAACATCACATCAAATACAAAGTACACTAGAATTTACATGGAAACTTAAATGGGAGAAAACCACATAATACTTTCTTATATATCGAAGAATACATTAATTGGAAGCACCGACTTCTCAATTCTCTAGCTGCAACTGGAAGGAGGCCATGGACCCCTATTTATAGGCTCCAACCTGAAGGAAGCTACAACTCCCTGAATTCTCTGACTCCAACCAGAAGGAGGATACAACCCCATGATTTTCAGGCTCCAACCTAAAGGAAGCTACAACTCCCTGTGTTCTCCAACACCAACCAGAAGGAGGCTACGACCCCCTTTCCTTTCCCCATCATGTCGCTCTGAAATATAAATGTAGACCAAACTTCCATTAGCACAATCATTTCCACTGTCACTGCCACGATAATTGTCATTGTCACTGTCACATAAACTTGTTACCTGCCAACCTGTCACTGTCATTGCCACTGCCGCATAAACATGTAACCTGCCACCATTGCTAATCCTCAATAAAACTTGATCCTCTCACATGTATACCATCACCAAACCATGTACATCAACCTATATCAACCATGCATCAATCATGCATCAACACATGTACCAAAACGTGCATCAACAATGCACCAAAACCTGTACCAACCATGCACCATTTCATGCATCAACCATGCATCAACCATGCACCATTTCATGCATCAACCATGTACCACACCAAGTACATCAACCATCTACTATACCAAGTACATCAACCATGTATCATTTCATACATCAACCATGTACTATACCAAGTACATCAACCATGTACTATAACAATGAAGTTCCTCAACAAGGTACTCAAGAATGTACTAGGATCACCAAAATATGTCTCTAACCATGCACCATATCATCAACCATATACATCAAACAACATGCCAATCATCCAACCAAGTACCAATATCATCAAGAGATGTATCTCATATATGTGTTGCCATATACCAAGTGTATTCCTCAATAATGTATCAATATCAATAATATTCCTCTAACATAACAACCATCCACCATGTGCCAATGCTTCAAGAGTATACCAAGAACAAGCCTTAAGCATGTACCATAGCATCATCAACATGTAGTCAAACCAGATACCAAACAACCAAGAGTGTACTACTAACACTGTCTCATATCATGTACAAGATGTACCATGCACCATCACTACCATTACATGCCTCAAGCATGTATCACACCATAACCAAGCATAAGCCTCAAAACTAACACATGAGCATACATGTAACCTGTATCTAACATGTTGTACTATAATACTGACATATAAATCTTCCACAAACTTCAACAACCTGGTACCAACATTTGTACCAAATTTTCCTTAGCCTCGTGGGACAAAGAATCCCTATCACGTGGGGCCTCATGTGACGTGCTCTAGGAAACCTGCGGGGATGCCTCGTGGGACACAAGTTGTATGACCCATGGGGATAAACCAATTAGGGTTTTTACAGAAAAACCTAGCTCTCCTCTGCAATCTCAAAACTCTTGCACTTCTCACTTTCCGCTACCTCTGATTTCATCATCGCAAAACTTGCCAATAGATCACTAGTTCACTAGAAGATGTTCAATAGACTAAGTGAGTGAATTTGTTTGTGAATGAATCCTTGAGGTGTATTTATAATTTTGTTGGGTATCGTCTTTCCTTAAAATTAGGGGCTTCTTGACTTTCTTGTTACAACTGCTTTACCCTTTCATTAAAGACTTGTAACCAACTAGGGGCTTCTTTACCATTCTTCATGGATTCTAACTCCATGAGGGCATATCTCCCTAACCGTGATGAACCACGTGGTGTACCACCTATCACCAAAAACAAAATGGCAAGGAATATCCGTATATGAGTGTGTTAACTTTATTTACACTGTCCTTCATGTCCTTATTCCTCAAGCAACTTTGGGTCTCATGACCACACCTCCAGGGCTTCATGTAGACTTCATCAAATGCACCCAATCACATTTGCTGAAATCAACCACTCTTGTTGACATCAATGAAAAATAACTCACCATCAACCTCGACCACAACTCTAAGGTATCTCAAATGATCCAAGGGTTGACATCAATGACAACCAACTATAAAACATAGTGATCAGTTGTAGTGAAGTGACAAATGGATTAACATTGTGCACAATTGAGTAGAAGATTCATGGATAGTTGTGTGACACTTGGAAAGAAATGAATTCATGAGATATTTGGCGTGTCTAGAAGAAAATACTTGACGTGAACCAAAGAATATACATGATAGTGGATGAAAGCATGAAATTAGGAGGAATTGGAGAAAGGTAGATGGACTTGTTGGCAATGTCATCAAGAGGAATGTTCAATGAAGCATATGACTCAGAAAATAAGTATATTGACAGGTGGAGCCAGCTAGTCATAGGAAGGCAAGTATTGAGAGGCACAAAAAGATAGGGGGGGAGAGACCGTCAGGAGGAGATTGTTGAATATGTCATTGATGTAAGACATGGAAAGCCATGAATATTTGAAGTCAAGTAATGAAGGAACTTTGACATGAACATTTGTAATATAAGTCAATGGATTACACCAAGACGCACCAATGGACAAGAATCCCTAGAAGAGAGGAAATGTAGCATATACAAGGAGCCCCATATTCATTTACACAACATCTTGCAAATAAGATAGGGGGAGAAAAATTGTTAGAGGGAGTTACCCTTTGCCATTGATGTTGAAGGGGGAGAGAAAGAACAAAAGCATGAGAGAAAGTTTAGAAGCATGAAGATAGGGGGAGAAATCATGAAGACAAGAGGAGAAATGGTCACAGGGGAACATGAGTGTTTCCATTAATGCCAAAGGGGGATATTGTTGGAAAATTGGTTGTAATTGATGTCAACCCTAGAAGAAGTTTAGAGGCTTATGGAAGTGATGGGTGTATTTGAAGAAGTCTCCAAAGTGTTCCCCTTACGACGTAGCTTTAATCACAGAACTCATGGAAAGATTCTTTGAATAATTCTACAATATTCCCTTGAAGTATGGTTAAATAGTTCATAATCCCTAGAGGAGTGGTCATGAATCCCGAAGTTGATTAGAGAAAAAGAGGGTGAAAGACATTTCAAATACATGCAAAAAATATCATAGATGGATAGTTCGCATCATACTGTTTCCAACGGTAGGTGGTATGGCATGTGGTTCCTCACGGTTGAGAAGTTATACCCTCTTAAATATTAAGCCTGTAAGTATGGTTAAAAAACCCCTAAACGGTTGCAAAAGGAAGTTACAAGTCGGCCCCAAAATTAATTAAAGGAGAAAAGTTGTTGAAAATAAGAAGTTACAGGTTCACCCTAAGTTCAAATAAAGGATTTGCTTCGAAGGGTATACATACACATCAAAGAGCCTCTCATTATAACCAAGCAAGTATGTGATCTCTTAGTGAATCTGAGGTAGCGAATCTGAGGTAGCGGAGGAGTGAGAAAGAGACAAGTCTCAGAGCCACAAATTGGAGAAGGGTTTCTGGTAACCCTATTTGAACAAACCCTTGCAGGTCAGGTATATGGTGTCACACGAGGCCCCCACAGGTTGCACAGTACTCATCACGTGAGGTCCTTCTAGTTTCCTAGTTCAGTCCAACAAGGCTGAAGAGAAGTTTGAAGATGGTGCTATCTTCTTGATACCAAAACCGAGGACGGTTTGATGATATGAGATCTTATGCACCAGAATCTTTACATAATAAAAGGTATGGTTCTTTATATGTTTTGATGTTCATGCATAAGGGATTTCATGGAGATTTTTGTATATGCCTGAGGCATATTTTGGAGGTTATGGCATATGCTTTGAGGTATACCTTGGAGGTTTTGACACATGTTTGATGCATATTTTGGCACAAACTTGAGGAATGTATTGAATGTTTTTGGCACATGGTTGATGCATATCTTGATGGTTATGGTACATGGTTTGAGAAATATCATAGATGTTTTGGCACATGCTTAAGGCATATCTTGGTATATGGTTTGAGGAATATATTTGGTACATGGTTTGAGGTATATCATGGATGCTTTGGCACAATCTTGAGGCATATATTGGCACATGGTTTGATGCATATCATGGTAATTTTGAGCACATGATTTGGAGATGTACTTTAGTGATCTTGGCATAAGGTTTATGTGGTTATTGGTATGGATCTAGTTTTGATAATGATGATGATGTATCAGTATCAGTGACAATTACAGTAACAGGTTGAGTCTGGTTTTGATGATGACATATCAGTATCAGTGATACTTACAGTGAGAGGTTGAGTTTGATTTTGATGATGATGATGTATCAATATTAGTGGTAGTTACAATGACAGGTTGAGTTTGGTTTTGATGATGATGATGTATTAGTGACAAAAAAAATGGCAGGTTGAGTCTCACACTTATATTCCAAGGAGGAAGGAAGGGGAAAGGAAAGGGGGTTGAAGCCTCCTTCCAGTTGGAGCCAAAAAATCTAGAGATTCGTAGCTTCCTTCAGGTTGGAGCCTGTAAATTAGGGGGTTGGAGACTCCTTCCAATTGGAGCTAGAGAATTCAGAGAGTTGTAGCTTCCTTCATATTGGAGCATGTAAATCAAGGGGTTGAAGCCTACTTCTAGTTGGTGTTGGAGAATCTAGGGAGTTGGAGCTTCCTTCAGGTTGGAGCCTGTAAATAGGGGGTTGGTGCCTCCTTCCAGTTGGTGTTGGAGAATCTAGGGAGTTGGAGCTTCCTTCAAGTTGGAGCCTATAAGTAGGGGGTTGGTGCCTCCTTCCAGTTGGTGCTGGAGAATCTTGGAAGTTGGTGCTTCCTATGGATGTAATATTCAAGATATATATTAAAAAGAGTTCCATGGTTTTCTCCCATTTGGGTTTCCACGTAAAAATCTTGTGTATTGTGCATCTGGGGTTATATGTTTATGATATATTAAATGCAATAATAGGTGAATGGAATTGTTGATAACTTAATGTTTACATGTTATGGTTTAAAATGTTAAAAATTTCTCAATACTAATTCAGCCCCCCCCCCCAAGTATTGGTGAATATTCCAACATCCGTCATGGATAGAAGTTAAGTATTCCTCGAGTTGGAGGAATTATATTCATAACTCCAATTGATTTTTGTGCTCAAAATAGTAGAAAATCCATCATAGAAAGAGCTCATATTATATTTCGGATATTGTATTTGTAGCTTTCAGTATTGGCTGACTTGCCTCTGCCAAAACATTATGTCTGCACTTAAAATTTTCAACAGTGATCTGTAGCATCCCCAACATCCAATTGGGTTATGCCACATAAAATTTGTGAACTGTATACAAAATTAAAATATATACACACATAAACGCTTGTGGAACTTTATATATAAAACTTAAAACAAACAAATACATTCTGCAAATGCACAGATTCATACAAAATGATAATAAAAATACACATGCAACACACACAAGAAAACCCATAAAAATAAATGCATACATGATAATGCAACATGTAATTTAACACAAAATGGACACTTATCTTGGTAAAAATATCACTAATTGTGTGCAGACCTTCCAAGACCTCCCAACCTTAGACCACACTACTCATCACTCTCAATAGTGAGTCACTCCCGAGCTGGGACTAAACTCCACCCGGGTAAATGGATTCCTAGGCTAGGCTAAGACAACTGGAAGTTACACAGTCAACAGGAAGGATTCCATCCCAGGAACCAACTCACACTAACAACCCACAACCTCTTATTCCCCACATGCCTGCCCCACCCCAGGAAGTGTGCCCATTCTCTGCTCAACAGTCCTTCGACTATCCCACTTCCCTTCCAAGTCTTCAACAATAGGTCGAACATAAATTCTCAGAGCACTATAGCTGTTGTTGAGCTCCCTCTAGGAAAATCACTTCCCCAACAACCTCTCTCACATGGAGAGAGTTTCTTATAGGCCTGGCAACCTGCTTCTTTAGTCCACGGGCCTGACAACCCGCCTCTTTAAACCCACATTCCTAACAACCTACTTCTTCAGTGCACCTCCTAAGTCAATCAAGGTACAAATATAGGTATAGGTACAGGTACAGGAAGGTAAGGAGGACAATTGAATGAGTGAGTGAATGATGATGGAATGATGGAAAATGAACTAAGTCCAAACTTTATGTATGCATGTCCCAAATTGACACTTGTCACATTGAGAACTACTTTGGCCCACTTGTCCCCATCCTTAGAACTTAGGATAAAACAATTATTCATACTTTATACTTTAAGGAATATTAATATAATATCTCTTATTGGCTTAAGCTTCCTAGCTTATCCCTTATCCTTAACTTTTATCCCCCTTTCCCTAACTAATGGAGTTTAATCCCCCATAATATTTTATCGTGGTCAGTCTACACACAACGATGTATTATATTAATGATAATACATATACAAAAATAGACTCACTGACCTTTAGCATCTAGGCTCTCCGACCTAATTCAACACATAAGCCTCCTAGCTCAAAACCTCTTGTCTTAGTTTTATGCCACTTTCTGAGCTAGCCATTTTTTTCCATTGACCTAAGGAAGGAGGATAGAGCATTAAGGCCTAGTTCCCCTACACCAAAGTGAGCCTCTCTCCCCTAGGTTTTTTTCCTTGAGATCTTTCCATAACAACACTTCAAGGCTTGACCCTCCCATCCTTAGTCTTACTTTCTTCCTTGATCCTTCAACCTCTGCGTCCTCCTTTTGACTCCATTAACCCTAGGAACACACTGATCTAAGACCTAGCCTATAAGTACTATGATAAAAAACAACTCTTAATACTTTGAACAAAACCCTAACTATTCTAACCCTAGCCTAGACTAACCCTACTAACTGATTTGTTGCTTTCATCCTTTTCTATTATCATCATTGTGCATATATCGTTTTACTTATGAGCAATTGAATGGTTGTTAAAAGGCATTACCTGAATGAAGTGTTAATTGTTACATTGAATGCCATACTCTTTCAACATTTATTGAAGAAGTGATATTGTACATCGTTGCTATTATATAAACATTGTCTTCGTCAATATTTATTTCTCAATTGCTTACATATCAGATAGTCGTTGATTATATGAAGTACTAACTAAGCGAGTAAGCTTGCATATATATATATTTCTTGTTGCTTTGTCTCAGGCAGGTGCATCTCCTTTTGGTTATACTTCTCTTTATTGGCTATTTAACCAAACTATCTGCTCGATGGTGACTTGTGAGGGGGAATTTATCTTTTAGCCTTCAATCCTTTGCCTTCTCAAAACCCCAGGTCACTAGGGATGTCTCCCCCAGGCCTTACCTCCCTAAATATAAATAACCTTCCTATCGAGGTGACATTGGGTGGGATTGGTTCTGTTATGCCAATTTGCCTCTTTACATCTATCTTTTATCCTAACTACAAATTGTGTGATAACATTTTGGCACTGTTGTCGGGGAACACTGAGTCAAACCTTCCTCGAACGACACTTTTCGGTAAGCCTTGCCTCTAGAATCTTTATCTTATAAGCTTTCCTGGAGACTCCACTTAGGGTGTTTTCCCTTTCTTTGATGATTTCAAGAAAATTATCTAGCAACTCCACAAATGACGACCCGTAGCAGGCGTCAATATATACTATCATCTACTAATATGGCCTCTACAAATCCTGTCATCCCTGTGAATTCTCCCAAATGGTCTCATAAAGAACTCTTTGTCTCTTTGGACTTAGAAAACACCCAAGGGGGGTTACATGGTCTACCCAATAAGGTCGACTCCTAGATACCTAAGTTTTTAGGACAAAAGGGATCCTGTGGCAACTCTCATTGGACCAACTTTTGTGAAAGGTTTTCATTTTACCAATCCAAACAAGAACACCTTGATGTCTTTACAAGGCTCTTTGTGAGCTCACTCACCAAAAGTGTAAAGAAATGGATTAACAAACTCCTGAAAGGAAGCATCAAAACCATTGAAGATCTTGAAAAGATCTTTAACAAGAGTTGGTGTGAAAAGGAAAACATGGATTCCCTTTACTCTCAATTCCTCGAAGCCTGCAAACAAACAAACGAAGACGTTAGGGGATTCAACGATAGGTTAAATACTCTTCTTCACAAAATTGAGCCCGATTTCCTACCTAAGAGCATGATTCTCCAACGCTACCTCGATTCTTTTGAAGGGATCTTACAACTCACCCTTAAGAATCGTTTCTCTGCAAACCTAGAAGAGGCTCAAGATGTTGCCTTCCAAATAGAAGAGAACCTCAAGTTTAGCAACCTCACCCATCAGGTCAACCTTTTGAACAATGATGACATCTGGGAAAGAATGGAAGGACCAGAGCATGACCTCCTGGAAACTCCAGAATTGGAGGACAATGCTCCCTGGAGGAAATGGAGCACATGTTTCTCTAACATGAGGGATGTTGTAAATTTTTCAAAGCAGCATGAACCATCCGTGGGTCTACGTATAACTACTCGTGAAAAACCTGACTTTGAAGACTCCTTATTTATCTTGACCACGCCAAGTCAAATCCAAGAAAGACAAGGTATGAATGAACCCGAATTTGAGTACTTTGGCCAAACCAATAGGGACCCAGAATGAGATCTGAAGAGCCCTAGGTACATAATGGAACCAACTTAAGCACTAGTATGTCCTGTATCTTGCAGAGGGTTAAAAGAATTTGTGAAATGTTGGAAATTCCTTTTCTGACAAAGAAAGACCCAGATGACCAATTATCGTTCGAAGGACTTCCACACTATTACAAATTGGTCATTTTGAGCAAGATGAGCAAACACCCTCTTTCTTATTAACAAATGATCTTGGACCTAATGACTATAACTCGGTGGATCCATGCTTGTTTCAAGATTGGCCCACTCTTCCCTTGAAAGAAGAAGATACAAATTGGGGTGATTATCCCGATGATACCTTTGACATCTCTGAAGATTGGGATTATTATTGTCCTACACAAGAAGATGGCTATTCAGTAAAGAAAGAGGTTGGTTTCATTAAATGGGAAGAAAATGTTTTCATGGACATTGAAGTCCATGACCAAATAAACAACATAGGCCATGTTATACAAGGCCCCCAAATCTGCCTCAACATCACTCCTGAAGAACATCGAGAAGAAATGAAACATGCAACAAGGAAGGCTAGAATGGAAATAATAAACAATTTGGACCCTGAGTCAAGGGAGAAGTTGGTGAAACGAGAATTTCAGGTATATAGGCAAAAGAAACTAAACCAACCCGCCCTTACCATTCATACAATGACTCAAACAAAGCCTTCAACTTTGAACCTTCCTCCTCTTGAAACACCCAAGACCGAAAGGGAGGACTTGGACTTTGACTTCGAAGGAGCATAATCCAAAATGCACGTCACCATCCCTCTGAAAGAAGTCATTAAGGTGCCATCTATTAAACAAAGATTTGATAATTTCTTCAAAGGGTCAGATGAACCTATGGACCCTCCTATTATGTTACAAGCTGATCACTTTAGGGTCCAGTATGATGAACACCCGCCCTTCTTCATGAACTTTCTAATGAATAATAAAACTCTTAACAATTGCATGTTAGATTCAGGGGCCGATGCTAACATGATGTCTCTCAAGGTCTTGCAACAATTAGGCCTGAAAGTCACACAACCTTACAGAAATGTGTGTGGGTTTGAATCTAAAGCCATACCCACACATGGAGTAGTTGAAAATGTGGAAGTTTGCCTTAAAGAGTACCATGAGAAAGTAATCCACATTTACATTGTGATAATAGACGTCCTAGATATGTGGGGAATGTTGTTGTCTAGGAAATTTTCCTCAATGTTGGGTGGCACCCTTGAGATGGACCTCACTTATGTGAATTTACCTTTGAAAAATGGAATAATAGGCCGTCTCCCAAATGTGCCAGTAACCGGAACCCATGTGCAAGAAACTAGTCACCCCATCAAAAATAACAAAGCACATGAGCAAGTCATGGGAGATCTTCCTAAATCTTATCCTAAAGATGTGCCCTTTGAAAAAAAGGAAGATCAGATACAATGGCCCACAAAAGAACGATACTTGCAACTCCTAGACAAGTATAAAGACAGGGAAGTCGGGATCATGAAGTTGCAAAAAATAGAAGAATGTGACATACTGATTCAGCCTTCCTAGCAAGAAGTCTTTACAACGAAATCCCACCCACATCCCTCTGCACAATACACCAGGGTTGTTCAAGGAATTACCAATTTCAAAATCAGAGATTACAAGGAGGGGGGCATGGTATGGATGTGGGATACCAATAAAGGGGAGCCTACTAATTTCAAAGGAAGTACTCAACTTTGGCTTGGCCCTTTCAAAGTTGGAAGAAAGTCAGTTAATGACTCTTATTACCTGTCTACATTGGAAGGAGAAAGACACACAATGTCGGTCAGCGGGCGCCTCCTCAAACCCTACTAAGTTGGGGGGGGGGGGCTGACATGACAGGTAAGTACAGGTAAGTAGGTAGGTATTTCTGCATTCATTGTACTATACCATTTGCATTGCATGATAAAGTAATTTGCTTTACATTCACACTTATGATTGCATTATTCCAGTTTTTTTTATATAGATATATATGACGGGGTGGTATCACCACCCCAATCGGTTACTGATGTTTCTATTGAGATCAAGTAGGTAAACAGGTTATTCCATAGATGCTGAGGTTCTCATGTGCTCTACGGTGAGCACATGTCCTCGATTTGGAGCCAGATGTTATCCCCCACTTTTAGGGATAACTAGGGGATCATGTCTCGAGGCCCACAGGTCCTAGACATGGAGTACCAAGCGCCAGGTCGACTTTGGCATGGCCCTGGAGGCCCCATATTTTCTCACTTTTAGCGCCTTTACACTGTCTTGTATTAGAGATGGTTCTTTCTCCATGAGGTAATGAGTCTGGTTATCATGGTATGTGTCACTCTAGTCCTCAAAAAATTTGAATATTTGCATTTAATTCCTTTTTTTTCTAACAAATGCTTGGATATTATACTTTCCCACTTGACCATGTCTGGGGGGAATGGAAGGATGCCCTAGTAATCCTATGTCCGTAGGTTTTGGTTTTCCACAGGGGGGATTCCTGAAAAACCATCATCCGCTCCCATAAGAAAACCACTTTTCCATCTTGCTTCCCACTCATCTATCCCATTACACTTGTCCGAGCATTAGGTTGACCTATCATTTGAGGATTGCACCTTATCTCGTGGGAAGAAGGGGCTAAAGGCCCAGAAGGTAAACACAAGTTGGAAAAAGATAAAATTCTATAAAATAAAACCTTGAGATGCTTCGCCCATGGATCCCCGAGAAAACAATAAAAGGTTTCTCAGCAAGAAACAAGAGGGACCAAATAAAAATGATAAAACAAGACCTAATCAGAGGATAGGGCGTCTCATCACGAGCCAAAGTATTAGGTCCATGGGTACCTAGCAGTATGACATTACCACCAGCTGGTTACCACGCCAGGGCAGTGACCCTTGGTTGCATGGCCAAGGGAAAGGGGGTCTCATCACGAGCCAACCTTCTCATTTATGTGAAAGTACTTGTGGGTAACACTGTCACCATGCCAGGGCAGTGTACCCTGATTAGCCTCTTGAATAAAAAGTAATAAAGAATAAAAGAATGAAGAATAAAGAATAAAAGGCATGAATGGGCTTGGAAAAAATTGCATCCAGGATAGGTGCAGCTCGCCTTCTACAAAGGCACCCACAGGTAAAGCTTTGCACCCTTTACTCTCATTACACCCACTTGCCTAGAAATCCCTTATCCACATCACCCACTTTCATGGCTCAGATGAGGTCTCTTCCGGAAACTTTCCTCTTCCAGTGGATACTAGCCCAATAGGAAGCCCTGTCACTTTGTCCAAACTTGTATTGTAGGCTTGTATAATGTCTTTGAGATTTTAACTAGGGTAATAGGGGTTTTATGCACATGTTTAATAATATTGATGATGATATGTGATTGACATTGCTATGATCCCTGTGACTTATGAGCCCATGGAGGGCATATTTGTTTATGTGCAGGATCATGCCCGACGGACAGGTACCATGTTGGACCGGTACACATGGGGAGATGATCAGTTCAAACCTCCATGGGGCTGAAGAGCCCACCAGATGGATGTTGAGACCCCATCAGGGGGAAAAGACAGGACATAGATGGTCAGAGGCTTTTCACTGGAGAAGAGGAGGACATTCCACCAGAGGCACCCTGACAGAGCTTGATCTAGGGGGGTTTTGCCTTATCCATTGGAACATTGACCCTGGAAGGCCCATGACATCACCCATGATGATCATGACATCATCCAACCTTATGGACGTCTTGGGAGACAGATTTGGCAGTGTTGGCACGTGTGGTAGGTTGGAGAAGCCCAAGGAGGGCTAATGTTTTGCTCCAGGATGGTGCATTTTCCCTAGAAGGGGCTAAAATCACCCTTAAGGGGCATGACGTCTCTCTTTAGCTTGATTAGGTTTTAATTTAAGAATTTAATGTAAAATAGTATGATTTTAAGTATTTTGGCCTTCTCGGCATTTTTATGACCTAAAAGTGAAATTAGGTCATGGTACAGTATAAATTGAGGGTTTTTACTCTCATTTTTTCATCATCTCTGACTCACTCATTAGTGAGGTTTGAAATTTGCGCTACACTTGAGGTTCTTGGTTGAAATTGTGAGGCATACTTGTTGAACGAAGGCATTTTTGGCATTTCTCTTGATGGAAGGTGTTACAACTAGGGTTTGCTATGTTATTTCTTGGTGAAATGTAAGTAAATTTCTGCAAAACTTCTTAATTGAATGGTTGTATTGTCATTTCTTACATATATTGTTATGATTTTATAAATAAACACTAGGTGACAAGCACACATTGTAGGTCCTTGTCTCATGTCCCTGTCAAGATTTTGAGCCATTTATTGAAGAGAGATAGAGCCTTGCCTTAGCAACACTCTTTTCTTCCTCTTCCAAGCTAGTCATTTTTCTTATTGGGCTAAGAAGGAGAAGAAACATTAAGGCCTAGTTCCCCTACACCTTGATGAGCCATTTTTTTAGGGTTTGCTGGTAAAGCCTTGCCATAGCAACATGTTTCCTGCAAAACCTCATGTCTTAGTTTTATGACACTTTCTGAGCTAGCCATTTTTTTCCATTGTCCTAAGGAAGGAGGAGAGAGCACCGAGGCCTGGTTCACCTACACCAAAGTAAGCCTCTCTCCCCTAGGGTTTTTTCCTTGTGGACTTGCCATAGAAACGCTTCAAGGCTTGACCCTCCCGCCCTTATTCTTACTATCTTCCTTGATCCTTCAACCTCTGCGTCCTCCTTTTGACTCCATTAACCCTAGGAACGCACTGATCTAATACCTAGCTTGTGAGTACTATGATAAAAAAGAACTCTTAATACTTTGAACAAAACCCTAACTATTCTAACCCTAGCCTAGACTAACCCTACTAACTCATTTGCTGCCATCATCCTTTTTTATTATCATCATTGTGCAGTTATCGTTTTACTTATGAGCAATTGAATGGTTGTTAAAAGGCATTACCTGAATGAAGTGTTAATTGTTACATTGAATGCCATACTCTTTCAACATTTATTGAAGAAGTGATATTTTACATCGTTGCTATTATATAAACATTGACTTTGTCAATATTTATTTCTCAATTTCTTACATATCGTATAGTCATTGATTATATGAAGTACTAACTAAGCGAGTAAGCTTGCACTTATATATTTCTTGTTACTTTGTCTTGGGCAGGTGCATCTCCTTTTGGTTATATTTCTCTTTATTGGCTGTTTAGCCGGACTATCTGCTCGGTGGTGACTTGTGAGGGGGAATTTATCTTTTAGCCTTCAATCCTTTGCCTTCTCAAAACCCCAGGTCATTGGAGACGTCTCCCTTGGGCCTTGCCTCCCTAAACAAAAAGAACCTTCCTATCGAGGTGACATTGGGTGGGATTGGTTATGTTACGTTAGTTTGTCTCTTTACATCTATATTTTATCTTAACTACAAACTGTGCGATAACATTTTGGCGCCGTTGCCGGGGAACACTGAGTCAAAACTTCCTCAAACGACATTTTTTCGGTAAGCCTTGCCTCTAGAATATTTATCTTACAAGCTTGCCTGGAGACTCCACTTAGGGTGTTTTCTCTTTCTTTGATGATTTCAAGCAAATTATCTGGAGACTCCACAAATGACGACCCGAGACAAAGCAACAAAGAAAGTATGCATATGCAAGATCACTTGCTTGGTTAGTACTTCATATAATCATGGACTTCTAATATAAAACAATTGATAAACAATATTAATGAAGCAAGTCAATGATGTACAATGGAAATGATTATAATGTCACTTCACAATAAATACTAATGGCAATCAATGTAACAATATCAATACTAGAAGCAACGCCTTAGCCAATCATTCAATTGCTTTAAAGATAAATAAATGTTGCAAATGTATAAAGATAACTCAAGTAGATAATGACAACAATAGGGTTAGTGATTGTTAGTCTAAATCTAGGGTTAGAAGGAGTTAAAGTTTGTTCAAAGTTTTGGATGTGTGTATGATCAAGGTGCTCAACACAAGAAGGCTTAGAAAAGTGCGTTATTAGGGAAAATGGAGTCAAAACAACTACAAATGTTGAAGGATCAAAATATTAGTGATAAAGCTAGAGACGAGAGGGTTAAATGTTGAAGTGTTTCTAAGGCAAGGCCTCAACAATGAAACCCTAGGGGAGAAAGGCTCACTAAGGTGTAGAAATCCTAGGCCTTAGTGCTTTCTCCTCCTTTAGCTTATTGGCAAGATGAAATTGGCTAGCTTGAATAAAAATTGATAGGGCTTGTTGCCATCCTTATACACACTTTTAAATGTGAGCTAAGTCCTGCTCACTTAGTGTGTCCTTGGAGGCACAATTCTTAGGTTCAAATCCCATGCTGTCATTTGATTTGAACCTATTCTGTCTAGGCTTAATCCTAGGGAAGCGAAGGGGGGTAGACCCTAGTTACTAGATGAGATAAACATTATGTTCTAGGAGTTGGTTTCAATTAGTTTAAAGGTTGGGGGAAAATTTAGCCTATGATGCAAAGGCAACAATGCAATGTGCAACAATTAGAAATGACAAGCAAACCTTTTCCTAGGACAACTAAGACTAGTGCCTAAGATTGGGCAAGGGGTCAACTAAAGTTTGAGGGGTTTTAGATTACACAAGAATTCCAATAGATTACAAAGATTACAATTAGATTATATACAAACTAGATACAAAATTACAATAAAGAATATCTAAAGGTTACAACAAAGTTATACTAAACAAAAGATACAAAGATACAAAGATACAAAGATAAATTGCTTGTATGTGCAAGAATTTAAAGATGCTCAATTAGATACATTCATCAACACAACAAGCCTAGCATGCTCAACAATAGAAAGTCTCCCAAATGGATGCACTACTCTATTGGACTGCTTTCAATGGAAAACAAGATCACTCAAGACCCAACAAGAGAGTGCCTCCAAAGGATGCACAACTTCTTGAGGGATCACACCAAAGATAGGAATACCAATTAACTAAAAAGTAAATCTTGAAAGGAAAATGTTCAAAAACACAAATTATGACTACTTAGTGATTAATCCACAACATAAAGATAAGTTTGCTTGAAATGAAAATGTAAGTGAAGTGCTTGTAAGTGTAAAGGTAGATCACAAAAAGATATATCAAATAGATGCCCAAAGTTGAGGTGGATTAAGGATTAATTAAGGATTATTAAGTGAGGTTTCAATCCTAGCTAAGTGTCAACCCAATACTCCCCCTGCTTGTAACAAGTAACTGCTGGGTGCTCAAGAAGTATGGAAACAAGGACTACCCTAGCTCCATAGGTCAGCCCGAGGGAAGAGAGTACTCCCGGAAAGGAAACTGAGCGCCACAAGACCGTCCTCGACTGATCACCTTCCGTTGCTTCCTTTAGTCCTCGTTTAAATGGAAAAGTTGGGTCAGTAGAGGTGTCCTATTAAGTCTAGTTTATTCTTAGGCCTATGGACTAAGTTAATTTTAGTGTGTAAAAGTGAGTTTTACTTTCCCAAAAAGTGTGAGAATGCGCCAAAACCAAAATGTTGAACCAACAAGAAATGAAGTTCTAAACCACTAGATTATTGCATGAAAAAGCACATAAGAACTTGAAAAACTTGTTGAAATGAAAGGATTGCTTAACACCATTTACATGCCCATATTTTCTTGCAAATTAGGAAGATAAATGCTTAAGAACCAAGAACTTGCAAGTAAAGAAATAGCAAAACACAAGATTAATCTTATGCCTCCATGGGCTTAAACTAGCATTAGTTGTGTGAGATCTACTTCTAGATAATTTTAACCCATGAGCATAAACATATGAGAAATACACAACTAAGCTAGCCATATTATTTTGGGGGTTGGCTAGGCTAACTTCACATCCAAGGTGTAGGCAAATAAGAAAACAAAACTTGAAATGGAAAACAAGAAGTACAAACCACTCTCAATGGCACAAGGTGGAGGAAAACTTCCTATTTTGTGCCAAAGGGGGTTGGAAACTAAACTAAACTAAAGCTATAACAAACTAGCCACAACCTTGTCCTAATGACAAGTGGGGAAAATAATGAAAAAATCTAGAAATTTAAATATACACCTAGCCTTACGATTTTGGGGGGTGGTTTTGCCAAACTCTCACCCAAGATGTTGGCACTAACAAGAAAACAAAAACAAAAAATGAAAACAAGAAGACAAACCACTTGGGGACCCCCTTTGGGCTTGCTTACAATGATTAGAAGATGGAGAAATGATGGGGTTTTGTTACTCCATCAAAAGGAGGGTCCTTGGAGTGTGTTCTGACTGAAAATGGGCAGCATAACCCCTTGACTTGGCGAGAACCTGCAAAAACCAGCAAGTATGGAAATGCTGCAACACACCCACAAAGTTTTAGAAAATTTATGTTTTGCAACATAAATTTTCTGCATACAAATATAAGAAAATTTATGTAATAATATGACCTATCTAAGAGTGTTAGCAACCAAAATCTGAATGTGAATGTAACACAAAATGAAATGGGGAAAGCTATGAAGTTTTAGTGAGCTATGAGGGTAGCTTCTATCCAAAAACTATCCCAACAAAGCCCTTGAGACAACCTGCAACTATTGAAACACGATGTGAAATAAGAGTAGATATGAGTTGCATAAACAAATAACATAAACTAATTTATATCATTAGCTATCCAACACATTTAGGCCAACAACTACACTATTGCCTAACCTACCAAAACAAACTAATTTACTCAATGAATCTACTCAATATTCCACAAAATGCACAAAGAAACAATCTCACCTCATATGCATGGAAGCTCCAAGACACAATCCTTGTACTCCAAAATCCTCCAAAGCCTTTCTTATTATCAAATGGAGAGGTTGCAACAACTAATTGCTTCAAGCTCTCCAAGAGCAGGATGGAATGAAAGCAAGATGAAAAGATGAGAGAGAGATGAGGCAAGAAAATGGTAGCATAACAGTACTCAAGAGATGGTGAGCAAAATGAGTGAGGGAGGGCCTCTATTTATACCTTGAAAGGCAAAGTGACCCCTCTTGGATCAATGTCAAGTGTCAAAACCCAAGTGAAAGTGGTGATCTCAAGGGGGTGGGGGGGGGACTTAGGGTTTTGACTTGGATAGATGAGTTGGATTGATGTGGAGGGTGTGGGGCATGGTAAAGGTATGAGGTGGAAGTCTAGGAAGGGCGCACCTATGGAGAGAGGGGCCCACACCTCATAAAAATTGCTTTTCTAATGTTTTCACATGAAGTGGGGAGCAAATCCCCCAAGGGGCATGAGGGTTCGAGTGAATGTATGAGTGAGGGGGCGTGTAAAGGTTATGAAAGGGGTTGGGTAGGTTAGGAAAAGGTTATCTCATCATCTTTCACCTTTAATTCATTCAAATTGCTCAAAAATTACAAAAATGACATTTTTCCTATGTCATGCCTAGCAATTAAAATTGTTGTTTTGACTGACTAAGACTCCCTATGGAAAAACACCTAGCAAAATTTGTTCGAATAAGTTGAAACTTGGTTCAAGGGTGTAGGGGGTCTCATTCCAATTCTTTTGAGCACAAATACCCCTAGAAAAAGCCCAAGGACCTAGTTTTTACAATATTTATAAAAAATTAATTAATTAAATTACCCAACCTTAGGCAAATTTAATTAATTAAAAAAAACCTATCTAGACTTGACAGAATTCCGCAAAACTTTTTGAGATGTCTTACATGGTCATTTACATCATTCTTAAACACTAGCTACCAGAGGATGAATCCATTAGAATCTATTTCACCACTTTGGAGGAATTATTTGTGGGAGTGAAAAACTTAAGGGAAATAAATAAGGCTGGTTAGGCCAAATTAATAACCCGAGAAAAAAAAACACTCAATGAAATGAACTTTCCTAATGAATAAATCCTAAGGTAAATGACCTAACTATGATCCATGCAGACCTATTACATTATTATCCCACGTAGGGGAGCAGAAATTCCAATTACAAAAATATGTGCCGGAGGCAAAAAATACCTCGTAGAACCAAATAGTCTCTGACTTGGTAGCATATGATGATGCATATATTCATGGTACATGGAGTTGACCCCCTAGTTGAACATGCGGTCAACAGGGCTAAAGAAAAGAGAGTTTGAAGATGAAGTGTTGCTAAGGCAAGGCTTCATCAATCAAACCCTAGGGGAAAACGACTCACCAAGGTGTAGAAACCCTAGGATTTGATGCATTTTCCTCCTTCTTAGCTCAATAACAAGGAAAAAATGACTAGCTAGAATAATAGAGATAGATTGTTGCTATGGAAAGGCTCTATCTAAATTTAACAAATCAAAATAGCTCTTAAATTGGTAGGGACATGAAACAAGGACACCAACATGTGCTTGTCACCTAGGGTTTAATTAAGCAAATTATAATAACAAAATGCAAGTAAACAATAGCATAACCATTCAATAAAGAAGTGTTTCAGAATTTCACTTACATTAACCAATAATTCCAATAGCCAAGCCCTAGTTGTAAACCTTCCACCAAGAAGAAATGCCAAAATAGCCAAGAAATAGTCTCCTTCAACAAGTGCACATCAATTTTCATCCAAAAACCCTAAATGAGGGTGCAAATTTCAGACCTCACTATGTGTGAGTGAAAGATGATGAAAATTAGAGAGTTTCGGCTCTCTATTTATACAATAGCAAGTGACCTTAATTTAATTTTAGGTCACCAAAAGGCCGAGAAGGCCAAAATACATAATAATATTGTTTTAAATTAAAATTTCATAATAAAACCCTAATCAAGCAAAAGTAAGACATCATGCCCTTTCTAGGGTGACGTTAGCCCTTTTTAGGGAAACATAGGCCTCCTGGAGCAAAACGTTAGCCCTCCTTGGGCTTCTCCAAGCTGCCACACGTGCCATACTACCATAAATATCTCCCCAAAATGTCCATAAAGTTGGATGACGTCATGGGAATCCCGAATGACATCATGGGCCTTCCAAGGCCAACGTTCCAGTGGAGAGGGCACAACCCCCCTAGGTAAGGCTCTGCCAAGGTGCCTTCGTGGAACGTCCTCCTCTTCTCTGGTGCAAACCCCTTTGTCTTATCTCTCCCCCCTGCTGGGGTCTCAACATCCATCTGGTGGGATCTTCAACCCCGTGGAGGTCCGAACTAATCATCTCCCCATGTGTACTTGCCCAATATGGTACCTGTCCGTTGGGTATGATCTTGCACATCAATAAATACGCCCTCCATGGGCTCATAAGTCACAAGTATCACAACAATGTCAATCACATCCAATCATCAATTTTATTAAACATGTGCATAAAACCCCTTTTACCCAATCAAGTGCTCAAAGACATTATACAAATATGCAAGGCAAGTTTGGAGGAAGTGACAAGGCGTCGTATTGGGCTAGTGTCCACTAGAAAAGGGATGTTTCCGGAAGAGATCAAATCCAAGTCATGTAAATGGGTGAGATGGATAAGGGATGTCCTGACAAGGGTGCAGTGAAAGCAGGGAAATGAAAGTCTTACCTGTGGGTGCCTTTGTAGAAGGCGAGTTGCACCTGTTTTGGATGCAAATGTTTCCAAGCCCAATTCATGCCTTTTATTCTTATTTCTTTATTGCTTTTTCTTTCAAGAAGATAATCAGGGGACACTACCCTGGCATGGTGACCAGTGGTGGCAATGTTACCCATGTTGACTGCCTATTCAGCTAGGGGGTCAACTCCATGTACCATGAAGATATGCATCAACATATGCAAACATGTCGAAGACTTTTTGGTTCTACAGGGCATTTTTTGCTCCAACACAGTTTTGTAAGCGCGATTACCACACCCCTGCGTGGGTTAATATTGTAATAGGTCTGCATGGGTCATAGTTAGGTCAGGTGCCTTAGGATTTCTTCATTAGGAGAGTTCATTTCACTGAGTGTTTTTTATCCTTAGGAGGTTAATGTGGCCTAACTAGCTGGGTTAATCTCCCTTGAGTTTTTCACTCCCACTAGCAATAAATCCTCCATAGTGGTGAAAGACATTCTAATGAAGTCATTATTAGGTAGCTAGTGTTTAGGAATGTTGTAAATGACCATGTAAAACATCATAGAAAATTTCGCGTAATTCCGTCGAGTCTAGCTAGGTTTTTTTTAATTAATTAGTTTTTCCTAAGATTGAGAATTAAATTAATTAATTCTGGATAATTAATGTAAAAATTAGGTCCCAGGATTTTTGATATGGGTATTTGTACTCAAAAGAAATATAATGAGACCCCCTACACCCTTGGACCAAGTTCCAACTCAGTCGGACAAGTTTTGTTAGGGTTTTTGTCCACTTAGGAATTTTTTTCGAAAAACAACAATTTTAATTGTTAAACCCAAGACATGGGAAAATGTCAAATTTTGTAATAAAGGCAAATAAGAGAGACCCCACCTAACCTACCCACACCCTTCCTAACCTTTACAACCCTTTACCCACACTTTAATTATCTTTCTACCTTATGATTTGCGTCCCCTTTGAGGGAATGCGTCCCCACTCCATCCATCTATTTGATAATTCGTTTAATTATTGGTTGAGGGCCCCTCCTCATGAGGTACGAATTCCCCTCTACGTCACACTCAAGAGTGTGTCACTCACACTCCTTCCACACTCCTTCCACACCCTCACACTTTCCTCACGTATTCACGTAAACTCACGCTTTACTTTGGTAACTTTGCTTTAATTCTTACACAAAGTGGAAACAATACGCTTTCCTTATGGATTAAAGTGGAAACAACAAGCATACAATTGGAATTTTCCTTGGATTAAAGCGTGGGTCTCTTCCTTAAACCTATACGCATCCCCTCTCATGTCACTTCACCCTTCCACTCACCTCAATTGCCAATTTTTCCCATACCCTAAAAGCTCACGCCACCTTCACTTGAGTTGTTAGTTGAGTTTGATCTTGACATTTGTCAAACATCCAGAGGAGGTCTCTTGGTCCCTCATTGCTATAAATTAGACTCTTCTCTCCCTCATTCCTTACCTTTCATTTATTGTACTGTTATGCTACTATTTTCTCACCATCCCACTCTCTCTCTCTCTCTCTCATTACTTTCACATTGCTTCACTGGTTATTGCTCTTGAAGAACTTGTAGCAACATTGTTGCTACAACCTCTTCCCATTGGATAATAAATGAAATAGCTTTGGAGGATTCACGGATTTCAAGACTTGTTTGAATTCTTCATATGATCATGAGGTGATATTGCTTTTGGTTTTCGAATGTTATTGTGTTATTAAATAGATTATTGGGTAAATTAGTTTACTTGGCTAGGCTTAGTAATTGTATAATTGCTAGCTTAAGTGTTTTACATTGACTAATGATAGAAACTAGTTTGTGTTATTAGTGTATGCAATCATTATCTGTTTCAATCTCACGTTTTATTTGAGGCTTGCAGGTCACTTCAAGGAGAGCTATTGGGATAGGTCCAAGCAAGGATTTACCCTTACTTCTCATTAACACTCCAAAGTTTTCTGATTATTTTTATGTTCTTTCATTTCAGATTTTAGTAGATAACTTGCTTAGATAGGTCAACTAAATCATTATAATTTTCTGGTTTTTGTATGTACGAAGTTTCTGTTGAAAAACATAAATTTCTTAACAGTTTAGAGTGTGTTGCAACACAAATCAACAAGCAATAGCTTGCTGATTTTTGCAGATTCTTACTAAGAGGGCATGCTGCCCAAATTAGAGTACAACACACCTTTCCGGTACTCCTTCCAAGAGTGGTAACAATTCCTTCTTATTTATCCTTCATTCTAAACATTGTACGGAAGCCCAAAGGAGCTATACCCAAGAGGCTTGCCTTCTTTTTTTTCAGCCTTATTTTTTGCAAGTTTTAGTTAGATTTCTTTGGGTTTTTCTTTGATTAGTTTGGCTAGTTTAGATGTGATTTCTTATATGCATGCTAAAATCTGAAATAATCTAGAGTAGATATGACACTTAAATGCTAGATTAGACCCTGTGGAGGCATATTGGATCTTTGCTTTCATGATTTACTTTGCATGCAAGTATCTAGTGCTTAACTCTTTATTTCATTCATGCATGCAAACATTGACATCTTAAAGGATTAATTTATCATTTCTATTTTGCAAGTTACTTTTAGTTCATGTACTTTACATACACAATTTAATAATCTAAGAACTTAATCATTAATTCCAGTTTTGGGTCCCCAAGGCCCTTTTCCGGAAATTAAAATTTAAACTTGCAATCTTGTGTTTCAAAGGCTTCAGCCTTCACATTCATCTTTGTCAGTTCTTAAAATTTACATGCAATAACTCAACCACTTAAGAACTTGCAATTTCATGGTTTAAGAGTTCACACTCATTTTCAGTACTTTGACAACTTTATTTGAGCAATATACAAGCACTCAAACACACTTCAACACTTAGCTCATAGTCTTCATAATTACTTTATTAGATTTAATAGGACACCATAACCAACTATATTTGCCATTTAAAACGGGGTCAGAGGAAGGCAACGGAAGGTGCTAGGCCGGGGATGGTCTCACGATGCGCGATGTCCTTTCCGGGAGTACTCTGATCTTAGGGCTGACCTGTGAAGCTAGGGTGGGCCTCGTTGCCTAGCTTCTTGAGCATCCAACAATCACTTGGTAACTGGGGGAGGAAAGTTTTGGGTTGACACCTAGATAGGAATAAAATAAATCGTACTTAACCACATAGTTTAATCTTGGGTCTACAACTCCAACATTTTAATTCTCTACTTGCAAACACACAGATCTAATTGTCTTTATATTTACATGCAAGTCGATTTAGTGTTGTAGAATATTCATCTAAGTGGTTACATCTTTAAATCCTAAGAACTTTAATTTTCAAGATTTTCATTCTATCTTGCATTTGTGGTGTGATCCTTTAAGAAGTGCGCATCCATCTCGAGGCATTCTCTTGACTGGGTCTTGAGTGCTTTGCGTCTTTTGCCATTGATAAGCACTCCAACATAATTCTATCTTTTGTGAGCATGCTTGGCTTGGTGTGTTTATGGTTACTTCATCTTGAGTATCTTCTTTTCCTGCACATTTCAAGCACTTGTTAATATCTTGTATCTATCGTATCTAGCTTAGTCTTAATCTGTATATCTTAGGATTTTTGTCTGTGTATCTTGTATCAAATCTAGTTTGGCTTGTATATCTCATATATTCTTTTGTATATATCTGTATCTATCTTATTATAATTTTGTAATCTTTGTAACTTGTAATTATCTTGTAATGAACATCCCCTTAACTTAGTTGACCCCTTGCCCAATCTTAGGCACTAGTCTTAGTTTCCCTAGGAAAAGGTTTGACTTTCATACTTAGATAATTGCATCTTGCACTTGTTGTTTAACATCATAGGCTAGTTTCCCCCATGACCATTTAACCAATTGAAATCAACTCCTAGATCATTAAACTCTAAATCTCATCTAGTAACTAGGGTCTACCCCCCTTGACTTCCCTATGAGTTAGCCTAGACGGAAGAGGTTCAAGTCAAAGTGACAGCGTGGACTTGGAACCTAGGCATTGTGCCTCCAAGGACACACAAAGTGAGTAGGACTTAGCTCATGTTTACAAGTGTGTATAAGGACGACAACAACCCACAAGTACTTTCACGGAAATGAGAAGGTTGGCTCGTGAAGAGACCCCCTTTCTCTTGGCCATGCAACCAAGAGCCACTACCCTGGCATGGTAACCAACTGCTAGTAGTGTCATACTTCTAGGTGCCCATGGACCTAATAGGATGGATCGTGATGAGACCCCCTATCCTTTGACTAGGTCTTGTTTTATTATTTTATGGGTCCCTCTTGTTTCTTGCTGAGAAGCTTTTTTTACTTCTTTCTCGGGGATCCCTGGGTGAAGCATCTCGATGTTTTATTTTTAGGCTTTTATCTTTTACCAACTTGTTTTTACCTTCTGGGCCTTTAGGCCCTTCTTCCCACAAGGCAAGGTGTAACCCTTAAATGATTTCCCAACCCAATGCCCAGGCCAATGTAAAGGAATGAATGAGCGGGAAGTAAGATGGAAAGTGGCAAGTATGATGGGAGCGGACGATGACTCTTCATGGATCCCCCCAGTGGCAACTCAAAACCTATGGGCATAGGCTTACTAGGGCATCCTGTCATTCCCCCCAGACATGGTCAAGTGGATAAGTATAAGATCCAATCACCTGTTAGAAACAAAAATAACTAGATGCACATATTCAAAGGTTTTGAGGATTAGAGTGACACATACCATGATACCTAGACTCATTACCTTATGGAGCAAGAACCACCTCTAATACAGGACCAAGTCGAGGTGATGGATATTGCTGCTTCTTTGACAAAGTGGAGGCGCTGGAAGGAAGAAAAGATGGGCCCTCCAGGGCCATGCTCAAGTTGATCTGGCTCTCAGTACTCCATGTCTAGGACCTATGGGCCTCAAGACATAATCTCCTAGTTATCCCTAAAAGTGGGGGATAACATCTGGCTCCAACTCGGGGACATGTGCTCATCATAGAGCGCATGAGAACCTCAACATATCTGGCATAACCTGTAACCTGCTTGATCTCAATAACAACTATCAGTAATCATTTGGGGTGGTGATATCACAACCAGCTCATATATATATATATATATATATATAAAACTGAAACAAAAACAATCATATGTAGAAGTGTGAAAGAAAACTACTCTAGCATGCAATGCAATGGTATATACAATGAATGCAGAATGCCCACCTACTTACTTTCACTTACCTATGAATTCAGGTCCCCCCACCTTGGTGGGGTTTGAGGAGGTGCCTGCTGACTGGTAATGGGCGCCTTCTTCTTGTTAATATTATGGTAGCTTCGGGAGGTATGAACCTCTATTGTGACCTATGACGAGATTATAATATTTCGGAAGGAAGCAAAGAAGTAAAGGAAACCCTAGACAAGATGTCGGCTGCAGAAATATAATTAATATGAATTAATTAGTACCCAAAAGGAGAAGTCGGCCCAGGCAAGTCTGCCAGATTACTATAAATACAGGGCGCCAGTTCTCATTATTCACATTCTCAAATTTGCAAAGAATCAATTGTGTGCACTGCAGTTGACAGTTTTGTGCGCAAGTTTCTAGGGAAGGTGTTGCGCCAGTTTCTGGGTGGGACTATCTGATCAAATTTTTTTTCTATTCTTGCTTGGTGCATTAGCCTTGCTTGGCTATTGATTGCTACCAGTATTCTTCTCTTTCAAGGTCAAGGTGCTTGGAGGGTGGCTTCAGCCTATGGTTGGGTGACAAGGGTATTGTCAATGGTAAAACGAGCACAATCCTTCATATTCTAACAGGTTATGGGCCCACAACTCCTTCATTCAGTATAAATGCTGGAAGGAAGCATATCCGCTAGGATATTGATCTCGCTAAGGGACTGTCACTAGGGTTACCAACATGAGTAGCTTCCAAAGACACTACTGCTAGGGTTACTAGCAGAAGCAGTTGCATAAACCCTAATCTCAGATCCAACACCTTGTGATGGAGCATCTCGCTTAAAAAGAAGATATTCAGATGCGCCCTAACTCAATGCACCTTTTGGCTCTCTCAGAAGACAGAAATGATGAAGTTGAAGTTTTGGATCAAGGCATGCCCAGTTACTAGTCAACCGAAGACATGAGTGAAACGATCAGTCTTTTACACTACTCAACACTTATTGGAACGATTGAAGATGACATGTGGATAATCGACAGTGGAGCTTCTAGACACATGACGAGTGATCAAGCCAAACTCTCAAATCTATATGAGAAGAAGACCTCGTACAAGGTAGAGCTTGGAGACAAAACCACTTACCCCATGGAAGGATTTGGACAAGCCTCCATCAAAATGAAAACAGGTAACTATGTTCACTTAAGCAATGTTTTATATGTACCTAGTTTAGAAAAGAATCTTGTATCGATATCTTGCCTAGAAGACAAAGGAAACATAATAGCTTTCGTGGATGGAAAAGTGTTATCATGGAATAAAGACTCCAACATAGAGAATGCTAGGGTCATTGGAAGTCGTGAAGGAAATATGTATAGACTACTAGAACAAAATGAAGAAGCTCTTGTACACAACGAAGTCAACCCAATGAGATTTGGCACAGAAGGTATGCTCACATTAACTATCAACCATTACACTTTCTCAAAAGGTTGGTTGAAGGAATACCAGAGTTGCAGTCTACACATGAAGGAATCTGAAAAGGATGTGCTCTTGGGAAGAATATCAAGAAACCATTCCCAAGCAACAACAACAGATCTAAGGAGATTCTAGATCTGATACACTCAGATGTTTGCGGTCCGATGCCAATAAAATCTCTAGGAATATCTTCTGTCTATATAATCTTCATAGATGACTATTCAAGAAAGACTTGGTTATATCTTCTCAAGACAAAAGACGAAGTATTCAACAAGTTTCAAGAGTTCAAAGAAGAAATAGAAAATTTCACGAATAAGAAGATCAAGACGCTAAGAACTGATAATGGTGGAGAATACACATCAAAGGAATTCATTGCATTCTGCAAATCGGCAGGGATTATGAGGGAGCTGACTGTTCCTCATAATCCTCAACAAAATGGTGTAGCAAAAAGAAAGAATAGATCCATTGAATAAACCGTAAAAGCCTTACTAAATGATCAAGGTCTATCCATGTTCTTATGGGGAGAAGCAACAATGACAACAATATATGTGCAGAACATAAGTCCTCATCGTATATTGAAATACATGACACCAGAAGAAACTTTCTCAGGTAAGAAACCTAATGTGGAAAATCTAAGAATATTTGGATGTCCTGTTTACTCTCACATTCCCAAGGACAAGAGGAATAAACTAGAACCTTCAGGAAAGAAAGGGATATTTGTGGGATACAGTGATTCATTCAAAGCTTATAGAATATATATTCCAGAACAACACAAGATCGAAGTCAGCAGAGACGTAACATTCAATGAGAATATGGCCTTCAAAAAATCCATAGAAGAAAATATAGAAGAAGAGATTGAAGAACTTAACGAAGAAAGAACATAAAACGTAAATGACGAAAAGGAACTACCTGGTCATCCTATGAAGCCATGTGAAAACATTGATTCAGATATCATACCTAAGACCAAGAAAAGACCATCTTGGCTTGAAGCTACCTTACAAGACGCAAAAAGACTCAAGGTTCCAGAAGGAACATTCAAAAAGAGTAAAAGACCTAAAAGGTTCTCAAGTTATGCAACATACATGACAGAGCTTCTAGATGAAGAACCTACCACATTTGAAGAAGCATTTCAAAAGGGACAATGGAAAGAAGCTATGACAGAAGAGTATCAATCCATTATGAAAAATGAGGTATGGGAAATTGTACCAAGACCTAAAGAAAAATCGGTGGTAACCTCAAAATGGGTGTACAAGATCAAACATGTAGCAGACGAAAGTGTGGATAAATACAAGGCAATATTTGTAGCTAGAGGGTTCTCCTAGAAGGAGGGAGAAGATTATGACGAAGCATTTGCTCCAGTGGCTAGATATACTTCCATCAGAGCTATCATATTTCTTGTCGCTTCCATGGGATGGAACTTACATCAGATGGATGTAAAGACAAATTTCCTCAATGGAGCTATTGAAGAAGAAGTATATATTGAACGACCTCAAGGGTTTGAGGTACATTCCAGAGACACTCACATTTGCAGATTGAAGAAAGCTCTATATGGACTCAAGCAAGCTCCAAGGGATTGGTATTCCAGAATGGACAACTATCTAACGAGACTTGGTTTCTCCAAGAGTCACACAGATTCAATCCTTTATTACAAAGTCGTGGACAATACACCTATGATTCTACTATTATATGTTGACGATCTATTCATAATAGGTGAAGAGTCTCTCATTATCTAGTGCAAGAAGAAATTAGCTTCTGAATTTGATATGAAAGATCTAGGTCTCATGAATTATTACTTGGGACTAGAAGTATGTCAGAAGCATGATGAAGTATTCCTTGGACACGGAAAGTATGCAATAAAGATCCTTCAGAAATTTGGAATGATGGATTGTAAGTCCATGGACACTCCTATGAATGCGGATATAAGAAAAGTGAAAGTTCTGTATTCTGATCCAGTAGATCCATCTCTATATCGACAACTAATTGGGTCATTGATGTATTTGGCCAGACATTTGCTTTGTCGTGAATACACTAAGTCAGTTCCAGGTGGAACCAAGACATGAGCATTGGATAGCTGCAAAGCATGTATTAAGATATATTCATGGGACAATAAACTATGGTTTGAGATATACCACATCCAACGATATACAACTTCATGGATTCATAGACTCTGATTGGGCAAGAAGTGCAGAAGACAGAAAGAGCACTTTAGGTATGTGTTTCAGCTTGGGCTCTGCTATGACATCTTGGGGCAGCAGGAAACAAAAGTTTGTCACACTCAACACAGCAGAAGCAGAGTATATGGTAGCATGTGAAGCATGCACAGAAGCAATATGGTTAAGGAAGTTAATCTCCAATTTATTTGATCATATTCCAGAATCGACCATAATATATTGTGATAATCAGAGTTGTATAAGATTATCAAATACTACTTTATTCGAGATAAAGTCCATGAAGAAGAGGTAAAGATTGAATATCTCCCCACTGATGAGCAGACAACAAACATTTTGACAAAACCTCTATCTAGAATAAAGTTTTCATATTTCCGAGAGAAGATGAGGATCGTGGAAATAACTCTCTTAGCTGAAAGGGAAGACTCTCCAGGTTAGGAGGGAGAACTAAAATTATTATTGAAACATTTATCTTTGTGATTGGAAAATATTCCAGCTTGGACAGATTCTTTCCTGTTCGGAAAGTGGATTGAGATTTCTGACGGACAACGATTTCTCATTGTGGTTAACATGGGAAATGGTCCAGATTGCTGATGTATCATAGACAACGACTTCCCATTGTGGTTAACATGGGGAGTGGTCTAGGGCAGTCTCTCTTCTTGAGGGTTACTCAAGAAGACTGGCTCGCCTCACTGGACAACGATTTATCATTGTGGTTAACATGAGGAATATTTCATTTTGGAGGCTGATGCAGGACAATATTTTCCTCTTGTGGTTAATAGAGGAAATGGTCTGGACAATCATTCCTTAGGGTTTATACATTCTCTCCAGGGTGCACTTTGATTAGTGTAGGAGGAATGGCCCAGGGTGGGAAATGGTCCAGGCACAACAATCAGGGACATACATTCCTTAGGGTTTATACATTCTCTCCAGGGTGCACTTTGATTAGTGTAGGAAGAATGGCCCAGGGTGGGGAATGGTCCAAGTTCAAAAGACAGGACAATTATTCTTCCTTGCCTAAGAAGAATAGTCCAGATATCTCATTGTTCTACTCTGAGGGCAGATATTCTTTCAGATCTCACAGATGTGAGTGAAAGATTGGCCCAGATGATTCAGTTTATATCATAACATTGTTTCTGTGCAGATTGATATCAGATGATTGTTATGAAGATTGTTTGACAGTAGATGTATACTACTGTGGTGGATGTGTTCCACTGTTTGTGACTATGTATCATTGTTTGAGTAGTTGTGTACTACCTTGGATAAAGCACAATTGTGTTCTATCAATTGATATTGTACCGGTTGTCATGGAGATTATCCAGTTGGATAATAATGAAGGTGCTCGTGATACTACCAGTTGAATGGTCTGTTGTGCTCAAGACTATACCTCCCTAGCTAGGAGGGAGTGTTAATATTATGGTAGATTTGGGAGGTATGAACCTCTATTGTGACCTATGACGAGATTAGAATATTTCGGAAGGAAGCAAAGAATTAAAGGAAACCCTAGACGAGATGTCGGTTGCAGAAATATAATTAATATGAATTAATTAGTACCCAGAAGGAGAATTCGACCCAGGCAAATTTGCCAGATTACTATAAATACAGGGTGCCAGTTCTCATTATTTACATTCTCAAATTTGCAGAGAACCAGTTGTGCTCATTGCAGTTGGCAGTTTTGTGCACAAGTTTCTAGGGAAGGTGTTGCGCCAGTTTCTGGGTGGGACTATCTGATCAACTGTGGTTTCTATTCTTGCTTGGCTATTGATTGCTACCAATATTCTTCTCTGTCAAGGTCAAGGTGCTCAGAGGGTGGCTTCGGCCTATGGTTGGGTGACAAGGGTATTGTCAATGGTAAAACGAGCACAATCCTTCATATTCTAACACTTCCTTCCAAAGTGGACAAGTAGTAAGAGTCGTCAACTGATTTTCTTCCAACTTTGAAAGGCCCGAGACAAGATTGAGTACTTCCTTTGACATTAGTTGGATCTCCTTTCTTGGTATCCCACATCCACACTACATCCCCTTCCTTGTATTC
This sequence comes from Picea engelmannii, assembly GCA_009831015.1. Taxonomy (NCBI): domain Eukaryota; kingdom Viridiplantae; phylum Streptophyta; class Pinopsida; order Pinales; family Pinaceae; genus Picea; species Picea engelmannii. The sequence goes on from ML787431.1 coordinate 1,339,950, forward strand.
TCTGATCGTGTATTTGGCTGTTCCTTGAACAACCCTGGTGTACTATGCAGAGGGAGGGGGGTGGGATTCTGCTGTAAAGACTTCCTGCTGGGAAGGTCGAATCAATAACTCACTTTCTCCTTTTTTTAGTAACTTCATGGTCCCAACTTCCTTGTCTTTATATTTTTCTAGGAGTTGTTGGTATTCTTATTTTTTGGGCCATTGAATCTGATCAAAGTATTCCTCTATCGCAAAAGGCATATTATCTAGAGAAAACTTAGGAAGACTTTCCATGATTTTCTCATGTGCTTTGTCATGTTTGACGGGATCACCAACTTCTTGTACATGGGTTGTAGTCATAGGTACATTTGGGAGAAGACATGTGGTTGCATTTTTCAAAGGTATATTCACATAAGTGAGGTCCATCTCAAGGGTGCCACCCAACATTGAAGAAAAATTCCTAGAAAATAACATTCCCCACACATCTGAGACGTTCACTACCACTATGTCAATGTGGACTATATTTTCAGGGTATTCTTTGAGGCAAACTTCCACGTTTTGAATTACCCCATGTGTGGGTATGGCTCTAGAATCGAAGCCACACACATTTATGTAGGGTCTTGTGACTTCTAGACCCAATTGTTTCATAACCTTGAGATACATCATATTAGCACCGACCCTTGAATCCAACATGAAATTGTTAAGGCTCTTTTTATTCATTATCAAGGTCATAAAGAAGGGGGAATGTTCATCATACTGGACCCTAAAGTGATCAGATTGTAACATAATAGGAGGGTCCATGGGTCCATCTGATCCTTTGAAGAAGTTTTCAAATCGTTCTTTAACATATGGTACCTTAATGATTTCTCTCAGAGGGATGGTTACATGCATCTTAGATAGTGCCTCTTCAAAGTCAAAGTTTAAGTCCACCCTCTCAGTTTTGGAAGTTTTAGGGAGGATAATGTCCGAGGGTGGAGTTTTTGTTTGAGATACCACAGGAATGGTGGATATGGGTTGGTTCAACTTCTTTCATATATACACCTGGAATTCTTGTTTCTTCAACTTCTCTTTTGATGCCTGGTCTAGGTTGTTTATCACTGCCATTCTAGCCATCCTGGTTACTTCTTTTACATCCTCCCGATGTTCTTCAAGAGTGATATTTATTTGGGGGCCTTCCATGACATGACCCACATTGTTCACTTGTTCATGGCCACCATTGTTGTAAGGACACTCATGTTCCCAATGTGATTCACTACACTGCAAACACCAAGGATTTTCATCCACGACATTTGCAGGGGCTAGGGTGTTTGGGATCTCTTGATCATTCTTCGGTTTATAAACTTGGTTCCCCCTTTGGAATTGGCCTTTGTATGGGACCTTTGGTTCTTGGCTTTGGGCTCTTTCTAGGTTGACAATCCTATTCATCATTAGCTCTTGATTTTTTATCATGCCATCCATGGAAGCTTGTAATTTTTCCATGCTAGCGCAAAGATCTGAAGTAGGCTTAGTGTTGTGGATTATCTTAGGTTTAATGTCCACTTTGCTCCTTGGGTTTGAGAAAGGCTCAATATTGGATGAGTGGAGGTTTCCTTCAATATTTGTGGCCAATTCTTGAGCTTCTTTGATGGTTTGGGGGTTTTTATCCCTGAGGAGATACCCTAATTGACCTGTGAAAGCTTTGGTGTAGATGTAAACGAGGAAATTATCGGTTGGATGATGGCTCACAAGGATCTTCTGCAACAGGGTTTCAAACCTAGTGTGGAACTCTCAAATGGACTCATTCTCATGTTTCCAAAGGGAATTCAGCCTAGTTAAAAGCATGTTGGGGTCTTCTTTGATACTCCATCTTTTGAGAAAGGCCTCTTCTATTTTTTCCATGTCTTTAATATTTCTATCGAGAATACTATGATACCAACGCCTTGAGGCATCGAGGAGGGTAGCGAAGAACAATTTCATGACTAGGTATTCAACATCATAATTGACGGGGTGAAGCTGAAAAAACGCCCAAAAATTGCTCATATGCTCTTTGGCACTGATTGCATCAATACCAGTAAACTTAGGCAACCACTTCTCATACTTGGGTGGCATTTGAATAGGGTACATGGCTGACATGTCTAGCAGTTTTAAAAGACTGGATGCCCATTTCCTTTGGTTGTTAGCTTGGTTTGGATTGTTGGTCTGAGTTCCGGTGCTAGACATTGTTCTTAAAGGAAGAATACATTTGAAAATTGATTTTACTATAGGAGAGTTTGGGGAGGCTTTCTTCTGAAGGATTGAGGAGGGTTATTATACCTCCTTGGGGATTGTGGAGTTGCCAGATAATTTTCCTGAAATTATCAAAGGATAAGGGAAAACACCCCAAGTGGAGTTGCCAGGCAAGCTTGTAAGATAAAGACTCTAGAGGCAAGGCTTACTGAAAAGTGTCATCTTGAGGAGAATTGACTCAATGTTCCCTGACAACGACGCCAAAATGTTATCGCACAGTTTGTAGACAAGGTAAAAGGCAGATGGAAGAAGGGAAAACTGGTGAAACTGAGACTATCCCACCATTGTCACCTCAATGGGATAAATCTTTCTGTTTAGAGAGGTAAGGCCCAGGGGAGACGTCCTCGATGACCTAGGGTTTTGATAAGGCAAGGGATTAAAAGGATAAGTGATAATTTCCCCCTCACAAGTCACCACCGATCAAAAAGTCCCAGCTAATAAGCCAATAAAGATAAGTAAAAACAAAAAAAGGTGTACCTGCCCGAGACAAAGCAACAAAGAAACTATGTGTTTCCGTCCTTATACACACTTGCAAATGTGAGCTAAGTACTTCTCACTTAGTGTGTCATCGGAGGCACAATGCCTAGGTTTAAAGTCCATGCTGTCACTTTGACTTGAACCTCTTCCGTATAGGCTAACTCCTAGGGAAGCCAAGGGGGGTAGATCCTAGTTACTAGATGAGATTTACGATTAAATGTTCTAGGAGTTGGTTTTAATAAGTTAAAAAGGTCAGGGGGAATCTAGCCTATGATGTTAAGCAACAATGAAAGATGCAACAGTTATGTATGACAATTAGACCTTTTCCTAGGACAACTAAGACTAGTGCCTAAGATTGGGCAAGGGGTCAACTAAGTTAAGGGGATGTTCGCAAAATTATTACAACAAGATAGATAAACTAGATACAAAAGAATATGTGATGTATAGAAAGCTAAACTAAGATAGATACAAGATATACAAAAAGAATGTCTGAGACATACAGATTTAAACTAAGATAGATACAATAGATACAATATACTAACAAGTGTTTGAAATGTGCAGGAAGAAAGATATTCAAGACAATATACTCATTTAGATCAAGCCAAGCATGCTCACAATAGATAGAATTCTATTGGACTACTTATCAATGGTGAAAGTATGCAAAGCACTCAAGACCCTGTCAAGAGAATTCCTCCAGGTGGATGCGCATGTCTTGAAGGATCACACCACAAATACAGGAACAAAATATAGATGAAAGCTTTAAAAGTAAATTGTTCCAGATGAAAAGATGTAACCACTTAGGCGGTTATTCTACAACACATAAAATATAACTTGCATGATATAAAAAGATAATGAGTTTCGTGTGCTTGCAAGTATAAAATTAAAGTGTTGATGTTGTAGATCAAAGATTAAAATATGTGGTTAAGTATGATTTATTTTAATCCTAGCTAGGTGTCAACCCAAAACTTTCCTCCCCCAATTACCAAGTGACTGCTGGATGCTCAAGAAGTTAGGCAACGAGGCCCACCCTAGCTTCACAGGTCAGCCCTAAGATCAAAGTACTCCTGGAAAGGATGCTGTGTGCCGTGAGACTGTCCCCGGATTATAACCTTTCGTTGCCTTCCTCGGACCCCGTTTTAAATGGCGAAGATGGTTGGTAATGGTGTCCTATTAAATCTAATTAATTTATTATTAGACCTATGAGCTAAGTGTTGCGATTTGTGTTTGAGTGCTTGTAGCTTGCTCAAAAAAGTTTCCAGAGTACTGAAAAATGAGTGTGAACTCTTAAACGATGAAATTGAAAAATAAGTTCTTAAGTGTTGGGTTGTTGCATGTAAATATTAAGAATTGAAAATGCTTGTGAAACTGAAAATAACGATTGTGTGAATGCTGAAGCCTTTACACAAATAGATTGCAAGTTAAATTGCTTAATGAGATTATTGCATGTGAAAATCAAGCAATGGAAATAACTTGCAGTAAATAAAATACGATTACTTAAGATATTATGTAACCGACATGTGCATGCATGTGTGTAAGATAAAGATTAAAGAAATGTAACTTGCATGCAACTGAAAAAGAGATTTAATCCAAGCTTCCACGGGCTCTAAGCTAGCATATGTTATGATATCTACTTTAGATAATTTTAAGTAAAACACACATGTAGAGATCACAACTAATCTAGCTAAACTAAGCAAGGAAAGATAGAAAACAAATCTAACTAAACTTGCAAAGTAAAGACTGAAAGGAAAGGAATGAAAGCCACTTGGGTACACTCTTTTGGGCTTGCGTACATTTATTTAGAGAGAAGAGAAAGAAGAGAAACCGTTACCACTATTGAAAGGAGGACCGAAAAGGTGTGTTGTGCTTGAATTTGGGCAGCATGTACCCTTAGCCTGACGAGAACCTGCAAAAATCAGCAAGCTATTGCTTGTTGATTTGTGTTGCAACACACTGAAACAAAGTTAAGAAATTCTTGTCTTTCAATAGAAATTTCGCAAATGTAAAAACTAGAAAATTAAACGATTTAATTGAATTATCTAAGCAAATTATATACCAAAATCTGAAAGTGAAAGAAGGAGAAATAAGAACAAAAAAATGTTAATGAAGTTTAAGTGAAGATGAGGGTAGATTCGTCCTTGAACCTATCCCAACAACTCCTTTTCAAGGCAACCTGCAAGCTTCAATTGACTGCGAGATCAAATAGATAAATGGATTGCATGCATGCATAATACAACAAAGTTAGTATTAAACATGCATACAATGCATATAGGCAAACAGACGAAGTTTTACTTCACCTAGCCAAGCAAACAAAGTTATACTTTAGCTATGCTACTTAATGATCACAAAATATTGAAAGCAAAGAACAATATCACCTCGTGTATATAGATGAAGCATGTAGACAAAATCCAACACTCCCAATTCCTCCAAAGCGATTTCTGTATTATTAAA
>ML787431.1:1345218-1371165 GCA_009831015.1 Picea engelmannii
TTTCGAGCTCTTTCCATCCAGATCATCAGTTTCAGTTTTTAAATCCACATTATCTGCATATTTAATATGGCTTCTACAAGTACTGTCTTGCTTACCAACAACAACTACTTCCAATGGAAATCTCATATGGAAGATTTATTAAGTAAAGTCTTGTACCGGATTACCTTGGGAAAGAAAAAAACACCCACTAATGCTGATAAGAAATCCAAGTGGGATAATAGGAATGACGAAGCACGTGGACTAATCAGAATTTCCATCTCTCATAATTTAAGGTACCACCTGCAAGATATTGATGACCCCAAAGAAGCTTGGAACACGATTGAATCTGTGTTTGGTAAAATCAATATTATTCAAGCACAACGGTTAGAAAATAAAATATTGACCTTGAGTCCAAATGATTTTTCTTGCCTTGGAGACTATCTATCTAGGTTTAAAACACTCAGAATTTTATGTCACGAGTGTAAGATAAAGATGGAGGAAGAGCGTTGCATCTATCTTATTCTTTCTAAGCTAGGTAGTGCATATTTTGTGTTTGTGTCTACCTTTTATGCCATGAGAGAGGCTCTAGGGGAAGAAGCTTATGAAAAACCCACTCTTGAGTCCTTTTGTGCTTCTTTGATTCAAGAGGAAGATAAGCTTGTACAATTTGGAGTGACCAACACTGCAGGTCCCTCCAACAAAACCTTAGTTACCCAACAAAAAGATAAACCCAAGTATCCCAAGAAGCAACATCCTCGCTACAACAACAAACAACATAAGGGTGCCAAACCTGCTCAGACAGTTTCAGCTCCCACTGGTGACAAATGAGAAAAATATAAAAGTAAGAATACTAACAGACATTGCAACTTTTGTGACAAAGATGGCATCCAAATGCAACACACTGTTCCATATACACCACAACAAAATGGTGTTGTTGAACAAAAGAACCACACTTTAAAAGAAATGGAAAATTATATGATCCAATATAAGGGATTAAGTCTAAAGTATTGGGCGGAAGCGATCAACTGTGAAAATTACATAGTCAATCACACTCCCACAAAATCTCTTAAAAATATAACACTGGAAGAAGCTTGGACTACAATTAAACCAGATGTAAGTCACTTCCGTGTATTTGGCAGTATAGCATGGGCTCACATTCCTAATGAGAAAAGGAAAGCATTGCAGCCTAAAAGTGAGAAGTGTATATTTATTGGTTATTCTGAAGATGTCAAAGGTTATAGACTTCTTCAACCACATTGTAATGAAATTATTCTTAGAAGAGATGTTAAATTTGATGAAAATCTCTTGGCCTGCGAGCCTAATTCGGCGGTTGTGCCTTCTTCGGTCTGCAATCCATCTTCAGCGTTTGTGCCTTCTTTTGTTCCTATTCTGATTTCTTCTTCAGATGATGAAAGTGAGGATGATAATCCACCTCCGCTTGCTGACATTCCTCCAGATGAGTCCTTTGAACCTGAACAAGCACTAGTTCCACCGCTTCCTAGATGGGTTTGTTCAACACGAGAAGCAGTTGGTGATCTTGTCAATGATCCTTCAGATCAGCGTTGAACACGTTCATAGTTCCAGTGAGCCTCTTCTCTTCTGGCTCAAGTTTCAGAGACTCACGATCCAGAGACATTTGCAGAAGCTTCAGGTCATCGAGATTGGGATACAACAATGAATGAAGAATATCGTTCTTTAATGGAAAACAATACTTGGGATCTTGTACCTCTTCCAAAAGGAAGAAAACTTGTCAGATGTAAATGGGTCTACAGAATTAAGTATGCATCAAATGGAAGTGTCGAAAGACACAAGGCTCGGTTAGTTGCCAAAGGATTTTCCCAAGTTGAAGGAATTGGTTATAATGAAACCTTTTCCCTTGTAGCCAAAATGAATTCCATCTGCCTTGTTCTTGCCCTTGCCGCCTCACATAAATGGGAGGTCCATCAAATCGATGTTAAATATGCCTTCTTGCATGGCGATTTGAAAGAATAAATCTACATGGAACAACCTCCTGGAGATGTCCAAAATGACTCTAGCCTTGTTTGTCACCTCAAGAAATCTCTTTACGGTCTCAAGCATGCTCCCCGATCTTGGTATGCCAAAATGGACAGCTTTCTTATTTCTACTAGATTCTCTAGATGCCATTCTGACCCTAATGTCTATACCAAAAAAGTAGGAAGCCATCTCATAATAATTTTCCTTTATGTTGATGACGTTATCCTTATTGATAGTGACCCAAATTTTTTAAACCATGTGAAAAGCAGCCTTAAGAAGAAATTTGAAATGACCGACTTAGGCTTTTTGCACTATTTCCTTGGCCTCCAAGTTTTGCAAACCAATGAAGGAATTTTTCTTTCCCAGTCTAAGTATGCTTGTGACCTTCTTCGTCACTTTCACATGGATTATTGTAAACCAACCCCTTCTCCCTTCCAGTCTGGAGTCAAGCTTACTGCCACCTGTACTTCTCCTGAAGTTGATGCCACCATGTATCGTCGGTTAGTTGGTAGCCTCTTATACTTGACTCATACCCGTCCTGATCTTTCCTTTGTTGTTGGTCTTGTTGCCCGGTATATGCAAACACCCCATGAAAGCCATCGGAAAGCGGATAAAATGATACTTCACTATGTCTGTGGTACAGTTCAGTTCGGGATACATTATAGTTCAGGGGGGACTCCTTTATTAGTTGGTTTCACTGATTCAGATTGGGCCGATGACCCTGATGATCGAAAGTCTACTGCAGGTTATGTTTTCAGCCTTGGTTCAGGACCTGTCACTTGACCCTGTAAGAAACAACAGGCTATTGCATTTTCTTTAGCAGAAGCAGAGTATCTATCAGCGGTAAATGCAAGTCAAGAAGCCTTGTGGCTTCGACAGATCCTTTCAGAGTTTGGATTCGAGCAACAGCATCCGAACATCCTTTGGTGTGACAATCAAAGTAACATCAAGCTCGCCAAAGACCCAGTTCAACATCAGTGTAACAAGCACATTGAGCTACACATGCACTTCATCAGAAAACTCATTCATGATCAAGTTATTCAAGTGCTCTTTTTCCCTACAGAAGATCAAGTTGCAGACATTTTCACAAAGTCTCTTACAGAAGCGAAGTTCTCCAAACTTTGATCTATGTTAGGAGTTCAGGAAGTTGCCATTAAGGGGGGATAGGCTCTAATGCCTCCTTCCTTCTCCTATTGTGTCATTATTGTAAATCCTTCAATCCTATCCCAAGTTGTTCTTAAGGGGGAATGTTTAGACACTTAGGAGTTAGTTAATATCTACTTGGTCTAATGTGTTGTTAGGTAAAAGTTTGTTTCTTAGTGTGTTTCTTTAGTATGCATTAGTATGCATTTGTAGTTAGGAAATTCGACGGTCACGATATGTTCCTGACATAGAGTGATCTGGCAGTTCATACTCTCCTCGATCTTAAAGGCCATTGATTTGTGGCTTAACACCTGGTTGGTCCATGATCTATATTTAAAGAGCATGGAGGGTCATTTGCTGAATGATCGATTGTGAGAAACTCTCTTGTAAAATCTTTCTGTAATCTTTTTCTTTGCATTAATAAACTGCTCCAAGTGGCCACGTTGGTTGGGGCCGTGGATGTTTCCCTGTAGGGGTTTTACCATGTGAAAACATCGGTGTGTTGATCTTTGATCTGGTTATGTGAGTGGTTACTGAAGGTGTTCATCCTCTGTTGGAATATCTGTGTTGTCGAACAGGACTCAGATTAATTAGAAAACATTTACTTTCAACATTTTACTTTCAAGTCTTTATTTTCTTGCAATAAATGAACTTGTCCCCTCAGCTCCTCTGAAATGAGATTGGACAGTGTGGACTTAGTAATAATTAGGGCAATCTCAAAAGGAAACTATTGCTTGGTGTGGAAACTGCCTAAAGGGAGTGTGTGAAGTTAAGCGGGCCCTCTTGGGACATAGTTTCCCACCTGTTTTTGGACATCTGACACCTTTAGTGAGTTTGTTGGTGAAACCATTGGGTTTCAACAAACTCTCCGCAAATTTCCACTCTAAAGGGATAGTCTCTCTAAAGGCCATGTTATCTCCTAGCCTAGGGATAACTAAGGAGATCATGTCTCGAGGCCCACAAGTCCTAGACATGGAGTACCGAGAGCCAGACGATTTGAGCATGGCCTCGGAGGTCCCCTCTTTTCATCAGTGCAGTCCACTTATCACCAGCAGTAGTATCCATCGCACCAGCCTGGTCTTGAAGTAATGGTGAGTCTTGCTCCATGAGGTAATGAGTCTTGGTATCATGGTATGTATCACTCTGATTTTTTAAGAACTTGAATATGTTGTATTCAATCTTTCTTCATTTCATGGTGCTTGCTTGGAAATTATGCTCTTTGCCTCATTCACACCTGGAAGGGTGACATTGTGTCGTAGTAAGTTGATTTCCCTTTAGGATGGGTTTCTACTGGGTGGATCTGTGAAAACTCATCGTTTGTTTCCTCCATACTTACCATTTTCCATCTTTATTCCTTTCATCTCCCCTATCCTTGTTTGGGAATTGCGATTGGCTACACTAGGAAGGGTTGTACCTTACCTTGTGGGAAGAAGGGGCTAAAGGCCCAGAGGGTAAAAGTAGCTAGAAAGAGTTAAAATCCAATGTTGAAACCTTCGAGATGCTTTGCCTAGGGATCCCTAAGAAAGCAATGAAAATCTTCTTAGTAAGAAAAGGGTACCCATAAGATAACATAAACACTCAAGGTATTAGTTGATGGATGGGGGGTATCATCACAAGCCAGCCTATTATGCCCACGGGCATCTAATGGTATGCCACTACCACCTATCTGGTCACCAAGCCAGGGTAGTGGCTCTTGGTGACATAGCCAAGAGAAAGGGGGTCTCATCATGAGACAACGTTCTCATTTCCGTGAAATTCCCTTGAAGCACAGGACCAAAAGACCAAAAGAAAAAAAACTAAGAGTAAAAGGAAATGAATGGGCTAGGAAACAATTTCATTTATGACAAGGTGCAAATCGCCCTTTATAAAGGCACCCACAGGTAAGATTTTACATTTCCCTATTATTACATGCACCCCATGCCACCTCATACACTTACATGACTTGGATTAGATCCCACCTGGGAAACACCCCAAACTTAAGAGAGGTTAGCCCAATAGGACACCATGAGATCTTCTCCAAACCTAACTTGTCAAATTGCATAACGTATTTGAGCATTTTTCTGGGTTAAGGGGGGTTTGATGCACATGTTTGGGTAATTTAATTATTGGATGTGATTTACATGCTATGATCCATGGAGGGCGTACTTGTTGTTGTTGTAGGACCTTTCCCGGTGGACAGGTACACATGAGGGATGATTAGATTGGACCTTCATGGGAGCTTAAATCCCACAGATGGATGTTACAAACCCATCCAGGGGTAAGAAGAAATTGAAGACTTGCACTAGGAAAAAGAAGGACATTGCCTTTGGAGGCACCTTGGCAGACCTAGACCCAGGGGGACCTTGCTCTTCGACATGGACGTTATCCCTTGAGGGCCTTGGACGTCACCATCATAACCCTAAGACGTCATCCAAAGATAGGGTTTTCATTTTGGAGGCATTTACGAGCCTAGTGGCACATGTGGGCATCATCTGGGGCTTCTGGAGGCCAAGCGTCCCACATTTTTGGCTCAACGTTCCACCTATGGGCCTCAACATCACCCTAGAAGGGCATGATGTCACCCTTGGAGGTGTCTTTAGATGCAAATTAATTTTAATTATGTCACATTTGAATTTTATTGTAAAATGGCCAGATCGACTTTATTTTGACCTAAAACTAATTAAAGGTCAAAAGTTTTGTTTAAATAAATATAAAGTACTCTCATTTTAGAAATCACAACTTGTCATACAAGACAAGAGGTCTGAAATTTGCGCTCTAGTAAGGGCTATTGGCTGAAATTGTGAGGCACACTCTTGTATAAGGCTATTTTTTGTAACTTTGATCAATCTTGGAAGTTTTTATGGTGATCTTGCATGATATTCTCATGATTATTCTTGGTGCAAGTAAGTAAAATCAACATTTTTTTTCATCTATTGAATGGTTTGTGTATGGTTTTATTTGTTCATACAAGATTATGAAATTGCATGGTATACTTGATGCTTGAAGTAAGGAGCTTAAATTGTTGCTTTCTTACTTTCTATTTGTCAAGTTTTTCATTGAATTGATCTAGTGACTAGTGAAACCCTAGAGCCCTAACTTGCTAGCACTCTAAGGATTTTGACTTAGTTATCTTTGCATAAGTTTTACTCCATAAGAAGCCTAAGGAAAACAAGTTGTTGGGGCCTAGAATTGCCTACACCCTAGCATCTTGTCTCTTGAGGTCAATGCATAGGGGGACTTAAGTTGCTACTTCTCCTATGCATTTTCCCTCTTAGACTTTTTTTCATTTTCATAAATTGATTTGCAGCCTTAGAAAAAGCCGTCCACTTTGACTCCATAAGCCCTAAAAGACACTAGTTCTTTCTTCTTTCTTGTTGAAGGATTGATCAAACACTCAAACACTTTTCTCCTAAGCTTTTACTAACTATCTGTAACCCTAGTTTATCCTAGATCACTAACTTATTTGTTGTTGTTATAAATGTTTTCTACATCCATCTAATTGCAACAAATTTTTGTCATACTCAACATTAATTGCTAGCTAACCATTTCAGAAATTGCTTGTGACAAGTTATTTGTTAATGTTTAAGCCATTATTATAGATGTTTGCATTTCATTAGATAATAATAGCATAATCCAAGATCACTGAGAAATACACAATCACAAGAGATACAACATTTATCCTGGGAAACCCTCTAGGGGAAGAAAACCCAACAAAATTTCCTTAATATAGATAGCCAATACAATGCCAAGAGATCTCTATGCTAAAACAGAAATTCCTCTCCAAGATATGCACCACTCTCTCTCTCCTTTGTCGGTAACAGATTAGAACTTGTCTCTCAAAATGAGTAAGTGAGTTATGTTCAAATGAGGTGCTAGCCTCCTTTATTTATACAAGTTTTGGCACGTGTGAAGTGTCTCTTCACTAGCAAGGCCGACTTCTCAATCTGGGTGGGTAAACCCACCTTTATTGTATTTATGGGTCTCTTAATTAACTGTTGGGGCCGACTTTTTATTCTGCCTATTACAATTGTCTTTTGACCAATCCGCAAAAGGGGATTTGGTCCTATTACAATAACCGACATGATCAATCCACAATGGGGATTGATCTTATGAATAATATATCAATAATAATAAGAATACTCTTTGCAGTTACAATATTTCAACACTCCCCCTTAACAAGAAGGGTATTCTTCAGTAGCATCATGCGAGAGAGAGAGGACAACATCATCAATAGCATCAAATGGAAGGATAGCATCATCAATATCATCTTGGTTGGCGTATCTATAAATCATCGGAAGTTTTCTTCATCGACAACGTCGTCATTCTTGAAAGAATGCCATCATCATCTGCATCAATATGTATCAGTATAAAAATGATACCTCATCACAGCACTAGGTTGGCCCATCATAGTACTCAACTGGCTCTATGTCACAGCTGTTAAGCTGGTAGCTCAGTGTAAGTCACATCTTGCTTTACGTCTAACAACTAGGTTAGAAGCAAGGTATACATCATCTTGTTTTACGTCTAACAACTGGGTCAGAAGCAAGGAACACATCAGCTTTCTTTACATCTAACAACTAGTTCAGAAGCAAGGAGCCATCTTGCTTTACGTCTAACAGCAAGGTCAGAGGCAAGGAACGCACACATCATCTTGCTTTACGTCTAACATCGAGGTCAGAAGCAAGGAGTCATCTTGCTTTACGTCTAACAGCAAGGTCAAAAGCAAGGAACACACACATCATCTTGCTTTACGTCTAACAGTGAGGTCAGAAGCAAGGAGTCATCTTGCTTTACGTCTAACAGCAAGGTCAGAAGCAAGGAACACACACATCATCTTGCTTTACGTCTAACAGTGAGGTCAGAAGCAAGGAATCATCTTTCTTTACGTCTAACAGCGAGGTCAGAAGCAAGGAACACACACATCATCTTTCTTTACGTCTAACAGTGAGGTCAGAAGCAAGGAATCATCTTGTTTTACGTCTAACAGTGAGGTTAGAAGCAAGGAACACACACATCATCTTGCTTTATGTCTAACAGCAAGGTCAGAAGCAAGGAATCATATATACTCCCCCTTTCAGGGAGGGTCCTTTCGGACTATACCAAGCTTATCTCAAAAGTGTTCAAACTTAACACAAGATAGAGGTTTGGTCAACACATCAGCAACCTGTTCATCCGTGCTAATGTACTGGAGCTTCAAGGCTCCTCTCTGTACCATGTCACGGATGTAATGATAGTGGATCTCTATGTGCTTCGACCTGTTGTGGAATACAAGATTCTCTGTCATCTTTATGCAGCTCTGGTTGTCACATAGAATCACAGTTGCTCTCATCTCCAAATCAAATAGGTCGGTCAGCAACTTTCGAAGCCATATAGCTTCGCAGATAGCAGAACATGCAACAATGTACTCTTCTTCTGTTGTGCTGAGAGAAATACTGGATTGCTTCCTACTCTGTCATGAAATCATGGTTGATCCCAAACTGAAACAACATCCAGAAGTGTTTTTTCTGTCAGCAATGCTTCCTGCCCAATCTGAATCAGTGTATCCACTCAATGTGAAATTATGATCTCCGTCATAACTGAGACCACAATCTAATGTACCTTTAACGTACCTCATCACATGTTTTGCAACCACTAGGTGAACATGTCTAGGTTCTACCAAAAACTGACTCAAGGTGTTCACAGCAAAACAAATGTCTGGTCTGGTGTTTGTCAGGTACATCAGCGATCCAATAATCTGTCTGTACAGTGTGGCATCTATCAAGTTTGATGAAGTGTCGACCAGTGGCTTTAGCTTCGCTTCCATGGGTGTATTCATGGGCTTGCATTCCAGCATGTCGAATATCTTTAAGATTTCGACCATGTACTTCCCTTGGTTAAGGAAGATCCTCTCAGGACACTGCCATACCTCAAGACCTAAGAAGTAATGAATTAGGCCGAGGTCTTTCATTTCAAATTCCGAGGCAAGTCTCTTTTTACATTTAGCGATGAGCTTTTCTTCTCCAGTTAAGAATAAGTCATCCACATATAGCAGTAAGATTATTGGCTCATTATCCATAATTTTGAAGTAGAGATTTGAGTCTACTTTACTCTTGGTAAAGCCTAAGCTCGTCAAGAAACTGTCTATACGGCCATACCAAGCTCTAGGAGCTTGCTTCAATCCATATAAGGATTTCTTCAATCTGCAGACATGAGACTTCCTGTCTTCAACCTCAAATCCTTGAGGTTTCTCTATATACACTTCCTCTACGATAACACCATTCATGAAATTTGTCTTCATGTTCATCTGGTGCAACTTTCATTTTATCTTAGCTGCAAGAGTTATGATGGTCCTGATCGAAGTGTATCTGGCCACAAGAGTGAATGTATTTTCATAGTTAATGCCTTCCTTCTGGGAAAAGCCACGAGCGAAAAATATTTCTTTATACTTCTCAATACTTCCATCAGCAGCATGTTTTATTTTGAAGAGCCATCTGGAGGATACCACATCTTTATTCTTCGGTCTGGGAACTATTTCCCATACTTAGTTCTTCATTATGGATTGGTATTCCTCTGTCATGGCATCTGCCCATTCTTTTCTCTGAATGGCTTCTTCAAAGCAGGGAGGCTCCTCATCTAGGAGATCACACATCAAATCCATATAACTGGAGAATGGCTTTGGTCTTTTCACCTGTCTTGTAGTTCCTTCGGGAACACCATATTTCTCTCCATCGTGAATAAGCTCTCTAGCCCAAGCTGGCTTTCTTTTATGGAGGATCGTCATCTGAGGAAGTTCTTGCACTTCTACTATATCATGGTCTTCTAGAAGTTCCTCATCAGGGGAAGTTACTACTTCCCTCTCTAGTTCTGTAGCTCTGGGAACCTCCCTCATTGCAGTATTGGGGATTATGGGTTCCTCTTCATATACCTCTTCAAGCTGGCACAGTTTAGATTTCTTGAGCGTTGCATCTTCATCAAAGGTCACATCCCTGTTGATCTCAATGTGGTGTTGACCTGGTATATAGATTCTGAAGGCCTTGGAGACCTCACAGTATCCCACAAATATTCCCTTCTTTCCTGAAGGGTCTAGCTTGTTTCTCTTTTCTTTAGGTATATGAATAAACACTAGACAGCCAAATATTTTGAGATGGCTTACCTCTAGCTTCTTTCCGGTGAACATCTCTTCTGGTGTCTTGAGCCCAAGTGCACTATGGGGCAATCGGTTCTGCACATAAACAACTGCCATTGCTGCTTCTACCCATAAGCACATAGGAAGATCTTGATCATGGATCATAGTCTTCACAGCTTCCAGTATGGTTTTGTTCTTCCGTTTAGCTACATCGTTTTGTTGGGGATCTTGATCCCAACATCTTTGCAAAAGTTCACGAACTCTTTTGAGGTATATTCTCCTCCAATATCTGACCTGAGTATCTTAATCTTCCTTACAGAAAGGTTCTCTATCAAGGCTTTGAATTCCTTGAACTTGTTGAACACTTCAAATATATCCAGGTCTTTACGGGAATAATCATCAATGAATGATACATATTATACATACCCACTAATGGAGGATGATGGAATTGGGCCACATACATTTGAATGAATGAGTTCTAGGACTCCTTCTGCTTTGTTGTCCCTTTTCGGAAACGGGTTCTTGATGTTCTTCCCTTGTGCACATTCATTGCATATGCCTTCATGGTCACCTATGAGTTCTGGTAAACCTGTGACTGCTTTGCATATGTATGGTAGTGCCTTGTAGTTGATGTGAGCTAATCTTCTATGCCAAGATTCTTCAATGGCGTGGGTCATGGCAACTTCTGAGTGACCCTTTAGCTCATGCAAGTCACCTTCTTCTCCTCCAATGATGATTGCTTCATTTATGGTCTCTTCTTTAGCATGTTTCCTTCTGCAACCTTCACTATAGCTTCCTCAAGGTTATTACATGTGACCTAGAGCAAGGTCAACAAAGAAACAAGAAAGAATAATATCCCTCTGATAATGTAAAGAAATAGAACGAACAATCATCACAGTAGCTCCTTTAGAGCTATCACTTATAATTTATCTGAAGCAAAGATTAAAGGTAAGGAATACAATGCGAAATGAGGTCAACATTCTCATAGTGTTGTGATCAAGCATTCTTCCATGGCAACCTGGAACTAACACACGAGGTGTCTCCTAGAGGATGTGTTAGTTGTATCAGGCAAAGTATTTACCTCTATATGCTCACATGTTATCAAGTATAATACTTTACGACGATTGTTATCTCAACTATAGTCATCATCTTGTCATGTGTACCTTTGAATCTTATTAATCTTGATTAATCAAACCTGGAGCCTTGTCCTCAAGAATGAGTGCTTTCTTTTCTTCCATGTCTCCTTCACTCAAGTGACGAGTGCTTTCTTCAACTTGTCTTTTGTACTGAGACAATACGCTATCTTGACAAAAGGTTAGGTTCTATGATCAACTTTTAATCCTTCTAATAATTTGATCATAGCTTCAACATGCAACACTGATCAAGATAATGTTATGACAAATAGATGCATATCAGAATAATCACACCTGCGTTGCATCATTCCTATGAATGTGTTGGATCTTGAGATCCTTCTGGATCTATGGCAAGAGATCCCTTCTCATGTAAATACTCTTCAGGGTTTAACCATTAAACATATGTAAGTACATACCTCTGATAGCATTTGCAGGTAGTGGCTCCATCTGGTAGCAATGGTAATCATTGCCAACTCCTAGGAAAACTTCAAGGGTGATTGCAACTGGTTCTATGGCTGCAACTGCAACTGGTACTGCAACTGCAACTGTAACTTAGGGTTTTATGAGGAAACCCTAATTTTTCAAACTTTGAATTTTGAAATTCCGATCCAAGGGATAGATGCGCTGAGCTGAGGCAAGTATGTTGGTGTAGTCAGAATTTTGAAAAACCAACTTTTACCCCCTCAAACTTGATCTGCGGATTTCTGGACTGGTGCTTCTAGTTTTCTGGTACCTCTGGTACTCTGGTTTTCTAATACTTTGTGAAACTAGGGTTTCACTTTCCGGGAGATCTAGCTACTGAAAAGGTGCGCTGATGGTGCCAAAATGATCCTTGGGGGAGGGCGCAACTTTCTAGGTGGTTTTGTAGCTGAAAAGCTTCACTTTTGAAAAACCCTAATTTGCAAGTACGACAACAGTGACGTTTTTCTCTTGCGAAATATGCTTCCTTCAGGTTGGCTCTGATACCATGTTAATGTTTAAGCCATTATTATAGATTTTTGCATTTCATTAGATAACAATAGCATAATCCAAGATCACTGAGAAATACACAATCACAAGAGACACAGCATTTATCCTGGGAAACCCTCTAGGGGAAGAAAACCCAGAAAAACTTCCTTAATATAGATAACCAATACAATGCCAAGAGATCTCTATGCTAAAATAGAAAGTCCTCTCCAAGATATGTGCCACTCTCTCTCTCCTTTGTCGGTAATAGATCAGAACTTGTCTCTCAAACTGAGCAAGTGAGTTATGTTCAAATGAGGCGCTAGCCTCCTTTATTTATACAAGTTCTGGCACGTGTGAAGTGTCTCTTCACTGGCAGGGCCGACTTCTCAATCTGGGTGGGTAAACCCACCTTTATTATATTTTTGGGTCTCTTAATTAACTGCTGGGGCCGACTTCTTATTCTGCCTATTGCAATTGTCTTTTGACCAATCCAGAAAAAGGGATTTGGTCCTATTACAATAACTGAGACGATCAATCCACAATGGGGATTGATCCTATGAATAATATATCAATAATAATAAGAATACTCTTGAATACTCTTTGCAGTTACAATATTTCAACATTATTATCATTCTACATTGTCAATGTTATCTTTTCATTGTCTTTTCAATCTTTTCTGAGGAGTATTTGTTGCAGTTGTTACATTTTATCAATTATTGTTGTACACTTATTAACTACTGCAATTTCATATCAGCTAGCACTTATTGTCATTGTCTATTGTATACTGAGGTATTATTATCATATTTGTACTTGGAATTATTGTATATGCATGTTATATTGTCTTGTTCTAGGCAGGTACATCAAGCACTTCATTAACCTCATCTTTTAGACACAGACTTAGTAACTTTGGTAACCAATGAGAGGGAGGGGGGAATATATCTTGACCATAACCCTAATTTTTCAACCCTTTAGGTTACCGGGGACACTTCCCCTGGGGTAGACCCTGCCTATCCCTAAAAAGTGGGGATTTCCTATTAAGGTGACAGTGATAGAATATTTTGTTAGTTATGCCAATCTCCCTTACTTGCCTTGGGCTTTGGGCAAGTATAGATTGCACGATAACAGGCCACATTTTTAAGTTTATCTTGCAATACACAATTTCTCACAAGCAATAATTCAATCACATTAATAAACTCTAAAATATTTCAAAGACATCTCCACACAGTAATCTAGATTTTCAGCAGCATAACACACGATCTCATTATTGACACTAGTCTCAATTTCTATATTTTAAGAAGCCATTTTCTTCAAGTATTCACTTTTGCAAAGCATTACTTTTTTCTTGAAGTATCTAATCTGATTATGGTTGTTTTACTTGCAAGTATCTGTATCATGTGACTGTACGTTATGCAAGTATTTCCTTAGTTGAATATCTTTCTCCATAAGCTTTTACTTTGTGAATGAATGGATGATATATCCTACTAGTATAGATCTATTTTTGTTATATTTATCTTTGTTGCAATAAACTCCTAGACTTTATTTCTTATACTTAGATTAGCTCAAACCCTAGTATATTTTGTTAGGGACTAACCCCCTTGGCTTCGCTAGGAGTTGGCCTAGACGGAGGAGTCGAGGATAAGGTGACAACACCTTGACTCAAGACTTTCCCCTAAGGACACACCAAGTGGATTGAAGATTTATTTCACATCACCCAGGTGTGTATAAAGACGACAACAAGTCCAACACGGGGAGGAAACAATGTCCTGAGAGGGCCCGTTCGACTTCGCACACAAACTCTGCAAAATTCCAATTTGAACAATAACACACATAAATGATTGTCCTATTAAACTACTCCACACTGACTAGCTCTGGTTCTGATGAGTTCCCCAAGTCGAGCTAGGCTCGCAAGGGTTCAAAGCATACATCCAGCAGCTGATGGGAAATGTTTATTTGCTAAATTTGAAATGTAGAAAGTAAATACTAAAAGGAAACTAATCTAGCAAAAATATCTAACCAAATTAATCTAGAAATTGAAATCTAATCTAATCTAACTAGGAACTTGAAACCTACTCTATTGTTTTGCGGTGTTTGTGATAATTTTTATGGTTAATTTTAGCTTCCCCTTTAGGTGTGAGTTGTAAACTTGAAAGAAAAATAAACACAACATAGGAATCACACAATGACATTGTTTCCCCATAGGGGGATTGAAGAGTGGGGACTTGGTTGCCCACTTATTTTATTGATGATATTTACAATTCTCTTTGGCAAATGCTTGTGGTCCTTTATGCAGGGAAAGACCACAAAGCTTATAAGTTTTCAACGTGTTTTTTGAAGTATGGGGTGCTTCTAGAGGTTTCAGATGCTCCGATTCTGCCAAAATTCAGCAGAGTATCCTCCTATCTGTTTGCAAACCTGCACAAATAAACAAGCAAACCAAGATAAAAGATGCCCAAAAACACTTTAAAAGTGTCTTTGAACGTTATTAGAAAACCAAACAAAAATTCTAAGCTAAAACTATGAAAAAATAACAAAATGAACCAAGGAAAACAAGCTAGAAAGCTTGCTTCCTTAGGGTCTTTGACTGTTGTTTTAGAGCAGCAAATTAAAAGCACTTAGATGACAAATTTAAATGATGAAAGCTCTTAGAAAAAGACTACCTTTTATCCTTAAAAAATTGGAAAGCAAGACTTGATAAAAGAAGACCTTTTCCTATACTAGATCTAAACTTTAAGATGAAATTTTCAACTACAAAATTAGATCTAGTTTATCTCATGCATGCAAAGTAAGAAACTAAATGTTTAAACTTAATTTTCAGATCCAAATACTTGCATGCAAAATAAAGTAACCAAAGACAATTATATTTTTTATGAGAAAGAGAGAAGGAAGATTTTGAAAGCTTTGGAATCCTTGGTCAATGTGGGGTCTTCTTGATGGGTCAAAGAGGGACTATGTCTTCTTTGAGATCTTGAATAATGAGGCAAGTGTAACCGAAGCCAACCTCCTCGTCAAGTGTGAGAACCTGCAAACTTAGAGACTTCTTGCGAAACAAATTGTTAATAGTATGGTTCGAAGCCAACCTCCTCATCAAGTGTGAGAACCTGCAAACTTAGAGACTTCTTGCCAAACA
The DNA here is from genome assembly GCA_009831015.1 of Picea engelmannii. Lineage (NCBI taxonomy): Eukaryota > Viridiplantae > Streptophyta > Pinopsida > Pinales > Pinaceae > Picea > Picea engelmannii. The sequence goes on from ML787431.1 coordinate 1,360,628, forward strand.
AATTGTTAATAGTATGGTTCTACCTACACAAGATACTTTAGAAGAGCATAAGCATTAACCTAAATGAATATGCAATATAAAGCAATCAAATGTAAATAAACAATAAGATTATAAAACAACCTAGCTCTTCTAATCTCACCCTATTTGGAGATAGCTCCACTTGAAGGCCACAAAGGCCAAAATCCTTAGTTAACTCATAGAAAGGGTGACTTGACCCAAAACATGTCTCAGACATGTTTCCCAAAAAGTAGCTTTGCTGATTTTTTGTCTTTTATTTGACTTTTGTGAGTAAAATTAATTTTAAGTGATTAAAAATCACTAATTTCACTCACAAATTGGGTACTTAAGTAAAGTGGGTATTCTGAGTCCAAAAACGAATACCCCAAAGACATATAATGCCTCCTAGTACCACATTTTTTAACTTATGACTTATTTACAATTAAAATATTTCGTTTTGCGAGAAATTTTTTATTGACTGAAAACATTAAAAAATACTAGGGGGGACTTAGCGCAATTTCCCTATGACTCAATATTGATGACTAACATGGTAATATAAACATTAGACACTAGACTTATATTTTCCAAGCTAAGGCCTTACCATCGGTACATACTCCAGCTTTGGAGGAAATGAGTGAAAAAACTCAAAAATTATAAATTGCTTAAAATTTAATTCAAGCAAGGAATAATTAATAAGTAAAAAAAACACTCTAGAGCAATGTAATCATGATTTAGTCTTAGGATGCTAAGCCTTTTACAAATTAATCATGCCACATTCATCTTATTACAATCCCCAAGGGGGGATGAAAATGCGAAAAAGTGGCCATATTGACCGATTGAACTTTTGAACTCTAATTTTGAACATATCAATGTTTAATCTTTGGTGACTCAACTGCAAGTCCATCCTAGTGCAACTTGGTGGATAACAGGTGGGAAGCCCCTAATAAATCACCAACCATGCAAGCACACGAAGCTTGTAGGACACTCTCACCAACCACACATTATGCAATCTCCAAATCCATTGGCTCTCAACATCGGAAGACACCCAGTTAGCATTCAACATTAGACCAAGCTCGTGACATTGGTGAAGAATGGAGTACAATTTACGAGAATCATATTGAAACAAGGGGTGCCCAAAAATCCACTCCGAATCACACCAAAAGGGTCTCAACGTATTTATATTCATCTTGAAAAAATCCTCCTATACAATGAGACCCACAATCTCCATAATGAAGGGATGATCAATGGAAGAAAGGGTGAACTTGCGATCCAAGGATCACTAAACCCTGCAAGAGCGAGCATTGGCATCCCACAAACCCCTCTAAGGAAAAATATTATTCTTGCCCAACTGTTATGCCTAAAAATGGGGGATATCAACAACACAAATGCCTTGCACCTTCTAGTTCCCAATCGGTATGCTAGCCAAATCTTACCCCGCATGGCTACCTAATATTTTCCAACGCACTAATATAGCCAAATAAAATATGAAAGAGCCAAATAAAATACTTCTGAGTATGAAAGAGTATGAAATATGAAATTTATATCTAGCCAAATAAAATACTTCCGAGTATGAAAGAGCCAACAATATGAAATTGATGGGGATCTTAGATGATATTGCAAAGACCAAAAGACCACTTTATTTTTCCAATATGTTGTGTTACGCACACCTAATGCCTCATCATAATCTACCAATGAGAGGACAAACCATTCATTTAGCAGCGAAAATACACCCCTGAGTCACCATATCAATCAACCCAAGACCACCCTCATCCTTGGGAATAATACAAACATCCCAAGGAACCATAGGAAGACCATGAGCCATGTTGCCGCCTTTATACACACCTCAGGTAACATGGAAGTAATATTCAATCCACTGGGTGTGTCCTTGGGGGAAAGTCTAGAGTCAAGATGTTGTCACCTGATCCTCAATTCCTTTGTCTAGGCCAACTCCCAGCAAAGCCAAGGGGGGTAGTCCCTAAAGAAAATAATCTATGGCTTGAACTAATCTAAGTACAATAAAATGAATCTAGGAGTTTATTATGAAACAACAAGATAACAATCTAATCTAGCAGCATATATGACACATCAAAGAAATTGCTTATGCCAAAAATAAAGCATTCAATATACTTTCATGTAAATGATCTAACTTGAAAAAGAGATACAAGTGCTTGAAAGGAAATGATAAGCAAAATATTAAAATGTAGACCAATGCCAAGTATTGAGATATATGTGTAACGCTGCTAAAAATGGAGATTGCCCTGTGAATGTCCTTGCAAAGTTTTTATTAAAGTTGATTAAAATTATTGGAACGATTATTATTACATAAAATAAAACTAATCTAAATGTGGCCTCTAAGAGGCTATTCCTTATCGTGGAGGTTGAGCTTACCAAATATCCAACATGGAGAGTATCCCTCTGATTTTGCACAGAAGATCAAAAGAATGTGGGAGATCCAACAGGGATAACCTAGATCTCAAATTTCTCGCCAAATTTCTTACACGGACTCTATTGTGTTTCCACAAAAGCAATAGGTCTTAAACATTTCCCTAAGTTAAACTAGATCCGCACTGACCAACCCCGGTTCTGATGAGTTCCCCAGGTCAAGCTAGGATCGCAGGGTTCAGAGCATACACCGGGGAGCTGAGGGGATGTGTTTATTTTCCAACTTTGAAATTTCAATATGTAATGTTCCCAAGACAAAAAAATTCTTGGAACACCAATTGCTCATTGTTTGTTGTGTTTGGTTATGTCTTTGCAAGTTTACTCATGGAGTTGCGCATTAGGGTTTATATTATGATGATTATAGAAATGAAGTAACAAATCTGAAGCATATACCATAAAAAAAGACAAGATACAATAAGGAACACCAATATAGAGTCAATAATGTCATATTTGACCTTTATTTAGATAGTAGATAGATCCTGTAACAAGAGATCTGCAGATCTGGAAGAAAACCCTAATAATATCCAAATGGGATGACAACTACTACAATAGTAGCCAATACAAATGACAATAGCCTCCCAAAGGCCCTCTGAAGAGAAGATACAAGCCTCCAAAGGCCAATAGCTTCAAGAGAAGACTGATGATATGGAACCCTGGTCCAATGCAATGCCAAACCCTCCAAACTGGCTATGTTGTGCACTATCTTGGTAGCTATAGACACCCTAGGTTTTGACCCTCCTCTTCCTGTGCTCCAAATGCCTCAAAACTCCCCCAGAATGTAGATCGGGCTACTAGAACCCCCCTGGCAAAGTATCAGATTGAAGGGTGAAGTTTTGGCTCTCCAAATGAACAAACTCTCAACTGGTTTGTGCCCCCCTGGTTGACTAAATCTCCAATATTTCGGCCTCACCTATAGAGGCCTCCAACTGCTACAAAAATCACTAGAATGATAGATTGGGCCAATCCAATCCCACGGGTGAAGCCTCAAGATGATCTATAAAGACCTAGGCCACCAAATGATGAAAACCTCCTTCTGCAGTGCACCCCTCTCTTCTCCAACTCATGCCAAGCTCTAGGAAATAAACTGTTGGGAAAACCTCCTCCTGAATAGACTAGAAATGATGCCCTAGACCATACGAAGAAAAGATAGATGTTCTTTTTCCCAAAATCTTCCTCCTTACTTCAGATCGAACTGATCTTCACAAGGTGGTGTGCCCTCCTGCTAGAAACCCCCTTAGGATGCGCACTAGTATGCCTCTGCCAATAAATATGACCCCTGCAACACTGTAGAATGGTGTGGGAGGATTGTTGCACCTCCGGGATCAAGCTTGGATAAATAAAGGTGGGATCTTTCATCACCAAATTGATCTCTAGGATTTTAGTCACAAAACCCTCAAAATTGCTTGTGCTCAAGAGCCCAAATGAAAAATACGATAATAATCCAGAATGCCTTAGAAGTGTGCCCTTCCTTTATTTTGTACCTCCAGTATATTCTTATGTTGAGTTAGTTAACCCCTAGGGTTAACTCCTATCTTTACTCCACCTTTTCTTTTCTTTCGTTGAGTTACCCTTTTTCACACAAAGTCAACTCAGTAATATAACATTGTGCTTAGGAAGTGACATATGGTTGACTTTGTCCCCATGATGCATGAGACTATAGTCTAGTGGGGATAGCTAGACTACTGAGTCTCTCCAAACCTCTTCATCAAGAGGTGGGGGACATTAGAGTCTCCCCTGCTAGAAATTGCTTGCCCACAAGCAATTCTGGACTTGTGTCCTGAATCATTTATTCCCCTTCCCAAGTGGCATCCTTTATGGGTAGGTTTTTCCACTAGACCAAATATTATTTAATTCTTCTTTTCCTCAACTTCTTCTCCCGTACTTCTAATATCTCCTCTGGTAGCAATACCAATTGTCCTTATTTATCCAAAGGTGGCAATTCCTCAATAGGAATTATGTCTTTACCATTGGCTCTCTTCAAGCAAGACACATGGAAAACCTTGTGTATTTTGTTGCCCTGTGGTAGATCAAGCTCATATGCCATGACCCCTACCTTCTTGTTGACCCTATATGGACCAAAAAAGAAAGGTTGGAGCTTCTCTACACCACTTCTCTTAATGGATTCTTGTCTATACGGTTGAAGCCTGAAATAAACCAAGTCACCGACCTCAAATGTGCGCTCCACCATGTGCTTGTCTTCTTGTACCTTCTGTTGATTTTGTGCCCTTTGCAAGTGGTCCTTAAGTTCCCTGAGTATGTCCTGAATCTGCTGAATCCAATCCTGAACCATGGGAGCCCTACTGTCTCTAAAGACAATCTCCACAAATCAGAGGGGGTCATAGTTGTATAAGGCTCTAAATGGTGGCATACCAATGGACATGTGATGGGTGGTGTTGTAGCAATACTCCCCCAAATGAATCCATTTAACCCATGCCTTTTTCTTCCCTAACACATAATTTCTGAGGTACCCTTCAACCCATTTGTTGACTATCTCCGTTTGGCCATCTATTTGAGGATGATCGTTGGTACTAGGTGTTAAGGTCGTACCTACCAACCTGAAGAGTTCCTTCCAAAATGTGCTCATAAACCTGTTGTCCCTGTCACTCACAATGGTTTTGGGTAAACCATGCAATCTGAAGACCTCCTAAAAGAATAGATCTGTAACCTGTGTTGCACTGTAGTCTGTGGCAATGGCGAAAAACTGCACAAACTTAGTCAACCTGTCTACTACCATGAAAATGCAATCTTTGCCTTGAGCCTTGGGAAACTCGGTGATGAAATCTATAGATATGCTTTCCCATTTGTGCTCCGGGATGGGAAGTGGTTGTAGTAATACTGTTGGGTGAGTGTGTTCATCTTTGTTTACCTGACAAGTGGTGCACTCCTTGATGTGGCGCAACACATCTTCTTTCAAGCCCTTCCAATTGAATCTCTCACGTATCTGCCTGTATGTCTTGATGAACTGTTGATGCCCTGTTACTGGTGAATCATGCATGCTTGTAGTACTTTGGCCTTAAAGGTTGACTTGGGGACTAAGAAAATTCAGCCCTTGTAGTATATGATGTCATCCATGATTCTAAAGTTGTCATCTTGTACTTGTCCATCCATCAATTATCATGCAAATTTGTTTTTTGAGTATTCCACCAAAAGGTGGGGCTTCCAGTCCATTGAGATGTCAATCATGTCCTAAACTGATGGTCTTATGGATAAGGCATCTGCCACCACATTATTCTTCCCTTTGACAAACTCAATGTCAAATTCATAAGCCTGGATTTTGCTCACCCATTTCTTTTGCCTCTCATTTAAGTCCTTCTAATCCAGGAAGTACTTGAGGCTATTGTGATCTGTCCTCACGTCGAATTTTACCCCAACCAAATATTTCCTGAACTTAGCCAATGCATGCATGATGGCTAGAATCTCTTTGTTGTAGATGGTGTAGAGGAGCTCAAGACCTCTCAATTTTCAGCTTTCATAAAAATCAGGGTGCCTATTCTGCATAAGCACTGCTCCAATGCCTTCCCCTGGGGCATAACACTCTATTGTGAATGGTTGTACGGAATCTAGTAGGGCCAATACTGGACATGTACTCATCACCTTATTCATTTTGTCAAAGGTAAATTATGCTTCTAGACTCCACTTGAATGCCCCTTTCTTGGTCAAATCGGTCAAAGGTGCGCAAAGTTGAGAGAAGCCCTTGATAAATCTCCTATAATAGCAATAGATGCCCAAAAACCCCTTCAATTCTGTGAGTGTCTTAGGTGTGGACCAATCAAGTATAGATTGTATCTTTTCTTGGTGTACCTGTACCCCCTTCACTCCAATGGCATTCCCTAAATAAAGGACCTATGTCATTCCAAACTCACATTTGGATTCCTTAGCATATAAGGATTTCTCTTCCATGATAGCCAAAATCTGCTCTACATGCAGAAGGTGCTCCTCCCAAGGTTTGTTATAGATCAACAAGTCATCAAAGAAGACCAAGAGGAACTTCCTCAGTTGCTTGTTGAAAAAATTATTCATGCAAGATTGGAAGGTGGCTGGCGCATTAGTCAGCCCAAAAGGCATTACCAAGAACTCATAGTGTCCATAGTGACTGTTATCCCCCACTTTTAGGGATAACTAGGAGATTATGTCTCGAGGCCCACAGGTCCAAGACATGGAGTACTGAGAGCCAGATTGACTTGAGCATGGCCCTGGAGGGCCCATCTTTTCTTCCTTTCAGCGCCTCCACTTTTTCAAAGCAGCAGCAACATCCATCACCTCGGCTTGGTCCTGTATCAGAGTTGGTTCTTTCTCCATGAGGTAATGAGTCTGGGTATACTATAATCCTCAAAACCTTTGAATATGTGCATCTAGTTCTTTTTGTTTCTAACAGGTGCTTGGATCTTATACGTATCCACTTGACCATGTCCAGGGGGAATGACAGGATGCCCTAGTAAGCATGTGCCCATAAGTTTTGAGTTGCCACTGAAGGGATCCATGAAGAGTCATCGTTCGCTCCCATCATACTTGTCACTTTCCATCTTACTTCCCGCTCATCCATCCCTTTACATTGGTCTGGGCATTGGGTTGGCCAATCATTTAAGCGTTTCACTTTTCCTTGTGGGAAGAAGGGGCTAAAGGCCCAGAAGGTAAAAGCAAGCTCACAAAAGATAAAATCCGAAAAATAAAACCTCGAGATGCTTCGCCTAGGGATCCCCAAGAAAACAGTAAAAAAATATTCTCAGCAAGAAACAAGAGGGACCCATAAAATAACAAAACAAGACTTAGTCAGAGGATAGGGGGTCTCATCATGATCCAACCTATTAGGTCCATGGGCACCTAGCGATATGACACTACTAGCAGTTGGTTACCACGTCAGGGTAGTGGCTCTTGGTTGCATGGCCAAGAGAAAGGGGGTCTCATCGTGATCCAACCTTCTCATTTTCGTGAAAGTACTTGTGAGTAACATTGCCACCACTAGTCACCACGCCAGGGCAGTGTCCCTTGATTAGCTTCTTGAAAGAAAAAGAAATAAAGAAATAAGAATAAAAGGCATGAATTGGGCTTGGAAACATTTGCATCTAGGATAGGTGTAGCTCGCCTTCTACAAAGGCACCCACAGGTAAGCCTTGCATTACCCTGCTTTCACTGCACCCTTGTCAGGACATCCCTTGTCCATCTCACCCATTTACATGACTTGGATTTGATCCGTTCCGAAAACATCCCTTTTCCAATGGACACTAGCCCAATAGGACGCCCTATCACTTCCTCCAAACTTGCCTTGCAGATTTGTATAATTTCTTTGAGCACTTGACTGGGTAAAAGGGGTTTTATGCACATGTTTAATAAAATTGATGATTGGATGTGATTGACATTTCTATGATCCTTGTGACTTATGATCCTGTGGAGGGCATATCTGTTGATCTACAGGATCATACCTGACAGACATGTACCATATTGGATAGGTACACATGGGGAGATGATTAGTTCAGACCTCCATGGGGCTGAAGAGCCCACCAGATGGATGTTGAGACCCCAGCAGGGGTTAGAAACAAGACAGAGGGGTTTTCATCGAAGAAGAGGAGGACGTTCCATGGAGGCACCCTAGAAGAGCCTTACCTAGCAGGGTTGTGCCCTCTCCACTGGAACGTTGGCCTTGGAAGGCCCAGGATATCACCTAGGATGCCCATGACATCATCTAGCTTTATGGACATTTTGGGGTGACAATTATAGAAATATGGCACGTGTGGCAGCTTGGAGAAGCCCAAGGAGGGCTAACGTTTTGCTTTAGGAGGCATATGTTGCCCTAAAAAGGGCTAACGTCACCCTAGAAAGGGCATGACATCTTACTTTTGCTTGATTAGGGTTTGTATTATGACATTTTAATTTAAAACAATATTATTATGTATTTTGGCCTTGTCGGCCTTTTGGTGACCTAAAATTAAATTAAGGTCACTTGGTATTGTATAAATAGAGAGCTAAAACTCTCTAATTTTCATCATCTTTCACTCACACATAGTGAGTTATGAAATTGCACAATCCTTTAGGGTTTTTGGCTGAAAATTGATGCGCACTTGTTGAAGGAGACTATTTCTTGACTATTTTGGCATTTCTTCTTGGTGGAAGGTTTACAACTAGAGTTTGGCTATTGGAATTATTGGTTAATGTAAGTGAATTTCTGCAACACTTCTTTATTGAATGGTTATGGTATTGTTTACTTGCATTTTGCTATTATAATTTGCGTAATTAAACCCTAGGTGACAAGCACATGTTGGTGTCCTTGTTTCATGTCCCTACCAAGTTAAGAGCTATTTTGATTTGTTGAAGTTAGATAGAGCCTTGCCATAGAATCACTCTATATATTTTCTTCTAGCTAGCCATGTTTTTCTTATTATTGAGATAAGAAGGATGAAAACGCATCAAGGCCTAAGGTTTCTACAACTTGGTGAGTCGTTTTCCCCTAGGGTTTGATTCATGAAGCCTTGCCTTAGCAACACTTCATCTTCAAACTCTCTTGTCTTTAGCCCTATCAATTTTTACTCAAGCTATCCAATTTCATCTTGCCAATAAGCTAAAGAAGGAGGAGAAAGCACTAAGGCCTAGGGTCTCTAGACCTTAGTGAGCCTTAATCTCCTAGGGTTTCATTGTTGAGGCCTTGCCTTAGAAACACTTCAACATTTAACCCTCCCGTCTCTATCTTTATCACTAATATTTCAATCCTTCAACATTTGTAGTTGTTTTGACTCCATTTTTGCTAATAACGCACTGATCTAAGCCTTCTTGTGTTGAGCACCTTGATCATACACACATCCAAAAATTTGAACAAACTTTAACTCCTTCTAACCCTAGCTTTAGACTAACCCTATTGTTGCCATTATCTACTTGAGTTATCTTTATACATTTGCAACATTTATTTATCTTTAAAGCAATTGAATGATTGGCTAAGGTGTTGCTTCTAGTATTGATATTGTTACATTGATTGTGATTAGCATTTATTGTGAAGTGACATATTATAATCACTGTCATTGTACATCATTGACTTGCTTGATTAATATTGTTTATCAATTGCTTTATATCAGAAGTCCATGATTATATGAAGTATTAACCAAGCAAGTGATCTTGCGTATGCATAGTGTTGATCGCCTATTCAACTAGGGGGTCAACTCCATGTACCATGAAGATATGCATCAACAGATTCAAACATGTCGAAGACTATTTGGTTCTACAGGGCATTTTTTGCTCCAGCACACAGTTTTGTAAGCGAGATTACCGCACCCCTACATGGGTTAATATTGTAATAGGTCTGCATGGGTCATAGTTAGGTCAATTGACTTAGGATTTTTTCATTAGGGGAGTTCCGTTCACTAAGTGTTTTTTATCCTCAGGAGGTTGATTTGGTCTAACCAGCCTTATTGATCTCCCTTGAGTTTTTCACTCCCACTAGCAATAAATCTTCCAAAATGGTGAAAGGTGTTCTAATGAAGTCATCCTTTAGTAGCTAGTGTTTAGGAACGATGTAAATGACCATGCAAGACAACACACAAAATTTCATGATTTTTCATCGAGTCTAAGTAGGTTTTTTTTAATTAATTAATTTTCCTAAGATTGGGAATTAAATTAATTAATTCTGGATAATTAATGTAAAACTTGCGTGGGCCTTCCTTAAACTTGTACGCCTCTCTCAAATGGCCATCTCACTCTCCAACTCATCCTCACTTGCCAATTTTGCCTTAACCTAAAAGCCTCACTCTTTTCTTCTCTTGAGTTCCCTTTGGTTGGATTTGTGACACTTGTTGAAGATCCATAGCGGTCTTTTGGTCTCTCAAGGCTATAAAATAAACCTCTCACTCCCTCATTCAAGACCTTCTCTTACAATATTGTTATGCTACCTAATTCTCCATCTCCTTCTCTCTCTCACTATTGTCATCTTGCTTCACTGGTTTTGGTTCTTGAAGAGCTTGGAGCAACATTATTGCTACAACCTCTTCCCATTTAATAATACAGAAATCGCTTTGGAGGAATTGGGAGTGTTGGATTTTGTCTACATGCTTCATCTATATACACGAGGTGATATTGTTCTTTGCTTTCAATATTTTGTGATCATTAAGTAGCATAGC
>ML787432.1:0-19457 GCA_009831015.1 Picea engelmannii
ACATCACATGTTACCTCATCCACATACTTAAATGAAATTGCAAATTTGATTGTGCACTGCTTTGTTATGTGCATTTGATGATGATTGCTTATCCATTTAAGTGTGTAAGGATTATGATGAGTTTGTGTTTTTAACCCCAATTGCTTAACCAATTCTTCAGAGATTAGATTAGATTGAGATCCACTGTCGATTAATGTGTCTATCTTAGTGTGTCACATGATGGTCCTTATATGAAACAATTTACTTGTACAATCAATGCCTTCACCAATTTTACCTGTCATACCAACCAATGAGATCTTTGATTCATCACCTGAATCTGATCTCAAGTCCGTGGGTCTTGTTTTCATTGCCACTGTTTTCATTCCTTTCTTTTCCTTGAACCACTTTCACCTCTTCTTGGGATGCACCTGCCAACATCTGTCCTCATCATGTCCCTCTTTCTTCCAATGCTTGCAAGAGGGCTTCCTTCCTTCCTCGTCGCTGCATTTGAATTCTTTCCATGCCATTTCCTCTTGTTCTCTTTCCTTGAATACGATTCCCCCGATACACCTGCTTTCCCTACTTCAATGTATGTAGCTTCAACAAAAACCTCATCAAGGTTAGTGGGTTCAAACATGAATACAATGTTTCTAATATATGCAGGTAAAACTCCTATATACTTCATAAGAGTTTCTTGTGTATGTAATGGGATATCTAACATCAATGCCATTTTACGAAAGCTAACTGTATACTCTTGCACTGTTTGTCCTTTTCTTAGTTTTAAAGATTGTCATTCAATTAATCCTTTTTCTTTATAACCCAAAGGATAGAATTGTTTCCTAAGTGCAAAAATGAAGCTTTTCCATGATGGAAATACATTACAAACTTGTTGCGCTCCATTTTGCAACTTGCTTTTCCACCAGATGAGAGTTGTACCTGCAAGTATCAAAGATGCTAACTTGATTTGTGTGGCCTCATCCTTGATCTGTTGCACACTGCAGTAAACCTCCATCTGTCTGATCCAATTGTCAAGTTTCTTTGCATTTACTTCACCAACATATATGGGTAACTCAAATTTAACATCAAGTTTTAACAATGGCATTTCATTCTTATCCTTATGAACATGTTTCTTTGCATTAGATTTAGGACTTGAACTTGAAGAAGAAGGAGAAGAAGGAGGTGACGATGGAGGTGAAGGAGGAATATGAGGATGATCCTCTTCCTCTTCACCTTTTCCCTTTGAAGATTCACCCAAAACTAGTCTCTTTCGTTCCAAGTAATCCTCGTACAAAACTTTCACCATCTCCGACATAGAAAGGAAAGTTTTTTGGAACTCTTTCTCATACTGAGAAAGCCCTTCTTACGATGCCATCTTCTCGTTGTGAGAAGCTCTCTTTCTCAATCAAATTAAGGGATTCTCTGCAATAATCTCACCTTCACCATGTTGTATTTTTTCCCTGGTTAACATGCAAAACTTAAATCCAAACGTCAACTAGCTCTGACACCACTTGATCCAGAAAGATCTTTTAATGACTATGGTTGAGTGATTAAGTGCATGTGTTAATTAACCATTTATGAAGCCCAAGGAAAGAGGATGAAGATGAGAGAATATATCACATGCATAATACATAATACATATATGAAATGAAGCAATAAGAACAACAAACCATAACAAGAGAAGTGATAACGGAGTTCAGCACAAAATTGCCTACGTCTCCGGGCCTTTGTCTCAGTGGGGGAGGTTTCTTTATTTCTGTTCAAATATCAAAAGTACATCATAGTAGTACCATTAGGCTACAAGACTGATATGGTCATGTTCTTTCAGATCTCTAGAACCTAGCAGAAGAAATGACATGCAAAACGGATGACCGAAGCTCCCAGAAATGTCCTGCAAGCATCTGCTCCTCAACAGCTTCCCTGCATAAAAATGGCTTTAGCTTGGCTTTCCTTCAGCATAACTCTACTTTGACTGTCCTCCATGGCCTCAAATAGGCCTAGTTTTTATAGATCTAAAGTTGGTTATCATTTCCCAACTTCCTCCTAAAATATGGGCTCAAAAAGAGTCCAAAATCTCCCAAAAATGACAAAATTCCATTAAATATGCTCATAAAATCATTGAAAAAATCATTTTCCAATGTAAAAAACCCATTTTCCCAAGATCCTTGGGTTGAGATTATCCTTTGGGCATGCCAATGAGGAGATCACCCTCCTTTGCTGGGTTGTGGTCATGTGTAAGAGTTAAACCAGGGGCTGGGGCTTAGCCCCAACCCCCCTTTTTGCCCCTTTTCACTTTATTACACTTTATTTAAAATAAAGTGAGCTTGGTATTACAAGTACCACCAAGAGCGCATTGGTAAGGGAGTGTGGCTAAGTCTTGGGTTGACCCAAGAGGTCATGGTATCAAATCCCATGAGCTCCATAACATTTTTTCCACCAACCATTAACCAATAGCATGGTGCCATGTGGCAGCTCATGACTGGGCCACGTGGCACCCAACCATTTGTCAAACAAATACCACTTGTCAGTTGTTGGTTGGATCCCTATCACTGACCAGTCACCTTCTGCTGGACTGCCACTTGTCTCTGCCATGTCAGCACTACTGATGTCATGTTGATGTCATCATTTGACTGGACCTGTTGACTTTTTCCCTGTTTGGGAAAATGATCATAGTACGCTAACTCTAGCATACAACGTCTGTTTGAGAAAGTAAATATATGGTCAGAATCGAGAGAATGAGATGGATGCAATGGCGTTGGTTTCATCGAATTCTGAGAACTTTCATTTTTGAGCCTTTTTGAGCCATGTCAGGCTCCTGAATCTGATTCTGGATCAATGTAGATATAAGAAATTTAAGGTTTTTATACTTACATTTATTATTAAAGAATTGAATATTGTACATTCCTAAAATGTTATAGGATGAAAGAGTGTGTCACCTCTGTGACATTAAGAAGGTTGAAGATAAAAAGCACTTTCTCTTAGATTGTCTAGCCTATACCCATATTAGATCTCATTTTCAAAATATTTGTCACACTACCAACCTTCCTAACCTCTTCACTCAATAAATGTATGCTGATATTGGAAAGCTTCTCTTAATGCTTTTGGAGCACATAAACAAAATTCTAAAGAATCCCAAGTAATCACCTACCCTCTTAAGATCTCATAGACCAATTCTGTCTTAGTAGACATTAATCATCATCAACATCATCATCATCATCATCATCATCACACACACACATATATAATTTTAATACAATAAAAAATACATTTTTTTTAAATATTGCATTAAAATAATGAAAATTAAAAATTTGTTAAAACTTCAAAAACAAAAAAACATAACTAAACTAGGTCAAATTTTCATATTATTTTTAAATATATATTTAATAATTTTTTTCTTAAAAAATGTTATTAAATTTTAAAACTTTATTTTCTTAGATTAGTTAAAAAAAAATTGAATTAGTGTTTATGTGAAACACACATATAATAAAATAGTAATCCTAGTTGTTAATAATTTTTTTCTTAAAAAATGTTATTAAATTTTATAACTTCATTTTTTTAGATTAGTTAAAAAAAAATTGAATTAGTGTTTATGTGAAACACACATATAGTAAAATAGTAATCCTAGTTGGAAAGAATTGGAAATTTTAAAGTTTTTACTAAAATATCATGTAGTCTTTTTCATTCAATTTTTAATAAAAATTTACGAAATCTTTAAAAAAAAAATTATTTTAAAAATCTATTTATTTAAAAAAAAAATTATAATTTTGATTTCAATAAAAATAGAAATTACACATTTTAACCATGTCATACAGAAAATAAATATATAACAAAATAAATATATATCAAGTGTCGACTTCACACATTCTGACCATACCAAAAGGGTCATACACAAAATAGCTATAAGAAATGTAAACAATTGTTCCAAATATAAACCATATATTAATCAAATAAGCATGCATGACCATATATTAATGAAGTAATCATTCATGGTTTAGATAATTTCAAAACATGTATTATAGCACTTTAAAAAAACATAAAAAAAAATAAAAATATTATAATGTATTTATTAAAGATTAGTAGAATTAACATTGTGGCTCAAAAAATAGCTACATCACATCAAATTTAGAGGTATAATACTCTCTAATAAAAAAACCCATATATCTATTATATAAGACTCAAGTTATAATGATAGTATGTGTCAAATCGCCTCTTACAATTTATCTAGATTTTGCATACCTTCTACCAAATATGGACCTTCTTTAGATAGGAAATGAATTTCTTTATTTTTTTAAAAATATGAACATGTGGTGGGATTTGGTCAACCTATTTACGAATGAGTCACATATTTTTTTTTCTTAATGAAGGAACATGTTCAATAACCTCAAAGTAATATGATAACTCCAAGAAGACATTTCACAAGAATAGACATTTTATATTGGAAAAATAAATAAATGTTTAAGTAGTTAAGGTAATCCAATGAGATCATTTGATGTGAAATTGGATCTCTCAAGTAACAAACCATAGAAAAGAGGTGAAGCACACCATATTGAATAGAAATCAACCCATAAACAAGAATAATAACAAGATATTATCATAGCTTTAAGGAAAAATGGATTAGTTTATTATGCTATCCAATTGGACTTTATATAATAATACAATGGGTCCAATTAAGATTCACATAACACAAGGGATAGTAAATAAATGATAAAAAAACTCCTATATGCATCTTAAGGGATAAAAATATGTATCTACATATTTACACATAATAAACAAAATGCTAGAAATTAGGAAGACCCTCTTAAGGGGTGAGAATTGGGTTGGACAAAACTACATTGATGGGTACATACCCATTGGGGAAGATGCAATAGCTCCTAACCTCATGGATTGATTTATATTTTACTTGGATAAGTTGTGTGACCTGCTTAGGGAGGTCACATGATATCTACATAAATTACTTTCGATTAAGTTTTAAAACAGCTTTCCTTTGTTTCTAGTTTAAGAATCAGACCCACAAATTATTCACTCAGAGTATTAGAAATTACTTGAGTTTCCTGATATGTGATCTTAAGCGCCAATTATTCCCTCCAAGTGCTAGAAATGATTTGAGTTTCCCAAGATGTGATCTCAAATGCCAAGGATGATGGACTACTATGAATCATGTTTATTCTTGAAATATTGTTGTTGGAAACCTAAGAATGAACTACTTAATAGTTATAGAGAAAAGAGCTCTTGTGAGAGTTGCCACCTCTCACTTTGTGTATATATGTGAAGTTGGAAGAAAAATAAGTGCATTAGATAATCTTTGTGAAGTAAGAGACAAACAATATACTTAATGGTTATAGAGAAAAAAAGATATTGTGAGAGTCTCCACCTCTCACTTTGTGTATATATGTGAAATTGGAAGAAAAAGAAGTGCATTACATGATCTTTTTGAAGTAAGAAACAAACAATAAGGATATTAAGATTTGGAATGGGAAAAATATTTGATTGGGCATTCAGGTATTTGAAATACCTACTTAGAGCTATCGGTGCCATGTAGGAATGAATCAGAGTCCATCCATATGATAACTCACAATACTACTATAGATATTATGAAATCTCAATCAATATAAATAATTATATTCCGCTACCTCCTAGTGAGATGGTATGTTATATTTGGGTGTCTATTCGTGTTTATTATCATCGCTAACCAAGGAGGAGTATAGGGACATGAAATGGAATAATGAAACGATTGTAAGAATATGATGTGCTATAGTGGTAGGTGGACAAAGGGAATAGTTATATAGAAGAGATGATGTGTCCCAACTTGATGTATTGTTAAATGATTTGAGTCGGGATATATAATAACAAATTTTCATTCAAGATGAGTAGTGACACCCTAGACGGATCCATTGATCATGTTTTTGAAGGCATCTAGTAATTCATAGAAATATAAGGTTAATTGGAGGTTGTCTAAGAAATATTTCCTTGAATAGAGACTATTCCTTGAATAGAGACTAGATTGATGGGGTCTTAGCATCTTGGCATTGCGATTCACTCTGAAAATAATAAAAACCGATATACACGACATAATATATAAATGAAGGGATGCATGCTAGGAGTGTGATAAGTCTCGAAAGAGTGTGATATGTTGTAATGTCAAGGCGGTCCCAAGATAAAAGATAGATGTTGAGGATGATATTATGCATTTGAAGAGGGAGGGTGTTGTTTTTTAAGAAATGGTAGAAGGAGAGTAGAGATTATTACACACACAAATTGTGTCTTAGTGTTTTATTAAACAATAAAATAGAGTATATATAAATATAATATTTTTTTTTAATACAGACAACTGCCTTGATCCATCGGTTGGGGAAATATCTCAAATTCACACCAAAATATGAAGTTAAATAGTTGGATAGAATATCTCAAACCAAATAGGCCTCAACAACCTCCTAAAATCAAGGAACAAACTCCTCGTACATAATCAAAATCTATCTAATAATGGCCAATAAACTCAATAATGAAACATGAGAAAAGCTAAGATAAGTCAGAGTTACATATCCCAACACTCCCCCTTAACAACTACTTGTATTTACAATCATCAAGTTAGGTCTTCATCATCAACAAGTCCTTTGAATTAGAGCACCTCACAATCATCAAAGTCTATGTCTAATCCAACCTAGTACTTTTTGTTTGTACCTCGATCACACATCACCAAACTGCCAAAGTCCATATAAAGAGACAACCATCCACCAAAATCCATGTGTCATCTGCTACTGCAATTGTCAGTTTATTAGTATTTCCTTAAGGTACGTGTTTCATTCAACCTCTTGATGAACTCCCCTTAAATGTAAAACTCATGGTTTTCTAGGCATCTCCCAGAGTCCATCCATAGAGCATGCAGTTGACCTGTGAGATGGAAGACTGTAGCTATTAAAGGAGTTTGTAAAAGAGGCTTCTACACTACAAATCAATAGGGATACATGAACAATGGCTATGCATTCCTAGTCAAGTCTTACATCAATATTCCCTTTACATGTTACATAAACAACTACATACATTAAATACTCTATCTCATGGAGATACCAAGTATATAATCAAACATTTCTACGAAGCAATGTGTGACTCACATTAACATATGGTCATGTGTTTTTTTTATTCATAATAGAATTGCTATAAAACAATGTGTGACACACATTAACATATGGTATGAGTTTGTTTTATTCACCATTCACACAATTTACCTTGTTTGGCCACAATAATCCCGTTGCTTCTAGACTTTTGTTGCTTCCACACTTATGAGCTTCTTATGCACGACTTCCATTGTCACCAACTTCCCTTGGACTAATATCTTTGATGTTCCAAAATAACATCGATGTTCTTCGTGCTTATGATTCTAACAACTTCCCTTTACAAAGTAGACTAAGGAATGATTTTACATCCCAAAATATTACCAAGCAAGACTTCAACTCCTCAACAGACAACAACATCATCTTCTTCCTCTTCTACAATTGTTTACATGTTTTGTCTAGCCTTCCTCCACATATTTTATGTTGGACCTTCAATTTCAGTGTCACTTCATTATATTGGATTGACCAGAAATTTGTTAGAGTCGATAATTCTAAGAAATCCACTACATTCACATTGAGTTATCTACACTCATTATAAATGCTACTAATTCCAAGACATTCAAGTTGGAGCTTTCACACTTCATCTTGCAATTGTTAAATTACTCAATTCTAACACTGTATCACATATTAAATTGAGTAGGATCAATATGTTACTCTTCACAAATTCCAAGAAAATTTAAAAGATATATTTAAAAATTACCATGGTAAAAGATTTATCACCATCAAATTTATAGGTTCTCTATTCGCATCTAAGTTTCTCTTCCATTTCCAAACATACTATCAACTTGTTTAAAAAAATCACTCAAGTTACAACTAAAACCATATAACCTGATTCTAGGAAAATTGCCCTTCACTTTCTTGGATTCCTTGCCTCGTCACCGTGGTGGTCCCAACAACCTCTACCATTTCTCCTCTTCTCGGTACCATGACCTCCTCATAGTTGACAACGTCCAAGGCATCATAATATGGTGGCAGCGTCACACATTCCTTCTTCAACCTAATCCATTAGTGTGATTAAGGTGCTCACTTTCTTCGTATTAATGCCATACACCTTCTTCCCTGCATCTGCATTATTAATAGAACAATATATCCAAAAATAATTTAACCGTGCTTTCAATCGCATTCATAGATCAACAAACAAATTGCTCCCCAAACACCTTGAGAATTCCATCCAAATTCACTTCAAACATCACATGTACACGGAGCAATCCACATCTATTGGTTGCAATTCGAAAGCACATGAACATGCTTAATAAAAATATAAAGGTAAGTGATAACACTCAAGAACGAGATGGATAATCTCATATCCACTTTAACCTACATTTCAGAGTCATATCGCAACATCCATCGCCTGCCAAACATGTGCTGGGTCTCGTGCATGAATGTGAGATTTTCTTTCTGTGATAGCTCCTCGGGATCCCTATCACTATTCTCACCTGAATCGAAACTTAATTTATATGCTTTTATGCACTCTTTTATCAATCTGGGCACCTTCAATCTGCCCTTATGAAGCACTGAAAATAAGAATGTCATCCACCAAATAACCCATCTTTGGATATACAAAATTTGTCATAACTGTGTCATTGTTCCATGCAAGGATCGTATTCTCGCCACTCGTATTCTCCCTTGCGAATCGGCCATAGGAAACTCGATGCATATGGTTCATCCCAGCTCGCTGATTCAGAATAGACTTTCAAAAGAGACACCAATAACTCCGCTCTGTAACAACAGACTTAACGATATCCTTGCTCTCTAAGCATATGAAAGGATAATCAATGTCGTTAACAAACGATTGGTACACGCTGAGCCAGGAAACATAGGGCTCATGGTATTCTATTCCTTGAACATCTCTTTTTTGTTTTGACAAGTTTTGTGCCTGTATTAGTTACAACATTGGTCGGAAGCCACAAAACCTTATCCATTGCAATGGCTCTAAGAGAAACTGAATTGACAACCGAAAACACACTTTGGTTCATCTTCGAGGAATTTGAAACCCTGGTTGACAGTTTGCTCGAGCCAACACATGATGCCAAAGCCACCAAGCCACTCGTTAAATATCGAGTTGGACATCACACTCTCGGCCTTTACATCTTCGCTTATAATTTGAGTTTCTAGCTGGAAGTCACATTAGTAATGAGACTTCTTCTTGTTGGAATATATAATTTTTACTTATCTAACATACTTGCTAATGTATTGAGAGGTAGAGTTGATCTCTACGTGAGTTGTGTGATCCTAATATTAAGAGGTTGTTAGAGAGTTGAATTGGTTTTCACCATTCCTGTGTGAGCGAACCTTGAGTGCTCTGCTCCATTTCCTTCTCTGTCTGTAATTTAACTTGATATCAGAGCTTCAGGACTGCGCGTGACTCCCTCACGGGAGTGCCCAGGCACATGTGGAGAGTAGAGTAGATAATTTCTGAGAGCTTAACATTGTGACCTGCCATTGTTTGTGAAGACGTTTTCCATCGCTGCTGGAGTTTGAGTTTACAGAGAAGGAGCGGTGAATAAAGAGCCGCAGCCATTGTTTGTTGTTCGCTGGA
Organism: Picea engelmannii; assembly: GCA_009831015.1. NCBI lineage: Eukaryota > Viridiplantae > Streptophyta > Pinopsida > Pinales > Pinaceae > Picea > Picea engelmannii. The sequence goes on from ML787432.1 coordinate 9,625, forward strand.
GATGTACGTTGTTCTGGTGATCGCTCTGAATTGTCTGATGACTGCAGATTCGAAGAAGAAACCCTCCGCGGCATCGCCCTCGTCCAGCATGTGCAGCTCTCACGCATCGCAGACGGGCGCATAGAATCGGCCATGGCTGTACTCCTTCATTCCCTCGCTTATCTCCCCCGGGCTGCCCAGAGGAGTCTTCAGCCGTGGCAACTGATCCTCTGCCTCGGCTCATCCGACAAGGCCGTCGACTCCGCCCTCACTTCGGATCTAGGGTTGCATCTCCTCCATGTCGACACAGCCCGGGCCGAGGAGGTGGCCGACACTGTCATAGCCTTGTTGCTCGGACTGATCCGCCACACGCACTTGCTGTCGAAACAGGGATTTTCTAGCTCCGGCTGGCTCGGATCGCTCCAGCCCCTGTGTCGGGGTATGCGTTCAAGATGAGAGTTCTCTATTACGATTGCGAAGAGGTGAAGGGAAAAGCTGTGAGAGGGCGCAGATCTTTCCCTCCAGCCGCCAAGAGGGTCGTCCGCGGGGGCGGTGGTCGCATCATCAACATGAGCAGCTCCTTGGTGGGAATGCCGAAACCGGGGTTTGGCGCGTACACGGCCAGCAAGGCGGCGATGGAGATGATGACGAGAATCCTGGCGCAAGAGTTCAGGGGTACTAAGATTACTGCAAATTGTGTGGCCCCAGGCGTTGTTGCCATTGATATATTCCTTGCCGGGAGGAGCAAGGCCGCTGTGGAAGCCGTGGCCGAATCCAGTCCCTTGGAGCGCTTGGGTAAGGTGGAAGACGTGGCTCCAGTGGTTGCGTTCTTGGCAAGCGACCAAGGAGTGTGGGTTAATGATCAAGTCGTCAGAGTAAATGGAGGCTGGACCAATGGCTTATTTATCTTCTGAATCTTTGTGTGGAGCCGAGTGCTGGTCTGTTGAGATCGCTGGTGTGGAAACAGTGACACGTATAAAATGTGTGTTTGCAGTCGCCAAATACAGAGAGATAGCTTCCAGCTAGAAGCAAGAGACGGGTTACGAAGCAAGAGGAAGCCCGAGGAGAGGGCGAGAATGAAGGGCGTGTGACAAACAGCTGTCCATAATATTGCAGAGGACTCATATTTTTTGAGTTTTGGAGAGGAGCTGCAATTGTTGAGGAGTTGTAAAGCGAGAGATTGTTATTGTTGGAGTTTGTTCTTGTTCGCGCCGTTACTTGGAGGTGTTAAAGCTAACTCACAGAGGGTTGATTGTGAGAAGTGTGATTGAGTTATGATTTTACAAGTATTGTTACTGATATTTTTGGTTTGAAGGTGTGCATAGTTATGTTATTTGTGAGACATGTAATTGAAAGCAAGACTAGGATATTTTTATGTAGTGGTCCTAGAAAATTCTATGTACCTGAGCCATTGTATACCCCCTATTGTATACCCCCTAATGTGAAAAGTTCGTGGTAATCTAGAAACCACTATGTAAAGCATGGTTACAGGTAATCCGAGAAAACCTGTTGCATGGTTGAGGGTAATCCGAGAAAACCCAAAGCATGGTTATAGGTAATCCGAGAAAACCTGGTGCATGGTTGAGGGTAATCCGAGAAAACCCAGAGCATGGTTACTGGTAATCCGAGAAAACCTGGTCCATGGTTGAGGGTAATCCGAGAAAACCCAGAGCATGGTTATGGGTAAGCCGAAATAAAACCCAGGGCATGGTTACTGTAATATGAGAAAACCTGGTGCATGGTTGAGGGTAATCTGAGAAAACCCAGAGCATGGTTATGGGTAAGCCGAAATAAAACCCAGGTTGATGATGATGTGATGAAGGGGGACCTATGAGGAAGAATGGTTGAATGAACCATGTAGCTGAAAAGAATTCCTATAGAACTGGCAGTTACAGCGGCTGATGACCCATGTATTCCGGTAGATGGATTTCTTTTTATATGGACATCAATAATTAGATGCAGGTACAAGAGGAAGCACACGAAGATATGACCACATAGATATTTAGATAAGTAGTCATTAAGGGAGAGTGTTGGAATATATAATTCCTACTTATCTAACATACTTGCTAATGTATTGAGAGGTAGAGTTGATCTCTACATGAGTTGTGTGATCCTAATATTAAGAGGTTGTTAGAGAGTTGAATTGGTTTTCACCATTCCTGAGTGTGAGCGAGCCTTGAGTGCTCTGCTCCATTTCCCTCTCTGTCTGTAATTTAACTATTCTTGGTGGAAAATCGATGCTAGGAATCCCACTGTATCGACTTTGCCTCGTCTCACTGATTCACCACAATTAAACTGTAGCCAGAACTCAAATGATGGACGAACAAGCACATTCACTACCAACAATGTATTCTCCTACCTTCATAGGTTTCTGTTAGCCTTCCATTTCTCCTACTTTCATAGGTTTCCATTAGCCTTCCATTTCATGGGCCCTCCCGTGAGGGAGTCAAGCGAGTCCCTCTCTAATACCATATTAGAAAATGGGAGAAAGAGACTAGAGATAATTACACATCAAAATTGTGCATTAGTACTTTGTTAAACTTTAAAATAGAGTACTTATAAATACAAGAAAATTGTTTCAATATAGACAACTATCTTGATTCATCTGTTGAGGAAATATTTCAACCTCACACTAAATTAGGAAGCTAATTAGTTGAGTAAAATATCTCAAACTAATTAGGATTCGACAATCTCTTAAGATCTATAAATAAACTTCATATCAACCTCACACCAAACTAGAAAACTAACTATTTTAACATAATCTCTCAAACCAACTAAAACTCAACAACCTTCTAAAATCTAAAAATATACTCCTTCTACAACTATACCTAATATAACCAATAAACTCAGTAACTAAATATAAACACAACTTAAATAAATGAGAGGTACATATCCCAACATTATTATGGTCATGATCATCGTTCATTTGTCAGATTGATGTCTATGTGACCATGAAATTGACGCACCAAAAACACTAGTAAATGTCATCGAATTTGGATAAGTGATAAATCTGATTCCATATTTGACATTTTCCTATACATTGTACCAAACATATAGTTAATTGTGTAGAATAAATAATCATGCAAAGTGAAAATCCTAAGAGATGTATCATATAGTGTGTAGATAGGTATGAATAAGTCCATGTGAATTACAGAATGGAGGAAAAGTCACTTGGGTGATATAGAGAGTCATGTTTGGCTCATAATGATATCTATTAGCTAGAGGTGCATCGTTGTTTTGAGTGCTCTATCGTTGTGCTATACTATGATACAGATTGGTAGGAGAAGCATTTTTGTATAGTTTCTCTCCACCTTTTGGGAGAGGAATTTATGCATGATATTTTGTTTAGGATAATTTATTTAACAACGCTTGTGAGAGAAATGCGAGCCATAGAAGTTAGTTACTTAATAGGATTTATCATAGAAGTTAGTTACTTAATAGGATTTATCATCTTTGTACAGAGTATGTGTAATTTAATATGGGAATCATAGAGAGTATGGAGTTTTCTTGGTTTGGGATACTAAGGATCAAATCATGCAAAGAGACATCATAATTAATGGTGTTTTTGAAGGGAACATATTAAATGTGAGTTTACGTTATTATTTAATTAGCAGGAAAAGACTAACTTGTTGTATCCATTTGATGATTTGGATTGTATAGAGAAAAAAATAAAAGGAAAGAATATGAATGGACACACAGAGAAATATTGTAGAGAGAACAATAATACAATGAAACTCAAATTCTATTGATGAATGAAAGAAGAAAAGTATGTAAAATTCAAAGAAATACAAACTAGATATAATGGTGATAGTTTATCGCTACATAGAGAGATGCCAGCTACATTCATTTTCATGTAGACATTACCATAGGATGAAAGGAAATTTTAACACAAATTAATAAGCCCTAAGAGGAAAAAACCTTAAAGATACAAAGCCATCACTCTAGGAGAGGAAGGCCAAAAGGATTGTGGGAGTCGAGTTGGCTAGATGATATGTCCTTAAAGGTGTCTATGTAGTCCAATCCTCAATACTTCCTTTTCCCCTCCAACTAAAACTCATGTACCTTGTATTATTTATTCTCTCTAGAGACACTCCACAACATTATGGCACTAGGACAGTATATCTAACTTTGTTGTAGAACATTCCCCCTCACAACAATGTTCCCTCTCTTCGAATTCAACACCTATCCTATCATGTTAACTGGCACTTTTACTAGATATATCTTCCTTTGTAAATTTGTTCTTTCAAATCAATATCCACACATAAATAAGCCATCAGTATACACTCAAAATCCTAACAAGTAGTTTTCTTCTTGAAAATTTTACCTTAACCCTTCGAGTTTTACCCCTGTCACTTCACTTCAACACTTACCTGTCTATCCTTTATTATTCCATGTCCATTATTTCTGATGCCTTCATGTTAATTTTTATGCCTAGACAATTTTTATAGTCATACACTTGGGAACATATTATTTCCACCCGCTTGATGGAAAAAATCTCAAATATAGTGAGACACCTTAGAGCTCAAAAATCTCTACCTTATACATTTGTTACATATCTCCCACTACGCCTCCCATTTTCTCATTATTTACTTTTAGTGTCTCTATGTTACTACTCTCCTCCTTTGATCAATTTAACCTGCCAATCATTTCACTTCATCTATGGCACTGCTAAATAAGGATTCCCTACCCCTTCAATACTTGGTATGATTTCTTTATGGGCTTGAACTTCAAACCAATTAGGAAAAAATGGTTATTTACCAGTTTAAAGAAGAACACATCATTAGGGAAATTTTGAGGTCTAAAAAGGGCCTCCTAAGAGATATAATAAAATGCTATGTGTTTGTCATCATTTTGTGGGGGAGATATATTTACAACTCAACTTTTGCACTACAATCCATGTAACAATAGTTAAGTTGAATTGAAAAGTTGTCTATAAATGAATTTAATAAAAAGACATCTATTGATCTGACTAAAAGGAAACGACATGATTATAAATAGAAGTGAGATTTTTAAAAAAAATGAGTGTTCTTAAACAACTAATTCACATGTCCTTTGTCCTTGAATAACTTAAATAAAATATAAATATAAATCCATAAAGCATTAATTACTTAATACATTAATATTTTAAATATAAACCCATATAGTGATGGTGTTGATGATTAACGTCCACTAAGACCGAATTGGTCTATTGTACCTTAAGAGGGTAAGTGATTACTTGCGATTTTTTAGAATTTTGTTTTCGTGCTCGAAAAGAATTAAGATAATCTTTCCAACATCACCATACTTTTGTTGAGTTACAAGGTTAGGAAGGTTGGTAGTGTGACAAATATTTTGAGAATGAGATCTAATATGGGTATAGGCTGGACACTCTAAGAGAAAGTGCTTTTCATATTCAACCTTCTTAGTGTCAAAAAGGTGACACACTATTTCATCCCATGGCATTTGAGGAATTGACCAACGACCGGTTTCACTATGGAGTTGGTGAGAATTTGTTCTTATCTTAGCAATGCTTAGTTTTTTCTTTACACTCTACAAAACAAATAGATAATTTTGATCTTCTAGATTAGGGTTGATTACATCCTTATAATAACTTAATTTTTTTTTTCCCTCTATCTCTTTATCACACCACATTTTCTTCTTAAATTTTGATTTGTCATCTTTTTAATAGTATCTTTATTCTACAAAATGGTGCCTTCCATGATTCCCCAATAGTTTAGCCAACATTGGGCATCTTTATGCCATCCTCGCTTGAGTCGATGGTGGTTACGACTCGATTTTGAAGAAATTTTAGGAAGCCTCTTGTCATCCATGTTGTTTAACTTGTTCTTATACATTAGGTATCTAGTCATAGCCATGCTCTCAATGGGAGATAGGTTTGTTTCTAAGAGGAGGATGGGATAGGGCATATTTCCTTTAATTTTGAGATTATAGGTTGTAAAATTCTTTTTTATTTGCTCTATATTTCTCCAGGATTCACCAGAGATACTACAGCCCTAGACTTCACATCCATAAAGAATAATATTTGTAACAAGAGTCTCAAAGAAGAATTTCTTCTTATCCGAACTCCAAAGTTCAGTTCATTTACAATTGTTTTCAAGCCCATAATAAGCTTTTCATCCCCCAATAATCCTTTTCTCAATGATATAATTCCAATTGATCTTGTGGTGAATATCAATTCCAATATATTTGTGTGAAGTCACTTCCTCCAAAAAAAAAATTTCATATAGGAAGGTATCCTAAGGGATATTATTGGATTTGATAATCATGACCTTAGTCTTATCAGTATTAATAGTCATACACATATTGGAGCAAAAATCCTTGAGGATTCTTAGTTGGTTTTCAAGATCATGGTGACTCCTTTCTATAAGAATGATATCATTGCCATAAATAAGAAGATCGATAACTATAACAGTGAGAGTAGGGCCGACACAACCTACTCTTTCCATGAAATCTTCTAACTTGTCAATGTATATGCCAAAAAGGGTAGGGGACAAGGGACAACCTTGTTTGACTCTTATATTGCATTTAATCTCTTTTGACCAGCCCTCAGTGTTTTTAAACGTAGCAATAATGTTCTCATACATCCTTATTGTAGAATCCCTCAACTCGAGAGGAACTTTTATCTCTTCCAACCTATTCCAAAGGTTTTTCCTAAGAACCATCACAAAAATTTTTCTAAAGTCAACAAAACAACAAAAAATATGTTTTTTATTATTGTAGAACTCCTCTGCAATTCTGCTAAAGTTAACAAGATGGTCCATAGTTTAATGATATCTCCTAAACCCATCTCGGCCTTTAGCTCTTTTACTGTGACTTTCTAGCCAAAGGCTAATATTGCTTTCCAAAGTAATTCCATAAATCTTGGCTAAAATTGGGCTAATCATAATCATCCTATAATTAGAGGGAATGTTTCTATCCCCATTGTTAAAAATAGGAACAATGAGGCTTTAAGTATAGGTTTTAGGGAAGCCTTGCTTGAATGCTAAATTGAAGATCTTGTATATGTGAGGGATAAGGATTGGCCCTCCGATTTTTAAAATTTCATCTTGGTAGTCTTCAATGTCCTTAGCTTTCCCATTAGCAAGTCGGTTAACCCCGAACTCTTTGTCATATAAAGAAAAAAATTCTTCCTTTGTAGGGACAATAGGAATGATGTCCATGGAATTAGGGAACTCGTAAAGACTTTTAAGGTAGGAATTCCAGTCCCTTAAGGGAATCCTATTATTTTCTTTAGTATTGAATTTTAGAATTTTCCTCTAGAACTTCTTAGGATCCAGCTTATATAGGTGTGAAAGTTGTCTTTCCTTTTATTGATATAGTACCTTTTTTTTCCTTTTAAATAGGGCTTTGTACGCATTGATTTTATCGATTTTTAAGGACTCATTAGAAGCATCCCTAATGATTTTCCTATAAATTTTACATTCTTTATCATCAAGACTTGGTCATTTTATTATTCTTTTTATAGGACACCTCGAAAGAGAAATTGTTAATAGAAGTGGAAAGGGTAGTTGTAAAATTATGATAGAGTTCTTCAATGTTGTCCTTATAAGTTAGGATATTTAATTTACTATTTAAATCCTTTAAGAAAATGTCAACTTTACTTTTGTCAAAGCGCAAATTCCTTTGATTATCATAATTCTCTTCAATGATGCTCCTATGCATGGAAAATTTTAAATTTAGGGTTAAATGTTTATGATTAGAGTCAGGCTCATGGTCATTTAAAAGGTCAAAAGTTGTTATTTGGTTGGAAATGGGGATATCAGATATCACATAATCTACAGCACTACTACCTAGACCATGAATACAAGTCATCTAGTTGGAGTTTGGCCACTTGATTACTCCATTGCAAATTATTAGGTCTTGAGAGCTGCAGAGCTTGACCATCTCAGTTCCAAACAAATTCTCAATTATGTATTAAGAGTTTCTTTTGTAGCTATTAGATAAAACAAGGTACTCATCTAACCATAAAGAATTATGGTTGGAGTCATTACTTAAAAGAGTATCTTGTTTAGTTACAGTCCTAGAATTAAAGTCTCCTAACATGAGGAAATTACCTTCATTTTCCAAACTATAAATATCTTGTTCTAAATTATTATAGGGAGAATTGTAATCTAGATTTTTTTTTTATAGAAAGTAGAATTAGTAGGTGGAAAATAGAAAATTTCTATATACATCTTCTTAGCATTCATGTCTGAAATTTCTATCCAAATGTACTGATTGAGAGGGTCAATCTTATGAAGTTGAATGTGACGAGAAATCCTCTTTATAATATAACAAACTATGCCTCCTATACCTCTCTACGTTGGTACTTTTTGTTCCATGTCGACCACAAGACAAATCCTTCTATGTTAGGGACCTTAGACTCCTCATGCTCTCAAGTTTCAACTAGACAGATAATATCAATATCACTCAAGATCCAACTTATCATAGGACCTTTGCACCATGGAAAGTCACGACAGTTCCAAAAAATGATATCGAGTGTCCCAAATTCCTATTTATTATTATCCCTCTGGTCTCTGTCCCTAACAATAGCTTTTCAATTTCTAATTTTTTCCCATTTTCCTTCTTTCCTGGCTTCTTTTACCTTTTGAACTTCCTTCCTTAATTCAACTTGGTCTTCGGGAATGAGGTCTTCATTTATAAATATTCTCGACCCTTTTAGGCTTAGAGATTTACTAAGAATGCTATATTTATGGTCATTACAACTTACTTTGATATAAATCAACCTATATTTGTGATCAATTATTTTTCCTAGCCTCTATGCTTCTATGAGGTAAGTTGTATCATTTTGTTATTTAGTATTTAATTCTTCTTTTACTATTTCTAGTGTATCATCCTCTTGTTGTTATTTTATACCAAAAATTATGAGGTTCAATGATCTTTTGTTACGCTCAAGGTCCAATTCGATTATCTTATTCATTTCCTCTTTGATGGGTTAGATATCCAATTTGTTTTCCATATTACTGAGGGTAAAATTATTGGTTAGTTTTTCTTCTAGCTCTTTAAACCTATCTCTCAAGTTGTGATTTTATTCAACCCATCCTTCTTGGGTTGATTGTTTATGTTCTTACATTTCTTGAATTTTATCGTTCACTATCTACAATTCTCTCTTGAACCCTAAGAATTTATCCTCTATTTGATTTTGAATGATATATTTAATTTTTTTATCAATCATCGCCTCTAGCTCTATTTGGAGTTTTATGTGTCTTTATTCACTCATTTTTTCTAATGTTTCTAACTCTATTTGGATTTTGGAATCTCTCTCTTGTCTCCTTTTTTCTATTGATTCCATATAATCATAAAGGATATCTAGGGTGATTTTGGGGGGACTCCCCCTGTTTGGCTGAGTTTTTGGAATAGGTGGTGGAGTGCTCATATTGAAAAGAAGAGAAAAAAAATGTATCAACTATTATTTTGGATTGACTTTATCTCTCAAATCAACTTTTACTTATGAAACTTAAAATAAAAAATAAAAAATATATATATTTAAATCTCTCTAATTTAATAGATTATAAATATATTTTAAATTAAAATTGAATCAAAGTAAAAAGTGACTCGCCTCATTTCACATGTCCAATTGCTCAACCCGTTGAAGAAACCAAAAATAATTTCCAAAAACTGTAGAGAAACAAAGAGAAACTACATAGATTATTTTGGGTAAAAAAGGTAAAAACCAAAGAGAAGTATTATTCCTGTTTAGAAATCAAATATCTCCTTGAAAACAACAGAGAAGTATTATTTTGGTTCAAACCTGCGGAGATATAATTTCAAAACCACATAGAAGTATATATATATATATATATATATATATATATATATATATATATATATATATATATATATATATATATATA
>ML787432.1:21426-37172 GCA_009831015.1 Picea engelmannii
ATATATATATATATATATATATATATATATATATATATATATATATATATATATATATATATATATATTAAAGAAAAATAAAACAACTTGGAAGGAAACTAAAATACATGCACAATATTAAATAAGTGAATATAAATAAATAGAAATTATTAAATTCATAAGAAACAATTGTATAAGGGAAACATCTAAAGGAAAATTTAAAAGACAAGAAAAGCCTAGAAACATCGAAGGGAAAATCCAAAAGACAAGAAAATCATGGAAACATCTAATGGAAAATCTAAAAGAGAACAAAAACTGAGCAACATCCAGGAGAAATATATGACACAAGAAAAGCAGGGAAATCTTAAATAAAAACTAATAAACAATTGGGAGTAATTTTACCAGTTTAAGGAAAGTGAGTGAGGGAAATAAATTATTTTTAAATTTTAATTGATAATTTCATGTGTAGAGGGGGAGGTTATAAAGGAAAGTTATTGGGTCAAGAGAGGGGAGATTCTACCCTATTTTTGGACGACAATCATAATTATTGTAGACTTTGAGCAATTATTTTTTGAGTTGGACAACGAAGTGAGTTAATAAGTGGGATACTCTAACATGTGAGTGGGCACTTTGTACCTAGTTTTGTACCTAGTTTTGGGGATAATTCTTTTTGTTGTATTTATTTACCCATAATTGATTGAATTGAGACAAGTCGTTACATGATATTCTTGGGGAGGGTCATGTGGTTATTGATTTACAAGTAATTATATAAGTCCATATTTGGGTTGTTTGGGGGGTTCATTCTTCATTCATTTATTTTCACGCTTTCACTCAATAATTCTTCATTCATTCTTGATCGTTGTTTAGGAAAGGAAAACCAAATTGTTGGTAGAGAAGTCATTGTTGGTTGGTTGTAGTGATTGTTGGTATTCTAGCCATGAATTAATGCATGCATGTCTAATATGCATTGACATGTGTTAATTTTTGCTCAAAACTGTGAGTCCTGAGAGTCCCAGCATGAATATTATTAACCATATGTATTGGATCTATAGAAGGAGGTGGAAAACCTAAGGGACTATGTGGTAAAGAAGGGGGTCCATTATATTGGGTTGTGCAGGCTGGAGAGAAGAGAGATGGTGTACTTTGGATTGCGGTGTGTTGAGAAACCTGTGAGAGCTTGATTGTTGACTCGCTTGTGAAGCTGAGTGACACCCTGAAACCATCCTTCTAGATTCATAGCCCTGACTCAACGATGATATTGTTTTTTATACTTGGAACAACACTATCTACAGTTGGATGGAACGTCCTTAGTTTACATCCATATGGTGATTTGTTTCATTAAAGATAAGTTATCTATGTAATGGTTTCATTTACATGTATGCTTATTTGCATTATGTACTAATTATTATCTAGGATATTTGTGTTTATAATATGCATTCTTGTTGTTTATTGTTGTGTATGGAATTTTATTTATTTCTTTTACTTTGTAGCATGAATCTTTCTCTCTGCATATGAGTCTTTCATGCCTCTTTATTAATTTAAATCTATTAGAATTTCAAATTATTTCATAATTGAGTTTTGAAGTAGCATGGTCAGTCGATGGGTGGTTGGGTGTGTTATATTATTACTCCATCCAAAGTTTCTTTGATAGTGAAAACATCACCTTTGCACTGCTTAATTCCCTTCCCCATGTTAGAGTTCGGTGAAAAGGTTACTGGGAAAAGTACATCACAGATGAATCTACACTATTTAGGAGAGAACCCACTTGGGCGGTCTTTATAGATTCCCTAAAGGATGAGTTATACCTTATCAGAATCTATGATGAAAAATACATGAGATGGATGAATTTGCGTCAGAAAAGAGATCAGAAGGTGCTAGAGTACACTAACATATTTCATACCTTGCGCTCAAATATGGGTATCATAGGCTCTGAGAGGAACATGGTTTTGAACTATTGCAATGGTTTGCATAGGTACATTTAAGCAGAGATGTATTTCATGGGCATCTCCTCACTAGGAGTTGTTTATCGATATGAATTAAGAATTGAGAAGAAATTCAAGCAACAAATTAAGAAGGAGTTCGAGTTTGAAAATACACCAGAATAGAATCATGGCAAAGGAAACCCTAACTCACATAATGAAGGACAATGAAATAAATTCCAAACTCAAGAGAGTCAGTGTAAGACACAATAAAATAAGGGTAATGAGAAGTCTAAGAAAGAAACCAAAAAGTGGTATGAGTTCCACAACAACTCGCGGCACAACACCAATGAATTTTTCTCAAAAAAGTCATTGGTGGCCAAACTCAAAGAAAAAGAATTGAAACATGACTTGGACTCTGATTCAAAGCACAATAAATGGAAACAAATCATCAATGTAGAACCCACTACTACCATCGCATCCAGAACAATACAACTAGAAGAACCAAAGGAGATTGACGAGGGGACACACCTCTTCCACTCACATATGTGGGTATAGGGGATCCCATTGCATTTCATTGTTGCTAGTGACAGTCATAATAACTTTATATCAACAAAGGTTTTCAATATATTTAAGCTTCCAATGATGCCACACCACCAACCATACACCATCAAATGGTTGAGTTGGACACGATACATCTGTGTCAGCAAACAATGTTTCATGCCCTATAGCATCAAGCGCATCAAGGATGAGTTAGTGTGTGGTGTTGACCCACTTGAATTATGTAATGTTCTTTTAGGACAACCATATACGTGGAAACATCACACTATCTATGAGTCTCAACCCTGAAATGTCATTAATGTTACTCTGGGAGGTCATTTTGACAGGTTACCATCCAACTAATACCACTTCATTCATCTCAAAAAAACAATGATGCAAAGTAAGCTCTCAAAAAAAAAATTCCCCCCTTCATGATCCACTTGGACGTTGAACATAAGGTCATTACGACCACTAGAGCCTCATCCCAAGAGGTTTATATCCAACAGAAGCAGGCCAACAAGATTTTAGTGGAGCACAAAGAGAATGAGAATCTTACATATGTTCAACATAGCTCTATTGGCCATGACCCTTTTCAAGTGTGATTGGGGTTCCAACCATTATCCTCCAATATTGATAAAGCTCTTCTTGTTGCATATTCACTGACATAGTCCTCCCACACTTATACCATGGTATATCATGCAACCAGATATGTTGAACAGATCCAACACATCTAATAGGTTCATAATATTCTTCCAAAGGAAAAGTGCAAGAAGAACATCTACTTCAATAAGGAAAACAACTCACCAAGGTTAATATTTAGTAGAAGTTTCTCCATCTCCTGAGGGAACTTGATGCAATAGAGACCATTCTTTCCCAAAGGGGGAGGAATGATCCAGGTGGATCTTCGTAGCCATCCATATTTCCACTAAATCAACATTTCAAGCGTATTGTTTTGAGAAACCATGATATTCACCCTTTTTATGCAGAATAAAGTGTAATTTCATCTTCATTTGCTAATTATAAACACCATATAATGATTTCTTAGTGGTATTATGTACATTATTATAGCATAGAGTTAATGCATTGGATCCCATTAGAACTATGTAGTTAAGTCGTAGTACTAGGATGGGGATCACGGAAAGTCCTAGTATTTTACATGCCTATGGAATTTTATAAACTGAGACTAATTTATCCCACATGCATCATGGGAATTTTTCTCCTCTCACTCTCTCATATATAATTGACGTGAAAGAGGTCTTTTAAGCATGCAATGGAGTGTGATGTAAATCTTAAGATACCACATTCTGTCCATATTTTTGTATAGAATTTGTACAATTTGTACAATATTGTTGTAACGATTCCTCGTTTCCTAATTGATTTTTCATTCCTTTATTTGGTTTGTTATACTTGCATTCATTTTAATTATCTTCTTTATGTTATATTAGGATGGAAAAATGGAAAAGAGTTCTGAACGTGGTGATAGATTCCATATTCATATGCGTTAATGTTTTGTTAATGTGACCTTAATTGTTACGGAATGTAAAGAAAAAGAGAATGTCTCTCTACGATTCAGTTCGGAGAAATATTGAATTAAAGGATAACCTATGTCTCTGATTACCTTGAATGTAATGAATACAAAAAAGAACTTCTATAAACAATTTTAATTGGTCAAATTTTTAAAAGAATTAAATAATTTATTTGTTGGTTAATGGATGATGTTAGTTTTAAACCTACCATGTAGTACAAATTATTAATGAATCATGTTAGTTTTAAACCTATGTTAGTATACGATACATTGAATATATCATTCATTGAGAGCATGGCTATGACTAGATACCTAATGTATAAGAACAAGTTAAACAACATGGAAGACAAGAGGCTACCTAAAATTTCTTCCAAATCAAGTCATAACCACCATCGACTCAAGTGAGGATGGCATAAAGACGCCTGATCTTGGCTAAACTATTGGGGAATCATGGAAGAAACCATTTTGCAGAATAAAGATACTATTAAAAAAAATGTCAAATCAAAATTTAAGAAAAAAATGTGGTGTGATAAACAGTTAGAGGAAAAAAGAAAATTTAGGTATTATAAAGATGTAATCAACCCTAATCTAGAAGATCAAAATTATCTATTTGTTTCGCCAAGTGTAAAGAAAAAAATAAGCATTGCTAAGATAAGAACAAATTCTCACGATCTCCATTGTGAAACTGGGCATTGGTCAATTCCTAAAACTCCACGAGATGAAAGAGTGTGTCACCTTTGTGACACTAATAAGGTTGAAGATGAAAAGCACTTTATCTTAGATTGTCCAGCCTATACCCATATTAGATCTCATTTTCAGGATATTGGTCACACTACCAACCCTTCTAACCTCTTAACTCAACAAAAGTATGGTGATCTTGGAAAGTTTCTCTTAATGCTTTTCGAGCACATAAACAAAATTCTAAAGAATCACAAGTAAACACTTACCCTCTTAAAGTCCGATAAACCAATTAAATCTTAGTGGACGTTAATCATCATCATCATCATTAAATGATAATCATCATAGGTGCATAATCACATTAAAGAATACAAAAGAAACATAAAAAATTCATATTATAGAATACATATAAAGCCAATAATCTTTGTAATAATTTGTATGGGAAATAATAGAATATGCAAATATAAATGTTTTAATAAGCTACTATACTTTAATAGACAAATGGAAAATCATAAATTCTCTACTTAAATCTTCCACCACAATTATTATAGAAGAATAATTAATTATTAAATGGTTGAAGAAATTTATTACATCAATTAACCCTCAAGATCGTTTCCGTTAAAATCGTATACTTAAGTTGTTTTTGTATTAAATAATTTTTTTGGTTAATTACTTAAATTTTAAGAAGTTCGACTTATATTTATTCAAATATGCCTTATATGGTTTAGGTGTTATCCTTTATATATGGTCTATAATAAATAAATAAATTATATATATATATATGACCATGCAATTATATTAGAGGTTATTAAATAATAAATAAATGCCTTATGCAATTATATTAGAGGTTGTTAAATAATAAATAAACGCGGTTGGGAACTATTTCGAAGATATTTTAAGATATGATAATTTAGTAATTAAAAACTATATAATTAGGTTGTTAGATATTGTTACCCTTGGTTGACTTGTTAAAATTGGGGAGCCATAATTATTATATATCTATATTACAAGTTGTTGAAGAATATTGCACAAAGAATTTACAATCTATTAGTTATTATATTGCACAAAGAATATTGAAACTATAAAGAATTTTGTATTCATGCACTCAGTTATTATCGAGTTTTAAACTCGTCGAAATTATGAATCATATGGAATATATATTTTATATTTTATGTTCCTTTAAAGTTCTTTATATTAATTAAATTGATATTATTTTACAATTTTTTTTTGTTAATTGTAAATTATTATTACTATTATTTTAAATAAAATAAAAATAAAAATGAATACATTGGAGTTAATTTAAACGAGCATAGTATATGGTTTTAGAGTTATTACAAATGCTAATTATGTGTTTTGAAAGTTTTAACTTTGTAGGTGTAGGATGTTGGGTGTTGGGTAGGGATGTAAATTACTAGAATTGTTTAATTGTCAACTATCTAAACTTGAAATTTTATATTATCGCAATTTGGATATTGTAATAATAATAAAAAATGATATTCACCATTATTGACTATGTTGAGCATGTATGATCTACTAGTCAATAAATAAGCATTGGAGGTTCACTTAGTGAACCTATGACATAGCATGTTTATTCATGGAATACTAAAGAATACCTCTAATTTCAATATATATTGAAAAACATATCCCAAAATCCTTTTGTTGAACTCCCCGCCCAATACATCTATCTAATTAAAAAAACCCATATTTTTACTAAATATTGTGTAGATCCATTTTTTTTATGGCATTTTTAGTACCCATTTTGATTTCTACCCCTAGTACTTAAGCATGACAAAAAACTTAGAAGCCCACAAATTATAAAAACATCCAAAAAATAAGCAACTAAGTGCACTAGCATCCCAATATAGAGAAATACTAGTACAATAAGATAGGCGTGAGTTCAAGGGATTGGTGATATACTATTTTTACACCTCTCGTCAATCTAATGCATGAACATGCATTCACCGAGGAAGGGATTTATATATCTGGATTTCTATCTGTAGACCTAGAAAGGTTAGCCACTTCACATCCTAACTATTTTTCCCTTATATCTCTAATCTCATGGAAATTTTAAGAAAAAACTATCTCTCTCTCTACACACACACACATATAGGTCGAGCTTGTATTTATAGTAATTTTTAGGTAAGGTATGTACTCGATAACTCATTCCCAATTTCTTATCATTTAGATTCAAAGACACTCTCATTAAGAGAGATGATGGAGATTGATACCAAGCCTCTATTTAAACTAGGGGCATTATTACTATCCTTTATGTAGAAATGAGTCATTTATTCCTTGTACTCTATCATTTTATTATATTTTTTTCGTTTATTAAGATTAAGGTCAAACACAAAATCAAAGATATTGTTTCCATTTAAGGTATGATACCCATCCTTCGAAACAGGAAACGTAATTGCATGGTTGATCTCAGTAGAATTAGGATAATCATAGTCATCTCCCTATGTAATGAGAAAAAAGAAAATATGTGCATCTCAATGACGCTATGTGAAGTGATCATATACATTGTCTAGTGATATTGGCTTCCCTATGTTTGTAAAAACCTAGAAACCCTCATTCTCACAACCAAAACCACCCACTCAAAAAAATACTACATAGTGAAAAATCAAGGTTTTTAAGAGAGCCCCTTGAACTAGGAAAAACCTATACCTATAAATATGGGATCAAGAATTCGAATTTTACAAATGCATAGAACTATCTTGCAACAAATTAAACCAAACAAAATTAGAGATGAAAACCTCCATACATAAATACAGATAAAAAACAGGGTTATGGAAATTACTACATAACTAGGTATGTGATATAAGTTCTCTATTTCTCAATATTGTTTACCATACAAAGAATTCAATTGATTTCAACAAGGACCGAAGGTATGACCTTACTATCAATTTATGATTCCAAAAGAGAGTTTCATCATTGTTGATTTCGCATTGATTTCATACCCAACGCACCATATCTCAATCCTTATAACACCCGTGGAATACCTATAAACTCTCATTTATCCATGCACCCTCCTATGTCCCACATCCCCACACCCAAAAATACCTATAAACTTACTTCAATTAAAAATAGCATCTTCCCCCTTAATATAAAACAATATATTAACATGATTTTTCAGAGTTAAAACCTCCCTTTATAAAGGAATGTGATAATGTGATAGGATAGTGACCCAAAAGTAAAACCCCTATTCATAAATGCCACCTCCTAATTATATAATCAATATCTATGACAATTCCCACCTCCTAATTATACAATCAATATCTATGACAATTCCCAATGGGCTCCTTTAGGTAGGAAGTAGGTTTTGAGAAAAAAAATCTCTTTTGTAAGAACTATGTGGAAAAATGCACTTGGTGAACCAAGGCATGCCTCACTATTAATTTATGGGTATAGTTAGTAAGTCCTCACATTCTATTTGGAAAGGAGTATGATCTTTCCAACTCCATAGTGACACTTGCATGCATATTACCTCCAAATATTTGTGATATTTGTGCTATGAAGGGAGATGACCTAATATTTAACTTCTTTGCATCATCTCATGGCTCTTTTTGGTACATGTTTCTGATAATCCAATCTCTTGCATTATTTATTTATTTGATTGTTCTAAAGAGAGATTGTTTATTTGATGTGTGCATCACTCATAGTCATGCAAGGCTTTTCCATGCACCGTCTTGTTACTTTAGCGCAGAAGAGATACAAGCATTATACACATTGAAACAATGATACCAGAACTCTAACCCCATAAAATTTGGTGACGATTCGTTAGGATATCCTAGAATCTCGGAGAGAGTGCACTTTCTTTTGTGGCTACATGTTGGACCACAATGTGTTAACTTAGTTAGACCACCTACACATAGAACGAGCATAGAGAACATAACAATGATAGCATAGTCAAATACCATCGACAATGACTCATCTTATGACGGCATAGCCAAGTGCATCTTCCATCTTATAACGGCATATAAGAAGCACAACGCGTTTTTTGTCTCTCGGTTGTCCATATAAGAATGACTGCAAAAAGCTAACGGATAGACCCCCTGTCCAATGTGATTGAGAATTGTATAAGGACCATCAAATTTGGGTGTCACTTTCATACAATGTTAGTTCTTGAGTGAAGTTTGCTTATAAGATTGCAGTCGAAGAAATGCCTGGTCTCTTTCAGCAAAGTGGCGTTTTGAGCGACCTTGACCAACTTGTTGCTTCATGCGATTCTGAGCTATGAACAAATTATCTTTGAGTGTACGAAGAATAGCCTCATGAACTGTAAGTGTTTGGTCAACCACCTGGACCTTCAATACACCTGACATGTAAGAGAAAACAAAAGGTGGATTTTGGCTATATATTGCTTAAAAAGGATTCATGTGAGTAGTTGTATGGTAAGAAGTGTTGTACCACCATTCAGTTATTGGTAACCATTGAGCCCATTGATTTTTCCTTTCAGAGTTAAAACACCTTAAGTAAGTCTCCAAACACTTGTTGACGACTTCAGTTTGATCATCAGTCTAAGGATGATAGGCAGTGCTGAGATGCAATTGGCTTCCCTCTAGTCTAAACAATTCTTTCCAAAATTTCTAGTGAAAGTGGGATCGCGATTAGAAACAATAGAATGAAGCATGCCATGAATCTTGAAGATATGATCCATGAAAAATTGAGCGATAGTGGCTGCGGTAAATGGGTGTTGAAGAGCACATAAATGAGCATACATGGAAAGACGATCCACGACCACCATGATGACTGAATTATTATCTGATTTAGGTAATCTGACAATAAAATCCATAGAGATGTCCCTCCAAATAGAAAGTGATATCGAAAGAAGTTGGAGTGTGCCATGAAGTTTGATTTTTTCTCATTTGTTGCATTGAAAGATATCACATTTGTTGTGTTCCATGAGGTTGGAGTGTGCCATAAGGTTTTCTATTTCTACTTACCATAAACTACCAACCAAGTGCCACTACTCTGCATTTATTCCTTACGACTACTTTGTATTTATTTTTTTCCACTACTCTCCATAAAATTAATCCCTACCACTACTCTACATTTATTCCTTTCCATTACTTTATATTTATTTTTTTCCACTACTCTCCATAAAGTTAATCCCTACCACTACTCTACATTTATTCCTCGCTACTTCTTTCTGTTTATTCTTTACCATTACTCTCCATTTATTATGTGTTATAGCTATGCATTTGTTCCATGCTCCTCTAAAGTAGTGTGTTTACTCTTTACTCTAGTACAACACTGACAAGGATGATAAAGCTCAAAAGCGAATGAGAGGATGGCATTGAGATATTGTACTTTGAGGTGATTAATTGTACAAAGCACAACGCTGGCTCAGCTCATAAAATGCCTTATGACACTGGGGCAGCATTGGTTGAGGTTTCGAACAAGGTATTTTTACAAGATAATTGATGCCAATTAAGTATTTTATAATTATTTTTTTAAACATATTTATGAATTAATCATTTTTTTAACTTTACTTAATTTTTAAATAAATATAATTTTTCTTCATCTTTATCAATTAATTAATACTATTTAACTTATAAAATATATATGTTTTATTAAATATATTTCTATATATAAGTTTTTCAAGTTAAAATACTATATTTAAATTCCTAAAAAAGATATGATCTTGAACACCCGAGTACACCCAACCCTGCAACTCAACGCAGGTTCCCAGTTTCAGTGCCTCTGAAGAACATCATGATGAGCTTCCTCCAAGTGATCTGCCAGACTGCCACCAGCAGGGCTGCTTCCCCTGACCGAGACGGTAAGAATCCTGCCATTGTAACTATAAAAGCAATGCCACTGCCTTTTCCATCTTAAATAAAATCCGCTACTTCCTTTCCCTCTTACGGAAATGAAGATGAAAATAGAAACCACCAAAGAAAAGACCAAAAAGAAGGGATGAGGTTTAAAGTTTGAGCTTGGCTATATGAATTTTACAATTTTATATTAGTTGTATCAATAATTCAATATTATTAATAATAATAATTGGTGCAATCATTTTATTATTATAATTCGGACTTTTTTATTTTGAGGATAAGAATTCCCTCCTAACTATTTTGACTTCTTTATTTGTGGAACAAAAATCCCTCTTAACTATTTTACTGCTAAAGTCTGATGATTATTGCCTATAATCATCTTATTAAAAATGTTAAAAGCTCGACATGGCACATTACTGAGCTGAAATCTTGTCTACTGATGTAATATTTTAAGTGCATTTAAAAGTCATCGATAAACGCCAAGGTCGACATGAGTATTGCGTTTAATATTTTTTAATTGCACGGTGCATAAAAACTGTCATCCTAGAACTGAATATAATTTACATGGGCCATTCTGTTGACAATTTATCACCGGGGAGGGACATTGTGTTTCTAATTCTCATAGCTTACTCCGCGTTCACAGCTGTCCAAAATGTCTCCTATACATCTACATAAACAATACATTTTCATTTCCCTAGGATTCCAGCGTGTTTTCGCAATGCCAATGACTACTAGCCATATGCTTCCTAACCCTACTTCGACAAGATTCTCTGACATTAAGAAGGAAGAACATGCATAGCTACTGTACATTGTATTTCATCGACGATCGACACCAAACAACAAATTAGAAAGGATTAAACATTTCAAGCGTCTCATGCAATACGAAAGTTCATGTCAACATTGTCTGAAAGAAAAATAATAATAATAAACATCAATAATAGATTATTTCAGAGATGGTGAAGTAATTAATCTGAAAGAGGAATTTATTTTAACAAAAAATCAATGGATTTGGTATTCTAGTACAATCCTTGCGAAGCATGAGTACAGTTATTGTGAAGCATGATCCACTAGACAGTTCGTCGAAGGAGGCTCAAAATCTAGATAATCATACATGGTATTGAGTACGTAGAATCAGTGATATACATTTTTTTAATAGAGACTCCATAATTAATTTAGAAACGCTTAGGCATGATTTGCAAAGGGAGCGTCATAGATGGCGGACTATGCATACCTGACCCCTCCCTGTCAAGTACCATTGCAAATAACAACGCAATAACCAGCTGCTACACATGATTTTAAGGCGGTAAAGTATCTCTTCTGATCTAAAAATGAAGAAGATTTGTATTTTTGAAATTATTTGCAAGTAAAGCTTATGTGTTAAAATTCAAATGGATCAACTTTGCAACACAATTTTAATAGGATTTACTCATTCAAGATGCATATAAACAGTAGCAAAAACAATGAACAAAAAACACATAACAGAGCAAATGATAAAGGAGTTCACCCCTCTCTTGGGCTACATCTCCTAGTCTAGCTTCCAATGGATCATTTGTATTACTTGCTCAAAGTGCTCAAAAATGCATTTTACAATGCTCCAAATGCCAAATAGATGTCTCCAATGGCTCCAGAACGTCCAAAAATCCCTAGCTCGGCTTTTTCGACACCTCGATTGGCCAAAAATTGAAGAACATAGGCTTCCTCGAAGTCCCCCTTCAAACTTGTTGTCTCTGCATCTACAAAACACACCCTTTGTTGGTTCAACCTAGCCCACATGCATATATAAGCGTAAAAACTTAGCACTGGACGCAACTGCACGATCGGTACAGACTGTCGCACGGTTACGCGCTGGCCCTTAACCATGTAAGGCCCATGGGCATGTGAAGCGCCATACGACCGCACGAATATAAATAAAGGGCCAAAGTTCAAACGGTTATAAACAAAGGCACGCAAGTGGCCACATCGCATACCATGCGATCGATGACTCAAATGAAAGGGCTATACAATAGAGCACACATATAGTAATGTGGTCACATTGTATATACGTGGGACCGGGGGCCGGGGCTAAGCCCCGGCCTGGTCCGCGCCCACCATATAATACATATCAACATAAATATAATGTGCGCCATTTATATTACAAGGCACATGTGGTGGCGTGCCGGTCGGCGGCCCTTCCCAAGTCTCTTCCCCTGCTCGGAGGTTGCGGGGTCGAGTCCTGCTGAATGCATAAATTTTAAACCAATATGTGTGTGACACATGGCTGCCATTGATTGGGCCACGTGTCGCCATCCCATTCGTTGCAAACATGCCACGTAATATGCCAACTATCCACACATCTGCCTCCCACATGTCGTACGGCCTGCCACGTCAGTGTCCGTACGAACTGTACGGACTATACAGTCAGCATCCCCTTTTTTTGCCTGTTTGTCATTTTGAATAGAACGTGATATCTCTCGCTCCCAATGTCCGTTTGAACCCAAACGAGTTGCATTGGGTTCGTAATGATGAGGGATAGACTTCCATTTGATTTGAAGTGATTCTAAACACATTGAATTTTGAGCAAAATTTGATCCCCTGGATCACACTTACCCATTGGAAATCTTTTGGACCTCCAAAAGACTATTTTCAGTCTATCTGAAGATGAGGGTATAGCTCCCTCACCTTTCCAACCTCAATACACTTAGCTTTGCTTGGATTTGTACCTTTAAGACCAACTCAAAGATACTCCACATTTCCTCATTTTGAAGTTCGTATTCTCCTGTCAAGGATGGTGTCTTCATGTAATTCTGTAAGATATTCTGGGGAAAAATCATCTATAGAAGGAATCTGAACATGCTCCCTTTGATCATCAATCAAAGGAGGCTCATACAATTTCAAATTCTCAACATTAACAGCTGCATACATTTGCATATAAGGAGGCAAATCTAAACGGAAGGCATTGTTACCAATCTTGTCGATAATTTTGAAAGGACCATATCGAATTGGTTTGAGTTTTTTAGCTTCTCCTTTAAGCCTCTCCTTACTAATGTAAAGCCAAACTTCATCTCCAACTTGGAAACTGTGATCAACACGATGCTTGTCATGCCTCGTCTTGTACTTGGCTTGACTCTTTTCCAACTTCTCTTGCACCATTTGATGTATCGACTGAATTTGTTCAATGAACTTTTCTGCCCTATCAATGTCATATTGACCTTCAATAGCAATATCCTTCCCAAATATAAAATCTAAAGGAGATATGGGCAAATAGCCAAAACATGCTTCAAATGGCGATGTTTGAGTTGAAGAGTTCTTAGCTCGATTGTAAGCATGTTGAATGTAGTGTAAATGTTCATCCCAAAGTTTAGGATGTTTGCTGCAATAAGCATGAAGAAGATGCACCACTATTCGATTTACCACTTATGCCTGACCATCTTTTTGTGGATGAAAAGCTATGCTCTTTTTCAGTTTGGTGTCCATGAGTGCCCATAAACTCGACCAAAAACTCCCAACAAATCGAAAATCCTGATCATAAGTAATGGATTTAGGAAATCCAAAATGCACCCAAACATTTTGAAAGAACATTTGTGTCATTATTCAGTTGTAACCTGCTTCATACAAGGCATCAAAATACACATTTTGCTAAATCGATCAACCACAACATAAAGATAATCATGATTTCGTCGAGACAAAGGTAGACCTCCTACAAATTCCATAGAAATACTTTCCCAAGGACGAGAAGGAACCGGAAGTGGAGTATACAAACCCAACTTTTGATTGCTAGGTTTACTTGTGGCACATAACAAACATCCTTGAACATATCTTGAAACACTTTCATTCATTTTATGCTAGTAGCAGTATCTTTGCAAATTAGCCATTGTCTTGCCTACACCAAAATGACCAGCAATAAGAGAAGAATGGGCTTCCCTTATAATGTTGATTCTTTCACCCCGTGGAATACATAGCTTGCCAAGATGATACAAAAGATTATCATGCACATGGTAATCCAATTCCTCAACATGGTTAGAATGACACAAAGTTTCATATACTTCTTTAAAATCAGTATCCAAAGCATATTGTTCAACATAACTTTCATGCATGATAGGACTATGCTTAAGAATAACTGAAGCACTAATAATAGGCCTTGAAAGCATATCAACAACTTTGTTATAAATGCCCTTCTTATACCTGATGACCAAGTGAAACTGCTGTAGAAAACCCATCCATCTGAAGTGCCTAGCTTGGTGTAGCTTTGTTTGTGACTGTAAGTATTGCAGTGGTTGATGATCGGTGTGAACAATGGTTTCTTTCCCCAACAAATAATGTTTCCATTTTTTCACACTTTGTACCAATGCATACAATTCCTTATCATAAGTAGGATAGTTAAGCACGACACCATTAAAAGTTTCAGAATGAAAACAAATGGGCTTACCATGCTGTAGTAAAACTGCTCCCATTGCATAATTGCTTGCATCTATTTGGATTTCAAAAGGTTGTCTTAAATTTGGAAGTGCAAGAACTGGCGCTGAACTGATCTTCTCTTTCAAAGTATCAAAATCCTTTTGTTGCTTGCCTCCCAATTGAAAAAATTGCTTGACACTTGTCACTACATGTAATGGAGCTGCAATGGAAGAAAAATTAGCAATAAACTTTCTCCAATATTGGGCTTCTCCCAAAAAACTTCTTACCTCTGTCACATTGTTAGGCTTGGGCCATTCCAATATGACTTTGACCTTGGAGGGATCCATTTTTAATTTGCCTCCACCAACAATATGCCCTAAGTAAATAGGTAAAGTCTTTCCAAATTCACATTTGGACATCTTTAAAAACAACTTTTCCTTTCTCAAAACATCCAAAACTTGTTTCACGTGTTTAACATGCTCTTCATGAGATGTGCTAAAGATCAAAATATCATCCAAGTAGAA
The DNA here is from genome assembly GCA_009831015.1 of Picea engelmannii. NCBI lineage: Eukaryota > Viridiplantae > Streptophyta > Pinopsida > Pinales > Pinaceae > Picea > Picea engelmannii. The sequence continues at coordinate 36,743 of ML787432.1, forward strand.
AATAACACAATCATCAAGAAAAGGCCTTAAGACATCATTCATAACTCTCATGAAAGTAGCAGGTTGCAAAGTCCAAAAGGCATTACCATCCATTCAAACAAACCTTGCTTTGTTTTGAAAGTTGTCTTCCATGTGTCTCCCTCGGCAATCCTAATCTCATGATATCTGCTTCTCAAATCTAACTTAGTAAAATATTTAGCATCTTTTAATTGATCAAGAAAATCAGCGATTCTAGGAAGAGGATAGCGATTCTTTACTGTAATTTTGTTCAAAGCTCTAAAATCAATACACATACGCCATGTACCATCTTTCTTTGGTACTAACACAATTGGAGATCCACATGGCGATGAGCTTGGTACAATAACCCCTTTGTCGAGCAACTCTTGGATTTGTTTTTTAATTTCAACATTTTCCATGACTGACATTCTGT
>ML787432.1:37966-68495 GCA_009831015.1 Picea engelmannii
GTGCTTCCAAATGAGTGGCCTGAACACAAACTTCATCGATATTTGAAGGATTAAAGATGAGTATAGTATGTCTCAAATAACTATGTAAAGCTCCAATGTATTTGAGTAAAGTTTCTTTAGAATACAAATCTACTCCCAAAACCAAAGCTCTTCTCCTAAATTCTTGAGTAAAGCTTTGCACATTCTGTCCTTTAGCTTGTCTAAAATTTTGCCAATCCATAGTAGCCTTTTGCATATATGCCAATGGGTAAAATTGTTTTTTAATTGCAACAATAAAATCATTCCAAGAGGTTAAAATTTTACCATGTTTCTTCATGTCCTCCTGAGTCTTGGATTCCCACCAAATGAGTGTTGCACTATCCAATCTTAAAGAAGCAAGCTGAATCTTAGTTTCATCATCTTGAATTTTTTTTATCCTACAATACACCTTAATCTGATGAATCCGGTTATCTAATTTCTCAGCATTTACTTCTCCATTGTACATTGGCAATTCAAATTTAATATCAATCTTTAGCGAAGGAATTTGTGAAGGAGTTTTACCATGTCCCTTTGGAGAATTCGGAAGAGGTCTTGAATTGGTAGAAGAAGAAGAAGAAGATGGAGGTGAGGGTGGTGGAGAAGCACCATTCCCTCAATTTCTATGCACCCTTTGTTGGCTCAACCTAGCCCACACGTATATTTAAGCGTAAAAACTTAGCACCGGGCGCAACCGCACGACCAGTACAAATTGTCGCATGGTTATGCGCTGGCCCTTAACCGTCTAAGGCCCGTGGGCATGTGAAGTGCCATACGACCGTGCGAATATAAATAAAGGGCCAAAGTTCAAATGGTTATAAACAAAGGCGTGCCCGTGGCCACATCGCATACCATGCGACCGACGGCTCAAATGAAAGGGCTATACAATAGAGCGTGCATATAGTAATGTGGTCACATTGTATATACACGGGACCGGGGGCTGGGTCTAAGCCCCGGCCCGATCCACGCCCAACATATAATACATATCAACATAAATATAATGTGGACCATTTATATTACAAGGCACATGTGGTGGCGCGCCGGTCGTTGGCCCTTCCCAAGTCTCTTCCCTTTCCCGGAGGTCGCGGGGTCAAGTCCTGCTGAATGCATAAATTTTAAACCAATATGTGTGTGACACGTGGCGGCCATTGATTGGGCCATGTGTCACCATCCTGTTCATTGCAAACATGCCACGTAATATGCCAATTGTCCACACAACTGCCTGCCACGTGTCGTACGGCCTGCCACGTTAGCATCCGTATGGATTGTACGGACTGTACAGTCAGCATCCCTTTTTTTTGTCTATTTTTCATTTTGAATAGAACATGATATCTCTCGCTCCCGACATCCATTGGAACCCAAACAAGTTGCGTTAGGTTCGTAACAACGATACCTACGCTCTCGTTCGATTTTAAGCAATTCCAAGCACATTGAATTTTAAGCAAAATTTGATCCCCTGGATCATCTTCATTCTCAACGATGCCATACATGGCACTTGCCCGCTGCAATCAACAAGGCTAAAGGGATTAGAACTTTTCCACGTATATGATCAATTTTAATTTCGACTAGTATACCTCGGTATGAAAAAGGACATAAGGTAAGGTCGAAGAGGGTAAGTTAAAAGAAAAACTTAAAAGCCAATCATTATCCTTCCAAATCATCTCCCTAAGTTTTTTCAGCAATGGAACACTACTCCATAATCAAGGATGTTCAAAATATATAGTTAATAAGTGTCTCGTTTGGTGGGGGAATGCATGTGTTCGTAACTCAGAAGTGCCATTGTCATGTTCTTTACCTTCCATTTCACATAGTATTCAATGTACCCTCCCCAAAGGCACCCATAAATGAGACAATACCAAGCTTGGATATGTCAAGAACCTCATGGCCAAAATTCTTGCCTCAATCCACCTCATAGTCATCACATGGCCTAGATATGGTCCCCTTGGAAAACATTCATTGACTTGGAGATTGGCCTACCCAATAGGGCACCATGACATCCCTCTCATATCTAAATTAGACAACAATTATAAGGTCTTTGAACATTTGTTTAGTTTGAAAAGAGGGGTTTTGATGCACATTTTTTGGTGGTTCTTGTACTAAATGTTGCTTACTTGACACAATACCTGTGACTTGTGGACCCTCAGAGGGTGTACTTGTTTGTCTTTGCAGGACCTTGCCCACAATATGGGCGTTGGACATTGCATGAAGAAGACTATGGATGATGAACATTACACCTAGACAACAAAGGAAGTTTCCTTTGGAGTCACCTTGAAATCACCAGAGGACGAGGTTGCACCCTTATCCACTTGGACGTTGGCCTTTGGAGTCCTAGTACATCACCTTCTATCCCTTGACATCACCTTGGAGGGATTGGGTTTGATGGATGACATGATTATAGAGGTGGCTTGATAGGAGGAGACCATGACAGGGAACGTTGCACATGAAACATGGCCTTTGGTGTCCCAACGGTTTCCTCACCATGCTTGATGTTGCACTTAGAAAGCCTATGTCACCCTCTTAGGGAATGACGTCAACATTTGAGGGTTTCATTTCATGTAAAAAATTAAATTTTGTAGATTGCAAGGGAAAATTTACAGGGTAGGCCCTATTATGTAGAGACAAGAGTCTTCATTGGAGTATTTTGGATGGATAGGGTTTCCATATAAATATACCTAGCCAAGTTTCATTTTAAGATCACATCCTCTCACCTTTGTGAGAGAACAAGTTTTAAATTTTTGTCTTATCTTGGATTATCTCTCCCTTCTAAAAATGCGCTTTGCTTGGAAGGTCAAGTTATGGATGTATTTTGCTGATTTTTGGATGGTGTTAGGGTTTGTTCTTGTCATATCTTGGTGAAGTAAGTAAATTTCTACAATTTTATCTCATGTTATTGAATGTTTTATGGTGAATATTTACTTTTTCATATTTAAGATTTTCATTTGAAAAACCCTAAGATAACAACATAAGTGTTTCCACCTCTCACAGGGTTAATATTATCCAAATTTTGTAAAGGAAATCAAAGAGAGGGTTAGATTCCTAAAGCCCTATAGTGATATAACTTTAGACTTTTATCCCTAGACTCTTGATTCTTGACCTAGGTGAAGCTACAAAAGAGAGAAAATTATGTTAGGGCCCAAAATTTCTTGCACCCTAGAAGATCCCCCTCCTCAAGGTTTAATATCTAAGGCCCTAATGTGCTATCACCTTAGAGATTGAATGATACCTATTGGTTACATTTAGATCAAGCTCCAAGTTAGTTTCATTTGTTGTTGTAAAGACTCCATAACCCTAAGGCACTAATATTTAAAGTTCCCTTGCAGTGAATGTGATAAACAAACTCTCATTTTTTAATGTCTCAAGGTTCCTACTAACTTTACCAACACTAAAGATCACTAATTTGATTCCAACCATGTTGTTGTTGGAAAATTTTGCCACAACCATCTTAATACACTTTAATTTGCTACATACATTGATTTAATGGTGGCCCAGTTTACCCTGAAATTGTATCTAACAATTGGATATTAATCTACTGGGTTTATGCTAAGTTTCTATTGTCAATTTTTGCATTTCTGAGGCATATTTATTGTTGTTGTTACAAATTTATACCTGTTGTTGTAAATTGTTGTACTGTTAAATTTTTTTACCAACCATATCAAATTACCATTGTCCAGTGTATTATGTGTTTATACATGTAAATCACTCATATATATTGTATAAGTGTTCTTATTCCAGGAAAGTACTCATATGAGCTTCATACCTCTTTTCCCTTTGACCTAGACTTTGACTTATGTGATCAAAAGAGGGGGTGGTAGGATTGGCCAAAAAACTTTCTACATTGATCCCTTGAGGTCACCAGGGAAGCCTTTGTTATGGTGGACTTCTTCCATCACTAAAACGTGGGGTTTTATTACTAAGGTGACAATGGTAGGATATCCTATAGTTATGCAAAATTTGGTGATCTTGTGTTGGGATTTACACAACTACAATTCTTGCGGTAACATTTTGGTGTCATTTCCTCATAGGATTGAGTCATTCTCTGCAATGATATATATTGGTAAAATTTCTCCCGAAACCCTTATCTATCAAGTTTACTTGGAAACTCCATTTATGGTAGCTCTTGCACCTTCCTTTGATTATCAAAGGGGGGGTCATTCAGCGACTGCACTAACACACTCCTAGGTGTTATCATACTCTAAAATTTTTATGCTCTCAAGTAATGGAACCATGGCACATCGGGATGACCATGCAAGATATCCTTCTATTGAGGTTGAGAATATTCCTTGATACCCAAATGTGTTTTGTGTTTGGGGAAACCATCCAATGTTCAATGGTTATGTCATTATTCATATCATAGAGTTCCTTGAGTACCTATGGGAAATATAATCACAACACGAGGACATACGGATAATTTTTCGTATACGTTGCCTACCCTTGGAAGTAAAAAATTGGGTCAAATATTGTTGCAAACCGAAGGGAATATCTTCACTCATAGATCTCATTAGCTAATTGATTGAGTATTGACACCCAAATCATCATACATATAATTTTTTCCTTTGAGATCTCGCAATAGTCCTTGAGGATGTAGTGTTTACCACTAAGATTGTAGAAGATCTCAGGAAGGTGCATGATGCTCAAAACCACAAACCCAAGGAAGGGACTTTCCAACAAAATCCTCATGGAGATGAAGTGCTAGTGTTTTCTCTTCCATTTGATAAATTCATCCAAGATTCCATTCCTCTCGCACAATAAAAAGAGAATGTCGTGAATTATTTCTCTTTCCAAATTTTTTATGATGCTTTATTTCATGATTCAGAAAATTAAGAAGTGTTAGAGGAACCCTTGGATGCACTAGACCCTTCATTTTATAATAGATATGATTATGTGGTTGATAATATTGATGATTTTATAAATTTTGGGAGATGTAAATCAGATGTGATTTGTCATGATGGAGATCCCATTTATGATATTGAAGGTCATTTTCAATGGTTTCCTTTACAATGAGGATATGTGATTGCTACTAACTCTGATGCTTGGAACCAAGAAGATGACATGATTATGGATTTTTTTCAACCCCGGAGGGATGAACTTTTGCAACATTATCATGATAATTTCTGGTTATGCCCTGGGAGATTTGATAAATACACTTTTGAGCACTTGGATTTACTCTAAGAAGAAAATTTTCAACCATCATTGTGCTCCAATTTTGATCAGGGTAAGGACATGATTTTCCCAGAGAATGATTTTTGTAATGATATTCTACAACCTTTCACTTTTCCTTCATCTCACTATTCCATTGAGAATGCTCCTGGGTAACACATTCCTCAAAGGAAAAAAAAATTCTTATAATTTAAGGGTAGGTTGGATTCTTTAAGAAGAAGGTTTACATATCACTATTTCAATCCTCCCTAGAAAAGTTGTCATTCAATTTCCAGATTCTTTTTCATCCCTTCTTAGGCCTTTGGGAGTGATAATATCCAGGGTAGTAAACCTTCAGAGTCTTTGAGCCATCCTTATGACTCTTTATCTTGTCACAACCCTTTCAGAGATGGATCGAGCATTTTTGTGGGAACATGACTTGGCATATTTTTGTCCCTACCTCCCACCTCCATGAGTTAGACTTTATGATTAGTTATGATATAATGCATCCTATAGATCATGACATTTTTTTGCTTGACATATTCTTATGGGTAGATGTTCTGATACCATGCTAGGATGTTTTTATTCGTTGTATAATTATACCTAGCAATTTTCTAATATAGACTAGTATAGGTAGGTTAGGGTGGGAATTTCCAACATGCATTTCATTGTATATATGTTGCATATCATGCTAGTGTAGTTGCATTTTGCTTAGATTTGATTGCATATTTATGATTTTCATATTGTATTTCCTTGATATTTCCATCTTGTTATGTTACATCATCTGATTTTTCATATTGATATGTTAGATTAAAATATTAGAAAAATTTATTTTCAATTTTTTCTTTAAAGTTTTGTAGTATCATTTTTTCACATGAACAAGGCGTGAGCTAGACCACCGTTCAGATTGAAACAATTTTCTTGAGTTTTGCAGGCATAGTTCATACTAGGAGATGATGAGGTTCTCATGCACTCTAGGGGTAACTAAGGATATGATGTCTCAAGACCCACAGGTAGCAGACATGGACTGTCGAGAGATCAATGCATAGAGAAACCCACAGGGCCCCTAATTTTGACCACACTTCTCCATCATCATAAGTAGTAAATCAATGTGCCCTATAACAACTTGGATCCTAGAATAAAACATGTTTTTCTTTGTGAGGTAAAAATTATGATCTTGTGGTAAATGTCATTTTAATATTTGAATCATTTGAGCATGCTACAAAGAATCCTTTCTTGTTTATGGAACATTTACTTGGAAATTATACCTTTTTCTTAGTTTCACCTTGGTGGGTGGCACGATTTTCCTATTAAGTAGGTCACCCTCGAGAAAATGGTTTCTACTGGGTGGTTCTTTGAAGGGTCATTGTACCATTCCTACTCATACTTGCAACTTTCCACTCTTCTTCCCCTTTTGTTTTTGCATCTCTTTGGGATTTTGATCTCTTTGACCCCAAGAAGGGCATGTACATCATTTCATGGGAAGGATGGACTAAAGGCCCATAGGTGTTGTAGCTAGAAAAGTTTAAAATCAAATCCTTATCCTTCAACATGGTCTCTGTAAGGTCTTGAGAGCAATGAAATGCTACTCCATAAAAATCAAGGACCTTCTAGACATATAAGTAAAAATTGTCCCACTTTTGGGGGGAATAAATTTATGGTGTCCTTTACATTCCATTTCATATGACACTCAATGTGTTCCAAACTCCAAGTGGCATTGCAATTATCTTTACTTTCCATTTCACATAGAACTCAATGTTTGAACCATAATAAATTAAAGGAAAGGGCATGGAAAAATGTTGCATTGCAAATGAAGGATGAAATACACCCTCCACAAAAGAACCCATAAATGATACAATACAAACTCTTGATATGTCAAGAACCCTATGCCCAAAATTCCTACCCGAATCCACCTCATAGTCATCACATGACCTAATAGGGCCCCCTTCGGAAACATTCCTTGACTTGGGGATTGGCTTACCCAATAGGGCACCATGACACCCCTACCATACCTTAATTAGGATAAAATTATAAGTTATTTGATAATTTTTTTAGTTTGAAAATGGGGGTTTGATGCACATGTTTGGGTGTTTACTGCATTGAATGTGGCTTACTTGGCATGATACTTGTGACTGGTGGACCCTTGGAGGGTTTAGTTGTTTGTTTTTTCCGAACCTTGGCCATAGAACGGATGATAGACCCCACATGAAGAACACCATGGATGAAGAACATTGGACCTATATGATAAAGGACATTGGATTTGGACACACATTTCCATCACCAGAGGATGAGGTTGCACCCTTATCCACTTTCACATTCACCTTTGGAGGACTAGTACATCACCTTGTATCCATTGATGCCACCTTGGAAGATTGGGGTTTAATGGATGAGATGGTTCCAAAGGTGGCTTCATAGGGGGATACCATGGCAAGGAACTTTGGGCATGACACATGGAATTTGGAGGCCCAATTTCTCCCTCACCATGCTTGAAATTTAACTTGGAAAGCCTACGTCACCCTCTTAGGGAATCATGTCACCCTTCTAGGGTTTTATTTCCTGTAAAAAATTAAATTTTGTATATTGCAAGGGGAAAATTAAGGGGTTGGCCCTCTTATGTAGAGACATGACTTTTCATTGGATTATTTTGGATGTGTAGAATTCCATATAAACATGGCTAGTGAAGTTTAATTTTATCATCACATCCTCTCACCTTTGTGAGAGAATAACTCTAAAATTTTCCCTTATCTTGGATTATCTCTCTCTTGTACAAAATTTCCTTTCTTGGAAGGTCAAGTTATGGATGTATTTTACTGATTTTTGGATAATGTTGCTATAATTAAGGTTTTTTCTTGTCATATATTAGTGAAGTAAGTAATGTTTTGCAATTTTATCTCATGCTAATGATTTTTTTATGGTGAGTATTTACTTGTTGATACTGAATGTTTTTCTTGGAAAATCCCTAAGAGAGTAGAATAAGTTATTCCCCCCCCTAACAAGGTTAACATTATCCAAATTTTGTAAAGGAAATCCTAGATAGGGTTATATTTCTAAATTCCTAAAGTGATAGCACTTTCGGAATTTATGCCTAGGCTCTTGATTCTTGACCTAGGTAATGGTATAGAAGGGAGAAAAGGCTTCTAGGGCCCAACAGTGCTTGCAACCTAGAAGAAACCTCTCCTCAATGTTTAATCTATAAGGCCATAATGTGATAGAACCTTATATATTTAATCCAACCTCTTGGTTACATCTAGATCAAGCTCCAAATTAGTTTCATTTGTTATTGTAAACACTCCATATCCCTAAGGCACTAATATTTTAAGTTGGCTTATGGTGAAAGTGATCAACAAACTCTCTTTTTTCAAACTCTCAAGCTTCCTACTAACTTTACTAACACTAACACTCACTGCTTTGATTGCAAACTTGGTTTTGTTGCAAATTCGTTTCTACAACCATATTAATATACTTCAATTTTTTGCATACATTGATTTAAAGGTGGCCTAAGTTACGAGAATAATTCATAGAACAATTAGATATTAATCTATTGGGTTTATTCTAAGTTTCTATCGTCAATTGGTGAATTTCTCATGCATATTTATTGTTGTTATTACAAATTTATACTTGTTGTAAATTGTTGTACTGCTACAAATTTGTACCAGTTATAGAAAATTATCATTGTCTATTGTCTTATGAGATTTTTATTGCATGTTTATACTTGGAATTCAGTCATATATATTCTATAATGGTTCATTTTGTAGGTATGTACTCATATAAGCTTCATACCTATTTTCCATTTGACCTAGACCTTGACTTAGGTTACCAAGAGAGGGGGAGGTAGGCTTGGCTAAAAAAATTGCTACTTCGATCCATTAAGGTCACCGAGGAATCCTCCCTTGTGGTGGATCTCTTCCATCACTAAATCATGGGGATTTATTACTAATGTGATAGTGGTAGGATATCTTATAGTTATGCAAGATTTGGTGATATTTTATAAGGATTTGTGCAACCACAAATCCTACCATAATATTTTGGCACCATTTAAGTGGAGGATTGTGTCATTCAACTGAATGACATCTTGGTAAAATTTCTCTCGAAACCCTTATCTATCAATTTTACCTGGATACTCACGACTCCATTGATGGTAGATCCGTACACTTCCTTTCATAATCGTCCAAGGAGGTTTATCTAGCAACTCCATTAACACATTCCTATGTGTCATCCTACTCTCAGCTTTCTATACTCTTGAGTAATGGAACCATTGAACCTGGCGATGACCATGAAATATATACTTCTATTCATTTTGAGAACATTACTGGATACTGAAATGAGTTTTTTGTTTTGGTAAGCCATCTAATGTTTAAGGGGTATGTCATTATTCATATCATAGAGTTCCTTGAGTACCTACGAGAAATGGAATCATATCTTGAGGACATACAAATAAATTGTTTATACATTTCCTTCCCTTGGAAGTAAAAAATTGGGTCAAATATTATTCCAAACAAAAGGGAATATATTCAATCATAGATCTCATTAGTAGATTTATTCATTATTGCACCGAAATCATCAAGCATATCAAGATGTTCTTCGATATCTCACAATATTCCTTGAGGACATAGGGTTCACCACTAAGATTGTAGCAGATCTTAGGGAGGTGCATAATGCTAAAAACCACGAACCCAAGGAATAAATTTGTGAAGAGCCTCCTCATGGAGATGAGGTGATAATGTTTTCTCATCCATTTTATGAAGTCATCCAAGCTTACATTCCTCATGTACAAGAAGAAGATAACATGGTGAGTTATTTCACTTTCAAATTTTTTGATGATGCTTTATTTCATGATTCCGAAAATGAAGAAGTGTTATAGGAACCCTTGGATGCAATAGACCCTTCATTTTATAATACAAATGATTACTTGGTTGATAATATTGTTGAGTTCATACATGTTGGGAGATGTAAATGGGATGTGATTGTTCATTATGGATATCCCATTTACCATATTGAAGTTCATTTTCAATGGTTTCCTTTACAACGACCATATTTGATTGCTACTAATTCTGATGTTTGGAAACAAGAAGATGACATGATTACAAATTTGTTCCAAACAAATGAGGATGACCTCTTGTAGAATTCTCATGATAATTTCTAGTCAGTCCCTGGGGGATTTTGATACATATTATTTTGAGCACTTGGATCTACTCTATGAATAATATTTTCAACCACCTTTGTGCTCCAATTTTGATGAGGGTAAGGAAATAATTTTCCTGGAACATGATTTTTGTAATGATATTTTTCATCCTTCCTATTTTCCTTCATCTCACTATGCCACTGAGAATGCAACTAATAAACACATTCCTCCAAGGAAAAAACATTTCTTATAATTTAAGGGTAGGTTGGATGCTTTGAGAGGAGGTTTGACATCTCAATCTTTCAAAACTCTGCCAAATAATTTTCAATCCTATGTCATATTCTTGTTTATCCCTTCGCAGGCCTCGGTAGGGTAGTCATCTTTTGGATTCTTTGAGCCATCCTTATGGGTATTTATCTTGTCACAACCCCTTTCAGAGATGGATTGAGAATTTTGGTGGGAACATGACTTAGCGTGATTTCGTCGCTCCCTTCTGTGTCCATGAGTTAGAATTTATGATTAATTATGATATAATGCATGCTCTAGCTCATGATCTTTTTGTGGTTGACTTATTATTATTTTGGTTTATGATAAAGCAAAAGGGTATTTTTTTATACTATTCTAGGATGGTTTTATTGGTCATATGATTACACCTGTTATTTCGCTAACATAGACTAGTAAAGGTAGGTTAGGTGATGCATCCCCCCACTCCCCCGTAGGGCTGTGTGACCTCTCAGTCAATGGATCTCTGATTCTTGAGTCAAAAGACTCTCTAGAACCTTAATGGTCGCCCCCGTATCTAAACACAGGCCCCCTCAGCTTCCAGGTGCAGGTCTGACAACAACCCCCAACCTTTCCTTTCACGCTGCTGCGAAAACTCAGAGTGTCGACGCTAGCTCCTTTTCAGATAAAATCTCTCTTGATGTGACCTTGGGCTATGACCACATGATTTCAGGTGCGACCACAAGTAGTTTGGAGTCAAACTACTTTTGAGCCCGCAATGATCCTACAACTTCCATGTGTCCCCTTAATGGAATCACGGTTTGAATTGTGGCCCGCCCTTGATATCTTAAACTCCTCAAACTTTGTGTCCCTGCAATACTACGGGATTGTCGATCTCATTATCTTGACGATAATGTCTAAATCAACGATCAGATATGCACCCTTCTGTTAGCGTCAGAAGTCACTCCTGGATTGCAGTAGGAGCATAGCCCGACGCCCATCAGTTTATGTCACGATTTGTTTAATGGGGTGATCGGATGGAGGTCTAACTCAAACGATGTGGTTCTAACTTCGAAACTAGGCCAGGCATGCATGGGCAAGTGATGTCTTAGGTAACTTCAGACAGTGAGTCGTAGTAAGGGTGAGTAGGAGGAAGAATTGTGTCAGAGAGATGCAAAGGTCTGTCGTAAACAGCAGGTTCCTAACAGACTGTGGAAGAAGACATCTAAACGAAAGATCTTCCTACGTTCAAACATTTAAAACGAGAGAAAAAAATAATGCCATAATAAATCCTTTATCACATCAGATTTTCCATAATTCGTGCGAATCAGTCGATCATGAACTCTCTTAGTATAAGATGAAAAATTAGATGAATTAAGAAGACTGTCTGTTATAAAATAAGAAATCTCATATACATGTGCATGACCAGAAAGCTAGAAAGTCTGCTAAGACTTTACAGTCGGGAGCCTCGCTCTACCATCGATGATTACAAAAATACAAAGACCGAGTATATATATACTCAGAGAAAATTGCCTCACAGAGGCGCGTGCGGTCATATGAAGCTTGGTGTCCCTTCAGTCCAACTCGTACCAATATCTTTCTTTAAATGCCACCTTTACTATGCATGCCCCTGTAAGGAGGGTAGCCGAGTCATTAAGTGCTCAACTAGCGTGTGCAGACTTCTCTGTCGAGATGAGGACTTCGGCATGGCCTCTTTGAGGAAATTGATACACAGGACATCTGCGAGTAGGTGGCTCGCCAGACTCTCCGTCCCCTCACTTAATGAATGAAAGGAGATTTCAACCACCCGCTCTTGCCTTCATTTATTTCAATGCTAGAAACAATATTGAAATCGGTCTTATGGCACCTGGAGATAGCGATGATCCCCTATGAAACTGAACTTGGTGCCTTTGGCCTTCTTTACACAGCTCCTTCCTTCCTCCAAGTGACCACGGACTGTGATCACGTGCCTATTCCCAAGGCACTTTCGGTGTTCACGAATGGGAAGGAGCTATTCCCTCAATTTGAAATCGCGATGAGAGAAATGCCGAGGCAGCTCAACCTGGTGCCACGCGTCCCTCTGAGATTTGACGGTATTGAACTCACCCAACACTGCTGTGGGCCTAGGTTTGAGACTCTCCCGACATCTCGTGCATCAAAACATAACGAAGTTTCTTTTTTCACCTTGGAGTCGCGCTGGGTAAAACGTCGAGATGGCTCAGCTTGTCGCCAAGTGTCCCCTTTGAATGGATGGTTGAAAATTCTTCGTGATGTTGCGGGCCTCAACTTCTATGCTCTCGGTGCTATCGGGGTTCGGGGTTTCGCGATGTTGAACAAAACGAAACTCTCACCCCATGAACCCCCGAACGTCGAAACGTCCATGCGGCTGAGTCTTATGACACGCGTCCTTAGGATGAACGACTAAGACTTTTCCATAAACATAAGCATCCCTCCTCCAAACCTGTTCCTTTACGGCCAGATGCCAAAACCACGGGCCCTGTCCTGGGCACTATTGACATTTCGGGGTTCGAGGTTTCGGAAGATGAAGAGATGGGAAATTTTACCACTTGAACTCCTGAATGTTGATATGCCAGTGTGACTAGATCCTGTGCCATGCATTACTGGATCGGACGACCCAGATTCAACTTTGAAATATAAGGGCTTTCTTTGGTGCTATATGTCAGGTAAATTGGTAACCTCGAGATCCCGATGATCGTTGATCTGCTTCGTGGATGGATCTTGGCTATAGACATCAAAACCTTGCCTGCTCGCTTGACTTGTAACCAGAAAGTTGGTTCTTCCATTGCTGCACTTGGGTGTTTCCTGGTCATTCTGCAGACCTGGGTGATTTTTCGCCTAAGACAAAAATAATCGCTAACATTAGGCTCCATGGGGGATAGAGTCGTCCCTGTGATTCTCTAAGAACTCATTCCGCAGCTTCAGTGCCTTGCTGTTGGGCTATGGAGTCAGGCTCAAAATATCCTGTTGCTGAAAATACAAGCCGAAAAATAAAAGCAACAAAATAAAGCTACATGCTCAAAGGAGCTTATTTATATATAGTCCTAATGCTAATAAAATATTTTGCATGGGCTACGTGAAAGAAAACTTCCACCATAGCCATTCAATCAATTTGCTGGATAGAAGCTCCTTCCTTATGTCGATGATCACCAACAGATAGTGTAACCGTGACAACAAAACGACTACACTCTTCAAATTCTCCTCACAGGGTGAAGTTGATATGGAATAGGGCGGCTCCAAGGCATAAAGGACATGCCACTCCATGTATTCGCCGACAGGGTCATAGAATGAGTGACGGATTTTGGAAAATTGGTGGCAGACAGCCTCCTCTGCTACAGAGTTGCTCACATGTGATTGAATATCTTTGATAAGCATAGGTGAGTGGACAACTAACGTAAGCTCACTGATCTCAGGTGTTAGTTTCTCACTGACTGGCTCTGGATAGGAAATATCTTGCTCCTCTGGTTCTTTCTCCCCCAGGTCCAATTCGTATTCATCATAAATAGGGACCATGGGGTGGTTCTGTTTGCTAGTTGGCTCTTCAGTATCTCTATAGTGATCAAAAGTAGGATAAGCTTGTTTCTCATCATCACTATAATATATATCAAAAAGGGGTTGTCCTTCATTGATATGATCCTCCTCCAGAACAGTGATCCCGTCAAAAAAATTTGTTTCATAGACAGCGGGACCTGCTGCTTCTGGCTACTCATTCATAATCCTTTTCTCTTTAATCCCAGGTAAAAATATATCGTGAGAAACCCCCTAGGGGAAAAGAGAAGAAACCTCTTCCACAACTCACCCCTCTTTTAAAAAGAGAGGGTCTTCGTCATCATGAGCAGAGCTGCTAGGAACATCTGCTTCCACCCGATGCCCAGGTAAGCCATCTACTATAGACCACATCTGCTCTATAAACTCATAATTTTCACAAGAGGCATGTTGATCGTTATGAACATCTAAAAGAGCAGGTGCATCTGAAATAATGTCAGATGCTTCCGTTCCAGGGCTAACATAATTAATATCATTCAACACCTCTATTTTTTCATGGCAAATGATTTCCTCCATAGTAAAGGCTTTATCATGGACATGGTCTTCAGGGCCAACAGAGGCTTCATGAAGCGAAGAAAACTCCTCACAACAGTTTTCAAACAAGCAATCAGCTGAATAGTAGTCTTTACAAAATGAATTGAAAGATGTATGAAAACCTGTTAAAGAGTAGATGCTTGCAGCGAGAAGAGACTGACACCATTCAAGAGCAGCTCCCTTCAATGAATACCTGAAGAGCTTAATCTGGACATCCTCATGCGTGATATTGTGTCGATGAATAGCCTCATGGAAGTCCAGTAAATGCTCAGCTGGTTCCTCCCAACTTGTTGCATGAAATTCAGGGAGGAAATCTTCCCATTGGTCTCTATCAGGAAGTGCATTAGGAAACCCAACTATCTGGGAAAAGTCACAGAAATCAAACCTTTGAGCCATAATTTTCTCCATATCGAAACACTGGAGTTGCCAATCGATCCTTGAATCACGGAGTCGCCAGGTGAAAGATTCACAGCTTCAAATATGCCTGGTCCTTGTTCACCATCAAAGGCCAGATCTTAACGTTGTCGTTACCCTAGGAAGCTTCTCAGACTGAGAAAGCAACTGCTGAAACCTTCTTGAGAAAGCTCCTTAGGGCCATCTTTCAGGTGTGCTAACAGTAGTCACAGCTGAAACAACGATGTGGAAACAATAGAGTTGTCATAGTGGAGTCGCCAGGTGCATAGTAGCAATCTTTAAGGGCTCTAATGTCTGATACACCTTTAGAATTAGAGGCTCAATGTCGTTCTGCCCAGGGAAAATGTTCAACTTCGTCCCCAGCAACAACACCAAAAATGTTAGCGTCAGAAGTCACTCCTGGATTGCAATAGGAGCAGAGCCCGACGCCCATCAGTTTATGTCATGATTTGTTTAATGGGTTGATCGTATGGAGGTCTAACTCAAACGATGTGGTTCTAACTTCGAAACTAGGCTAGGCATGCATGGGCAAGTGATGTCTTAGGTAACTTCAGACAGTGAGTCGTAGTAAGGGTGAGTAGGAGGAAGAATTGTGTCAGAGAGATGCAAAGGTCTGTCGTAAACATCAGGTTCCTAACAGACTATGGAAGAAGACATCTAAACGAAAGATCTTCCTACGTTCAAACGTTTAAAACGAGAGAAAACAATAATGCCATAATAAATCCTTTATCACATCAGATTTTCCATAATTCGTGTGAATCAGTCGATCATGAACTCTCTTAGTATAAGATGAAAACTTAGATGAATTAAGAAGACTGTCTGTTATAAAATAAGAAATCTCATATACATGTGCATGACCATAAAGCTAGAAAGTCTGCTAAAACTTTACAGTCAGGAGCCTTGCTCTACCATCGATGATTACAAAAATACAAAGACGGAGTATATATACTCAGAGAAAATCACCTCACGGAGGCGCGTGCGGTCATCTGAAGCTTGGTGTCCCTTCAGTCGAACTTGTACCAATATCTTTATTTAAATGCCACCTTTACTACGCATGGCCCCTATAAGGAGGGTAGCTAAGTCATTAAGTGCTTGGCTAGCGTGTGCAGACTTCTCTGTCGAGATGAGGACTTCAGCATGGCCTCTTTGAGGAAATTGATACACAGGACCTCTGCGAGTAGGTGGCTCGCCAGACTCTCTGTCCCCTCACTTAATGAATGAAAGGAGGTTTCAACCACCCGCTCTTGCCTTCATTTATTTCAATGCTAGAAATAGTATTGAAATCGGTCCGATGGCACCTGGAGATAGCGATGATCCCCTCTGAAACTGAACTTGGTGCCTTTGGCCTTCTTTACGCAGCTCCTTCCTTCCTCCAAGTGACCAGGGACTGTGATCACGTGCCTATTCCCAAGGCGCTTTCGGTGTTCGTGAATGGGAAGGAGCTATTCCCGCAATTTGAAATCACGATGAGAGAAACGCCGAGGCAGCTCAACCTAGTACCATGCGTCCCTCTGAGATCTGACGGTCTTGAACTCACCCGACACCGCTGTGGGCCCAGGTCCGGGACTCTCCCTGCATGTCGTGCATCGGAACATAACGAAGTTTCTTTTTGCACCTTGGAGGTGTGCCGGGTGAAACACCGAGATGGCTCAGCTTGTCGCCAGGTGTCCCCTTTGAATGGATGGCTGAAAATGCATCGTGATGTTGTGGGCCCCAGCTTCTATGCTCTCGGTTCTATCGGGATTCGTGGTTTCGTGATGTTGAACAACACGAAACTCTCACCCCATGAAACCCCAAATGCTAAAACGCCGATGCGGCCGGATCTTGCGACACGCGTCCTTAGGATGAACGACTGAGAATTTTTCATAAACATAAGCGCCCCTCCTCCAAACCTGTTCCTTTACGACCAGATATGAAAACCATGGGCCCTGTCCTGGGCACTATCGACATTTTGGGGTTTGGGGTTTTGGAAGATGAAGAGATGGGAAATTTTACCCCTTGAACTCCTGAATGTCGATATGCCGGTGTGACTGGATCCTGCGCCACGCGTCACTGGATCGAACAAACCAGATTCAGCTTTGAAATATAGGGGCTTTCTTTAGTGCTATATGTCAAGTAACTTGGTAACCCCAACATCTCGATGACCGTTGATCTACTTCGTGGACGGATCTCGGCTATAGACATCAAAACCTTGCCCGCTCGCTTGAATCGTAACCGGAAAGTTGGTTCTTCCGCTGCTGCACTTGGGTGTTTCCCGGTCATTCTGCAGACCTGAATGCTTTTGCACCTAAGACAAAAATAATCGCTAACACCTTCAAATCTATGGACCAGATATTCTTCCTCTGAATCATAGGTCGATATCTCTTTGAAATTAATGACTTTCAGAATTTGAAATCTCAAACCCAACTTCCTTTCGTATGTCAATCCTCTAGAACCAACGATCTACAAACACATGTCCTCCAAATAAATGACCCTGCCTTCACTTTGGGTGTTTGACCATTCAACTTGGATCAACGGTCCAATGACCCTCTTCTCAATTGAAAGTCGAGATCTCCTCTGGGTCTTCGGACTTCTGAGATCTCAAATCTCAAACTTTTCCTTTTCCCAAACACTTTTATTTGAAGGTTGTGATCCCCTGATGCGTGTCCTCCTAATCCAATGATCAAGGATTAATTCGAAACTTTACCTAGAATGCATGGATCTAATCCATGTCCCTCTTATATCCGATGGCTAAAAATCACTTCGGGACTTTACCTGAAGTTCACAGATTCACGCCACGTCTCCCTTAGATCTCACGGTCCAGATCCTACCTCGTGTCTTGAGGTCTTCACACTCCGACGTTCTCAGTTCTCAACTAAAAAACCCACTTCAAATTTCCCGGAGCTCGAAATTCGTTGCCAAGTGTCTCCTCAAAGATCGACGACTCTCGTCTCTTAAGGTATTCGGGCTTCATATGTTTCAATTCTTCAACCTCTTCCTTCCTCTAGATCTTCTGACCTATCGACACATATCCTTCTGGATCAACGATATAGATTCACTTCGGCCCTTCGAATCTCCACGCTTCGGGTGTTTCATGTTTCAAACTTGCTTCCTCCTGGACTTCACAGTGTCTGATAGTCCATATCCTTTCTGATGATTTGACACTTGATCCTTGCCCCGAAAAATCTGATGGCTCAAATTTTCTTCTGTGATCGAATGACTGAGATTCTACTTCGAGGTTTTGGCTCTTTGGACTTCGAAAACCTCAAAGTTTAACCCCGATAGGTTCTCTATCCTTTTTGCTGCGAAGTGTTAAGGTAGTTTCACCTTCCTCTAATTCTACGATTTTCAATCCTCTTCACTCTGATCCAACGATCACAGTCGCTCCTCCTCCCGAGCTTTTGATATCTCCCTACTTGGAATATTTATCAATCTTCAAAGGCTTTGAACCTTTGTTCTTTCTACAAGTCTGACTCTAGGATCTTGTCAACACTCAGGAAAAGTGTTATCTCTTCTAACCTTCGATCCTTAAGAGCATTTCAATCTCCCACACACACCTTGCATTCTCATAATTTCGATAATTCAAATCGACGGATTTCTTGGAAACAAATTCTTCTCTCCCACCTAGCGTTCTTCTGTGTTGGTTCTTCGAATCTTGGTCGCTCCTTGACACTATGCACACCTTGCACCTGGTATAATTTTCTCTTGTCCTCTCTGAACTTCTTTGATCCACTCCGAGACTCAATTGACGCAATCCTTGCGTTCGATATGCACACCTTGCATACGAGTGTCAGAAGAGAAACAATTGAAACTCATCTAGTTTTGTCACAAACTCATACATTCAATCTCTTGAACATCCCTGCATGAACGAAATGAACTAAACCATACATACAGAATATAATATTCATTTAATCACACAAGAATTGAACATAGTCCAAGGATTTTGGGACAACTCTGTTTGTTCTATTCATTCATGAAAACAAATTTACATGGTGTTTCTTCTACTCTACTATGTTCTACTGATCTCTCTGATCTCTATCTCATTCTCTCTATTATGTCTATCTTTTACAATACAACAATGAAAAAACTATCTAAGGACTGGCTCCATGAGCTCTCTTGTCCTGTCTGAAATCTATCCTATCAAACTCAAAGATGTAACCTACTTTTTCCTATCACAATAACTACCAGTTATTTCTAGATAGAGTCAACACTCCATATCTGCAATATCTTACAGTCCTTCACAACTTTACAAACAAGTTACAATTTTAAAACGATGTTTACAAAATATCCCAACAATCGATTTATCTTTGAATTAAATGTTTTATTTGAAACTCGGTCATGTTGAGATGTCATTCATTTGCCTACACGCGTGCACTGTTAACTTGTAAGGAGATGCTCCTGCATCATACTCCTCTGGTTAAAAAATTTAATGGGCTCTTGTATATGATCTCTTGCCTATTTTTCCATGCTTGAAAATATCCGGTTTTGTAATCCAACTGGAATCTTCCATTGGATGATCTTTCTACTTCACTAAGTATTCAAGATATTTCTTCCTCCTGGTTTTCTTTCCATCCCTTTGTTCAATGATTTTCTCCATCTGAGGTTTTTCTATTGCGGGCAATTTCTCTTCCCGCTGAATTTCTTTCTGGTCATCTGATTCTCCTACTTCATATCTCCTGCAAGGATACAGGTCTGCAACATTGAATATCTACGATATCCCAACATTGGCTGGAAACTCAATTTCATAAGCATTGGCTACGAATTTTCTGAGATTCTTGCATGGTCCTAACTTTTTCATATTCAATTTGTTATACGTTCCCCTTGGAAACCTTTCTTTTCTCAAATGAGCTAAAACTTCATCTTCAACATTAAATTGAAATTCTCTCCTCTTTTGATCAACCTTGCTCTTGTATTTCTGGATGTTGTCCTATAGCTGCTCTCTAACTCTGTCATGGAGTTTCTTCATTTATGTTGTGAAATCCTTTGCTCCAGCACTTCTGAACTCATCTTGATTCAGATCTCTCAAATCTGTAATCCCTCTTAGCAGTATACCATACACAATTTCAAATGGAATTTTTCCTGTGCTCCTGCTCACTGAATTGTTGAATGCAAATTGTTCTTGTGCCAAAATCTAATCCCATTATCGACCTTTCTCAGTGACTAAACTTCTTAACAAGTTTTTGAGACTCTTTTTTACTACTTTAGTCTTTCCATATGTCTGAGGGTGATATGATGAACTAAAGGACATGTCCATCCCCAACCTCTTCCATAGAGTCCTCCAAAAGTGTCCTACAAATTTGGTGTCCCTGTCTGAGACTATGCTCCTCAACAATCCTTGTAGTCTCACCACTTCTCTGAAAAACAAATTAGATATGTGTGTAGCATCATTTTTCTTCTGGCATGGTATGAAATGTGCCATTTTTGAAAATATTTCCACCCCAAAAAATATAGAATCGCTCCCTTTTTGAGTTACAGGCAATCCCAAAACAAAATCCATAGTGATTGCATCCCATGACCTTTCTAGAATTGGTAATGGCTGATACAAACCAGTGTTTTGTTTTCTTCCTTTTGCATATTAACAAATTATGCATTTGTTCACAAAAATTTTCACCTTTTTTCTCATGCTCAACCAATAATATGAATTGATCAATTGTGCAAATGTCTTATCATGACCAAAATGTCTAGCTAAACCTTCGTTGTATTTCTCCTTCAGAAAATTATCTCTCATTGAGCATTTCAGAATGCATAATTGGCTTCCTTTGAAGAGTAATCCACCCTGGATCAAATATTCAATCCATTGGCTTCTATCTCCCAATAAAGTATTCTTGCATGCCTCATAAGCCTCCTTAAAATCTGTGTCTTCTTTATACATCTCTTTGAGGTGTTCAAACCCCAAGGTCTCCACTTGGAATTCCTGTACAATCAAACTCCTCCTGTTCAAAGCATCTGCAACTTTGTTAGCAATTCCAACAACTTTCTTAGTAACAAAAGTAAAATTTTGCATAAATTCTACCCATTTTGCATGTTTTTTATTCAACTTTTCTTGCCTAGTAATAAATTGCAAAGCTCAATTATCATTTTACAAGAAAAATTCTTTGGGATTAGATAGCGTCTCCACTTCTTCAAAGCTTGAATCACTGCATAAAATTCTTTTTCATATGTGGAATAATTCTTCTTGGCGTCATTCATTTTCTCACTGAAATAAGAAACTGGCCTATTATCCCGACTCAAGACTGCTCCAATAGCTAATCCACTTGCATCACATCTCACCTGAAATGTTTTTCTAAAATATGGCAAGACCAGAATTGGTTGTTCTGTGATCTTCTCCTTCAATACTCTGAAACCTTTTTCATCTTCCTCTGTCCAACTGAAGGACTTGTGTTTCTTCTTCACAGTGTCCAACATGGGTGCACATATACCATTGAAATTTTTGATAAAATTTTTATAAAATCTTTCTAAGACATGAAAACTTCTTACCTCAAATATGTTTCTTGGTGATGGCCATTCTTTGATTTCTCTTACATTTTCTGGATCCATATTCAATTCATTTGAAGAGCTCATGAAACCCAAATATATGAGATCCTTCTTCATAAAAGAACTTTTCTTCAGATTTATCAACAACTTCTGTTGCTGCAAATTTTCCATCACTGATGTCAAATGTCTTAAGTTTTCTCCCTTCATCTTAGTGAAGATTAATATGTCATCTAGATATACTATGACAAACTTGCCTAGAAATTTTTAAAAAATTCATTCATTAACCTCATAAATGTGCTTGGTGCATTTGTTCACCCAAATGACATGACCAACCATTCAAACCATTCTTCATTTGTCTTGAATGCTATTTTCCATTCATTTCCCTCTCTCATCCTTATTTGATGATATCCACTTTTCAATTCTATCTTGGAAAAATAGCTTGCTCCACTCAAACAATCCATCAAATCATCCATCCTCGGTAAAGGAAATTTGTACCTAATGGTTATCTTGTTGATTGCTTGGGAATTTGTACACATTCTCCATCCTCCATCTTTCTTTGGACTTAACATAGTCGGTACTACACATGGGCTTAGGCTTTCCCTGACTAAACCTTTATCCAACAACTCATGGACTCGATTTTTGACCTCCTCATTCTCTCTAGGTGTCAACCTATAAGATGCTTTGTTTGGTAAACTAGATCCTGTAATAAGATCAATATGATGGCTTATACTCCTAATGGGTGGTAATGAGTGTGGTAACTCATTCACTACTATATCAACAAAGTTTTCTAACAATTCTTGGATTTCCATAGGAAAATCTTCCACAAAATTATTTGTAAGGATAACTCTAGGCTTCCTCACTACAACAAATTGCATTTCCTTTTCCTTCTTGACTTATTTCAAGATTTCCTTCCCACTCATGAGAAGTATGCTTGAACTAGCTTCCCTCTTTTGCTCTTTGTATTCTATTGGTAACAACATATGTTTCCTAACATTATTTTCTAGGGTATAAGTATTATTTCTCCCATCATGAATGAATTTTCTGTCAAATTTCCACGGTCTCCCCAATAAAATATGATAGACATCCATAGGAATTACATCATATAATATTTCATCCCTATAACCTCCTATTTTAAATTCAACTTGGCATTGTTGACTTACAATTGATGTCCTTTATGCAACCACGATGCCTTGTATGGGTCTGGATGTGAAGTTGTCTTCATCTCTAGCTTCTCCACCATATCTATGGATACTAGATTGTCAGTGCTCCCACTATCTATGATCACCTTGCAAACTCTATCTTTCGACTTGCAAGCAGTTCTGAACATACTTGTTTTCTAAATTGGTTCCTCTGGTTCCTTTTCTGGTTTAAGAATAATTTTCCTCATCATGAGGTTCCTTCCTCCCGTTCCTTATGCTTCCACATGTTTTTGTGCTTCAGTAACGTGTGCTTCACCTCCTCCTTCATTCTTTCTCTTGGGACATTCCCAAGAATTGTGCCCTTGCTTTCCACAGGTATAACATCTAACTATACCTCCTCTGGCTCTTCCTCTTCCTCTTCCACTGGAAAAAGATCTTCTTCCTCCATGTTGTCCTTTAAAACTTCCACCTTTCTCATGGTGACTATGTTGTCTGTCAGCTTCATGCTTCAGCTTCTGGAACTTATCTCTAGTCGTTCATTTACCTCTTCTTGAGTTTCCTCCTCTACTTCGTTGGATTTTCTTCCTGGCCAATGTTTCTTCAACTTTCAAGGCTTCTTGATAAGAATCCTTAACTGTACTAACTGGCATCATGATGATCTCCCCCTGGATTTCATATCTCAGGCCATTGATATATCTAGCTGTCTTTTCATATTCATTTTCCTTCTGTCCAACCCTGATGTTCAATCTGTAAAATTCTTCAGTGTACTCTTTCACTGATAAACCTTTTTGTCTCAGGTTATGAAATCTTCTATAAAGATTAATTTGGTAATCCTTTGGGATAAATTTGTCTTTCATCTTAGCTACATCCTATCCCAATTTTTAATTTTCTGCGTACCATTTCTCCTACATTCGGCTTGTAGTTCATCCCACCATAGCGTTGCATGACCTTTCAGTCTTTTCATTGCATGCTTCACCATCATGTCTTCTTTGATATCTTCATAATCGAAGTATTTGTCCATATCATGTACCCAATCTAAAAATTCTTCAACTTATAAATTTCCTTCATACATCAGTACCTCTATTCTCGCTCTGGCTCTTATTCTTGAAACAACTTTTATCAAGTGATTTTGTGCAACATCCTCTGCTACATTTTCTTTGGCCTCTATTTTTTCTTTCTCAACTTCATTGATATCTCCAATGTCTGGTTCTCTTGTCTTCGTTGTTTCCATGGCTTCCAATCTCGTTCGGAGTCGCCTCATTTCTTCTTCCATTTTTGCATTTGCTCTATGCCTTTTGGGTGGCATGATTTCACTACGTCACCTACAAACATAAATTAAAATTTTGATACCACAAATGATATCAACTTACCCCTTTCTCCTTTCATCTTTTGTCTACAAACAAACTCAATATCATCTCTAATACCACCCGATGTGGCCCCCTTACTCCCCCGTAGGGCTGTGCGACCTCTTGATCAATGGATCTCTGATTCTTGAGTCGAAAGACTCTTTGGAACATTAATCATTCCCACCCTATATCTAAACATACGCCTCCTCGGGTTCCTAGTGCATGTCAGACAACAACCCATGACCTTTCCTTTCACGTTGCTGCGAAAACGCAGATTGCCAGCTTTAGCTCCTTTTCAGATAAACCCTCTCTTGATGTGACATTGGGCTATGAGAACGCGATTGCAGGCGTAGACACAAGAGGTTTGGATTCAAAATGCTTTTGACCCTACAATGATCCTACAACTTCCATGTGTCCCATTGACGGAACCATTGTTTGAATTAGGACCTGCCCTCGATATATTAAACTCCTTGAAAATTTTGTCCCCACAATACTACGGGATCGTCAATCTCGTGATCTTGATGATAACATCTAAATCAACGATCAGATCTATGCCCTTCGAATCTACAGACCATATTTTCTTCCTCTGAATCAATGGTCGAGATCTCTTGACAATTCTGGACTTCGGCAATTCGAAATCTCAAACCCAAATTCTTTTTCTATGTCCATCCTCTGGAACTAGCAATCTACAAAAAATTTTCCTCTCAATCAATGGCCCTAACTTTAATTTGAGTGTTTGACCATTCAACTCGATTCAATGGTCTAGCGACCCTCTTCTCTGTCGACGATCGATATATCCTCCATTTCTTCGAAATTCTGAGATCTCAAATATCAAACTTCTCCTTTTCCCAAATGATTTTATTTGAAGGTTGTGATCCCCTGATGTGTGTCATCTTGATCCAACGATCGAGGATTACTTTGGGACTTTACCCAGAATGCATGAATCTACACCACATCCCTCTTAGATCCTATGGATACAAATCACTTCAGGACTTTACCTGGAGTTCATGTATTCGCACCAGGTCTCCCTTATATCTCATGGTCTAGATCTTACTTTGGGTCTTCGCACTCCGACGATCTCAATTCTCAACTAAAAAACCCACTTCAACTTTCCCAGAGCTCGAGATATTCTGCCAAGTGTCTCCTCACAGATCGAAGACTCTCGTCTCTTCGGGTATTCGGGCTTCATATGTTTCAATGCTTCAACCTCCACCTTCCTCTACATCTTCCAACCTATTGACACGTATCCTTCTAGATCAACGATCCAGATTCGCTCCAGCCCTTTGGCTCTCTATGCTTTGGGTGATTCAAGTTTCAAACTTGATTCCTCCCATACTTGACAGTATCTGATGGTCTAGATTCTTTTTGATGATATGATGCTTGATCCTTTCCCCGAACAATCTAATGTCTCACATATGTTTTTGTGATTGGACGACTGTGATTCTACTTCAGGGTTTCGACTCTTCAGACTTCAAAAACCTCAAAGTTCAACCCCGATAGGTTCTCTCTCCTCTGTGCTATGAAGTGATAAGTCTCTTGCACCTTTCTCTGATCCGAAGACTCTCGATCCTCATCCCTGTGATCCAATGATCATGGTCATTCCTCCTCCTGAGATTTTGATATCTCCCCGCTTGGAATATTTATCCATCTTCAAGGGTTTCAAACCTTTGTTCTTTCTACGAGTCCGACTCTGGGATCTCGTCAACACTTGGGAAAAGTTTTATCTCTTCTAAGATTCAATCCTTAAAAGGGTTTCGATCTCCCACACACACCTTGCATTCTCAGGATTTCGATAACTCAAATCGAAGGATTTCTTGGAAAGAAATTCTTCTCGTCCACCTAGCATTCTTATGTGTTGGTTCTTTGAAGCTTGGTCTCTCCTTGACATTGTGCACACCTTGCACCTGGTATAAGTTTCTCTTGTCGTCTCTAAACTTCTCTGAGCCACTCCGGGACTCAATCGACGTGCTCTTTGTGTTTGATATGCACACCTTTCATACAAGTGTCATAAGAGAAACAATTGAAACTCATTCCATTTTGTCACAAACTCATACAGTCAATCTCTCGAATAGCCCTGCATGAATGAAATGAACTAAACCATACATAAAGAATATAATATTCATTCAATCACACATGAAATGAGCATAGTCCAAGAAGTTTGGGACAACTCTGTCTATTCTATTCATTCATGAAAACAAATTTACATATTGTTTCTTCTACTCTACTATTTTCTATTGATCTCTATGATCTCTATCTCATTCTCTCTATTCTATCTATCTGTTACAATACAACAATGAAAAAGCTATCTAAGGAATGGCTCCCCGAGCTCTCTCGTCTTGTCTTAAATCTATTCTATCAAACTCAAAGTTGTTGCCTACTTTGTCCTATCACAATAACTAGCAGTTATTGCCAGATAGAGTCAACACTCCATATCTACAATCTCTTACAAGCCTTCACGACTTTACAAACAAGTTACGATTTTAAAATGTTGCTTACAAAATATCCCAACAACCGATTTGTCTTTGAAATAAATGTTTTATTTGAAGCTCGTTCCTACTGAGATGTCATTTATTCGCCTCCACGCATGCTTTTGACTTGGAAGGTGATTCTCCTACATCATTAGGGTAGGAATTTTCACCTTTCATTTCATTGTATATATGTTTCATATCATGCTGGTATAGTTGCATTTTGCTAAGATTTGCATGCATATTTCGGATTTACATATTGTCTTTCCTACATATTTCCACCTTGTTATGTTACATGATATGCATGTTGATATTGATATGTTAGAACAAAACATTAAAAAAAAATCTTTTCAAGTTTTGTTTAAAACTTTTCTAGTATTATTTTGTCATATGAACAAGGGATGAGTTACACCACCATTTAGATTGCAACCATTTTCTTGATTTGTGTAGGAATAGGTCATACCAGGAGATTTTGAGGTTCTCATGTGCTTTACGATGAGCACATTTCCCCATGTAGGAGCTAGATGTAACCCCCCATTATAAGGGTAACTAACGAGATGATGTATCGAGGACCACAAGTATAAGCCATGGAGTGTCAAGAGAACGATGCATAGAACAACCCGTAGAAACCATCCTTTTCATAACAACTTGTCAACATCATTAGAAACATATCAATGTCCACTACAACAACTTGGCTCCTAGATGACAACATCTGTGTTTTCATGAGGTAACAAATTTGGTCTCCTGGTAAGTGTCACTTTAATATTTGAGGCATTTGAACATGTCGCAAATAATCATTTTTTTATTATGGAACATTTTATTTGACATTACACATTTTTCCTAGTTTCACCTTAGTGGGTGGCATGTTTTCCTAGTAAGTAGGTCACACTCATGAAATGGGTTGGTATTGGGTGGTTCTTTGAAGGGTCATTGTACAAGTCTCACTCATAATTATCACATTCCACTATTCTTTCCCTTTTTTTCCTCATATTTTGGTATTTTGGGCTCATTAAACCTAAGAAGGGATTGTACCTCATTTCATGGGACGAAGTCACTAAAGGCCCAGAGGTGTTGTAGCTAGAAAAAATTAAAATCCAATCATCATCCTTCCAGATGCTCATCCTAAGGTCCTGAGAGAAATGAAACACTACTCCATAAAAATCAAGGACCTTCTAAACATATAATTAACAAGTCTCTTGCTCGTTGTGGGAATGCATTTGCAATGTCCTTTACTTTCCATTGCATATGACACTCAATGTGTTCCTAACCCCAAGTGGCATTGTGGTGCTCTTTACTTTCCATTGCACATAACACTCAATGTTCGAACCATAATAAATTAAAGGAAAGGGCTTGGAAAAACATTTCATTGCGAAAAAAGGAAGAAACACACCATCCACAATGGCACCCATAAATGAGACAATACACAACCTTGATATGTCTAGAACGGCATACCCAAAATTCTTTCCCCAATACACGTCATAGTCATCACATGATCTAGATAAATTCCCCTTGGGAAACATACCTTGACATGCGAATTAGATTACCCAATAGGGCACCATCACACCCCTCCCATACCTAAATTAGTAAAAATTTGTAATCTCTTTGAGCATTTTTTTCATTTGAAAAGGGGGATTCAATGCACATGTTTTGGTGGTTCTTGTATTAATTGTGGCTTATTTGGCACGATACTTGTGAATTTATGAAACTTGGAGGGAATAATTGTTTGTTTTTGCAACACCTTTCCCGTAGGATGGATGTTGTACCCCACATGAAGAAGATCACGGATGATGAAAGTTGCACCTAGAGGAGAGAGGATGTTTCTCTTGGAGGCACCTTGGAATCACGTGAGGATGAGTTTGCAACCTTCTCCACTTGGATGTTTTCCTTTGGAGGCATATCAATTCACCTCCTATACCTTGACATCACCTTGGAGGGTCATGGTTTGATGGATGAGATGGTTCCATAGGTGGCTTGACAGGAGGAGACCATGGTAGGTCACTTTGGGAAAAACACATGGATTTTGGATCCCAATGTCTCCCTCATCATGATGTACATTGCAACATAAAATTTAAGGGGTCAAACCTCTTATGTAGAGGGATGAATTTTCATTGCAGTCTTTTGGATGGATATGGTTTCGATATAAATATGTCTAGACAAGTTTCATTTTATCATCACATCCTCTCACTTTTGTGAGAGAATAACTTTGAAATTTCCACCTTATCTTGGATCATCTCTCTCTTCTACAAATGTGCCTTGCTTGGAATTTCAATTTATGGATGTATTTTGTTTATTTTTGGATGATGTTGCTTAAATTAGGGTTTTTTCTTTTCATATCTTAGTGAAGGAGGTAAATTTATGCAATTTTATCTCATTCTATTGAATGTTTTATGGTGAATATTTACTTGTTCTTATTGAATATTTTTCTTGGGAAAACCCTAATAGAGGATCATATGTGCTCCCTCCTCTCACAACATTAATATTATACAAAGTTTATAAAGTAAATCTTAGATAAGGTTAGATTCATAAATACCTAAAGTACTATCACTTTAGGATTTTATCCCTAGACTCTTGATTCTTTACCTAGGTGAAGCTACATAATACAAAATGTTAGAAAAACAGGAACATGGAGCAATACAATAAAACAAATGCAGAAAAAAAACACAAAAGATACACAATACAATAGAGACACAGATTTACGTGGTTCACACAGTGTGGGCTACGTCCACGAGATAAATTGCCAGGACCTTCCTTTATTATTATCCATCATATGAAAAGATACAACCTACAACAAACCCGCTATAACTTCCTCTTCTTTATCTCACAGTCTCCTATCTCAGAATACAATATTCTCCATCAATCATAGTCGCAATACATTTCCCTCATAAAAGAGGGTTGCCTTCTAGGGAAAAAAACCCTAACATAATCTCTATCATTAGATCTGCGACCTTATAATGAATGGTCCAGATTTACAATGAAATTACAATATACATTTACTAGGCAATTTTTTCCTTCGGGGGCTTCGCCCCTGAACCCCCGCTGGGGGCCCGCTTTCCCCCAGACCCCCCAGCTAGGGGGATAGCCCCCCAAGATCTCTTAGAGGGGGTACCCCCCATCTGCACTCCCCCGTGTGGAAGAGTGTACATACTTCTAGGGTGTAAATACTTCATGGGGCATAAACACAGCTGAAAGTAAAAGACCTCTGAATCCGGAAGATAATTAGGCTCCACAACCAACAATCTCCCACTTGGAGACTTATCTCAACAACTCCACCACTGCTATATATGCTAGACTATGAACTCTCTTGGACCTAAAAAATTTCTCATCTTCATCTTCATTCTTGAAGACCAACTGAAACTGAGCAGGAACTCAGTTTCTCCCTGGTTACTCCCTTTGTTAACAATTCTGCAGGATTCTGGCTAGTGTGTATCTTTTCCAACTTCAAATGTCCATCTTCCAAGGCAGACCGTATGAAGTGGTACCTCAATTATATATGCGTAGTCTTTGAATGGAAGGTTGATTTCTTTTCAAGATGAATGGTACTCTCACTATCACAGTACAACCTACTATTCTCTTACTTCTTTCCCAATTCCTCCATAAACATTTGTAACCAAATCATCTCTTTACTAGCCTCTATAACAACAACATACTCTGCTTCTGTTGTTGAAATTACAACAACCTTTTGCAGTTTTGAAATCCAACTTACTGTTGTTCCACCTATAGTAAACACATACCCTGTGGTGCTCCTCTTTCTATCTTAATCACCTGCCATATCTGAATCAACATATCCTTGTAGAATAGTTTCCGAACCTCCAAAACATAATGCATGATTAGAAGTACCTCTCAAGTATCTGAGAATCCACTTTACTGCCTCCCAATGTTCTTTACCTGGATTGTTCATATATCTTCTCACAACTTCCACTGCATGTGCAATATCTGGTCTTGTGCAAACCATTGCATACATCAAGATGCCAACTATTGATGAATATGGGACCCTGGACATGTATTTTATCTCCTCCTGTGTCTTGGGACACATTTCCTTAGTTAATTTTAAATGGTTGGCCAAAGGTGTACTAACTGGTTTTGCATTCTGCATTCTAAACCTCTCCAACACCTTCTCTG
>ML787432.1:101057-135072 GCA_009831015.1 Picea engelmannii
AGGTTGCCCCCTCGAAGAGGCTTATTATCTGAAATTATCTCTTTTTCAAGGCGTTGAGTACTTTTCCTGAAGTTTTTCTATGCTATATTGATGTTTGGTTCTTAACACCGAGAAAGAGACGTAGGATGGAAAAAAAAGGTTTAAGGGAGACTAGTCAAAAAGGGAAACAAAATGAGGCCTCCTCCTCCCACGGCCTGATCAATCACTATGATGTGGCAAGGGAAACATGGATGGAAGGGATGAGGTTTAAGAACCTTTACTCTGAAAAGGAGAAGTAGGAAGCTACAAAAACAAAGGAAGTGGTCCAACTTCATTGTCACATCACCTGTGATGCAGACATTGTTAGAGAATTCGAAGTTTGGATCAAGGATCTGAAGTTTTCAAGAGACATGGAATTGAAGTACTTCATATGGATGAAGCCTACTAGATCATGAATGATATGGTTACACAAGCTAATTATAAATTCAAAATAGATGAAGGCAAAACCCTCAAGGAAACTAAAATGTTGGAAGGAAAATATGATCTCTTGGTCCCTCTCAATTTGGAATTAAATTATGGGTTAGGAAAGAGGTTCAGAACCACGATAACTCTCCAAGTACCTCCTGAAACCAAATTCCTCCAGGGTCACTTGAGTACCCCATTTAGGTCGAGGACGAAGAGAATCCAATTGAGGTTATTGGTGAAGTAAAAAAGGAGGAGGGCCATCTCAAGGATCCAGAAAAATATGGATATTGAATCTATAGGTACTTGTCTGGTATATTTTTTCCTTGGCATCATAGTTCTAGGGTGGGTCTAGATTGAATTAGCCATGTTTTTACATTGTAGAACTCTATATAGGTCGTGTTTTGAGCCAAACTTGACCCTAGTCAATTTGTTTTCTCAATGATTGGTAAAACTATTTGGTTTGAACATATAGCTATGACTAGTGAGGGATTTGGTTTTCGTTTTGGCAGAATCTCAATGGACTATCAGTCAGTTATTTATGTTTGGAAAAACAATATAGAAGTCTCTGAACATATATATTTTATGGTGAGGGATCTGTTTTACGTTTTGACATACCCTCACTGGATTGTCTATACTTATGTTATTTATATTCAAAAATATAAATACACTAGTTTTAACTTTAAAAAAATTAAAAAAAATTGGTGTGGGATACTAAGGATCAAATAAGAAAAATCATGTAGATATACATCACAACTAATGATGCATTTGAAGGGGAAAATATTAAATGTGATTGCACATTGTTATTTAATAAGTAGGAAAGGACCAAGTTGTTTTACTCACCTCATGATATGGATTGTATAGAGAAAAAAATGAAAGGAAGGAATATGAATCGACGCACACATAGAGAAATATTGTAGAGAGAAAATCGATACATTGAAACCCAAATTCTATTAATGAATGAAATAGGAAAAGTCTGTAAAATGAAAAGAAATACAAACTAGCTATAATGGTGGTAGTTTATCGCTATATAGGGAGATGTCAATTATGTTCATTCAAAAGTAGACATTCTAGGAGGACTAAATAGCCTTTTAACATAAATTACTAAACCCCAAGATGAAAAAACCTTAATTATCCAAAACTCTAACTGTATGAGATGAAGCTCCAAATGGATTGTGGGAATTGAGGTGTCAAGTTGATATGTCCTTAAATGTGTCTATTTAGTTAAATGCTTAATACTCCCTTTTCCCCTCCAGCCAAAACCCATGTTCCCTCTATTATTTATTATCTCTCTAGATACTACACAATATTATGGAACTAGAACATTATATGTGACTATGTTGTAGCACAGTCCACTTAACAACAATGTGTCCTCTCTTCAATTTCAACACTTATGCTATCATGTTCTCTTTCACTTTTTCTAGATATATTTTGCTCCCATTAATTTTTCCTTTCAAATCAACATCCACACATAACTTATCTAAAAATCTACACTCAAAACTCTAACCAACAATTCGCTTTTTGACAATTTTACCTTCACTCTAGTAGTTCTACCCCTGTCACTTTACTTGCGCACTTACTTCTCTATCCATTTTTATTCTATGTCCACTATTTGTGACACCTCAAGTTATTATTAGTGCCTATACATCCTTTATAGCCATATACTTCGGAGCATTTTTTCCACCAACTTGATGGCAACAAGCTCAAATGTAGTGACACACCTTGGCACTGAATAATATCTACCTTCTACATTTGTTTACTTATTTCCCACTACACCTCCCATTTTCTCATTGTTTACCTCTGATGTCTCTATGATACTAGACTCCTCCTTTGATTGATTTAACCTACCAATCATTCCATTTCATTTATGGCACTCCTAAATAAGGCTTCCCTGCCCCTTCTGTTATTGGATAAATCTGTAGGTGCAGACACTAACCGATCTCCCTAGAGCCACCTGGATCTAGAATAAAGCAAGACAGAACATGACGCTTTCCTTAAGTTTTAGATATTGAATTTACTAACTAAAGAGGGATGATTGACATACCGTTTAAATGTCTCTTCCTCTTGCCATTGCCATCCTAGCTCTATTCCAATGCTCATACAATGATGATCCTGCAAAAGAATGCAACCATCCAAAGTGATAGAAATAGCATAAACTCAATATAAACCTATGTATATGATCAAGGAATCATACAATAAAACAAAACAAGATTTATAGGAAAGAATCATATTACTGTATCATATTAAATGTGAAAGAGAGATTACAACCATGGCCTTGATGTCGTAAGGTCCCTTCCAACTGTCCTTCGTTCCCCACACACTTTCACTGCAAGAATTCTGAGAGCATAGATCTGATGATATTCACAATCTATCTTGACAAAGCAAATCTCAAAGACACTCCAACCAAGCTAATAATTCCAAGCCAACCAAAGCTAACAAGCTCAAGAACCAACAAAGCTCAAGAACCAACAAAGCTAACTTTTTCCATGAGAACTCCTCTCCTTTTATAAGTTGAAGAGGATAAGGTGAGGAGGTTAGGATGATCCCACTAAATCATGAAAGCGAGTAAGATCCAAACCATTCAGATTCCACCTCACCATAGAAGTTTCTCCTTCTAGAAGATTCAAGAAAATGGTTGTTTTTCCCACGTGTAGGCATTCTCACACCCTACCTATAGAGAAACCTGCGAACATTTCACACCCTAGCTATGGTGCAACCTGCGAGAATCAGGCATTTTCACACCCTGCCTATATAGCAACCTGCGAACTTCCTTTTTTATAAGGTTTTTACACAGGAAAATGCAACTTCTTTTCTCAGGAAAAGTTCTTCTCCCTTCTCTCTTCAGGAACTCAGGCCACTGACGCCTCTGAAGGCAACAGATAGGTTTAAATTATTAACAGTCGTAGGGATGACGAAAATAATGTGTAACACCTTCAACAATTGGGTTGATTTGTTTATGGCCTTGAAATTCACAAATGAATGGGGGATTCACTTAGTGAACCTATGACATAACACATTTTTCCATGCAATATTAAGGAATAAGCCTGATTTCATTACATATTGAAAAATACCTGCTAAAATTATTTTCTTGAACCCCCATCCCAATACATCTATCTAATTTTAAAAACCTCATATTTTTACTAAATTTTGTATGCATTGATTTTTATCATGGCATTTTTAGTACCCATTTTAATTTCTACTCCTAGTACTTAGAAATGAAAAAACTCTTCGAAGCCCACAAATTATAAAATCATCCCAAAAATAAGCAACTAAGTGCACTAACATCCCAACATAGGCAAATGCCATTATACTAGTATAATCTTCAGTTCAAGGGCTTAGTGTTATACTACTTTGAATCCTTTCTTAAATCTAATGCATGTTCATACATTCATCGAGGAAATTATTTATGTATATGGATTTCTATTTTTAGAACTAGAAAGGTCAGCCACTTCATGTCGCATCTCTTTGTCCCTTAGATCTATGATCTCATCAAAATTTTAAGAAAAACTCTCTCCCCCCCCCCCNTTTGTGTGTGTGTGTGTGTGTGTGTGTAAGTTATCTACCCAATAACTAATTCATATTTTATTATCTTTTAGATTCAAAGGCACTCTCATTAGGAGAGATGTAAGAGATTGATCTGAAGGTTCAATATCAACTAGTGGAATTATTACTATCCTTTATATAGAAATAAACCATTTCTTTCTTATACTCTAATATTGTATTATATTTTTTTATTTATTAAGTTTAAGTTCGAACATAACACCAAAGAGATTGTTTCCATTTAATTTTGGGACCCATCTTTCCAAACAAGAAACTGAATTGCATGCTTGAGCTCAATAGAATGCGGATAATGTTAGGCATCTCCCTATGTAATGAGAAATATAAAATATACAATGTTGGCACCCAAGGTTTTGGTGTAAGTTTGCACACACACACAAGAACAATCATGTCTGCACTCAAATTTTGTGTGAACATTAAAAATTGTGCAACAAATGAAATAAGGCACACATTCCAAGAAGATTTCTACAATGCACACTAAAAATTAGGGAGATATTGAATGCATTCCAAATAAAGAATAATATATTTGTGAATCTTCCTAAATTATTAACTCAGAAAGCATGCAAGATTTTGGGGTGGTTAATGGATAAGATGGCAAGTTCGTTAGGACTTCCATGACTTCAAAGAGGACATGTGGGATGTAAGTGGGTGGTAAAGATGTGTGGAACTAGTATTTAGAAGAGTAAGTGGAGCATAGGAGAAAGTGACATAGAACCAGAGAAAATAAGAGAAGAAAAAGGATCAATGGAGACACAAAAGAGAGTTCGGTGAGTCTGGGATCTATAGAAAAGGAGAAATTAGTCTATCTTGTTTTTGCACGAGTCATGTTATGAGTCTATGTAACAAGTTTATATGGGGTTGGAATGGTTTTGGAAAGAGTATTTAATGGATTCAGTCTAGTATCATGTGAAAAGTATGATAAAGAGCCCATGGCACATTGTAATGAATCATTGGTAGAATGTATGCGATTGAACAACGTTATTCCTAATTGATTATGATTCTCTTGATTAATGCATGCCACTATTTGAATGGAAATAATATAAATCTATTATTATCCTTGTCATTGATTGTGTTGATTATGAGTTCAATGGATGACTATGTTAATGTTGCATTTTTTTAATATGCTAATGAATTATGATGGAATGTGTGAATGTTAGGCCAAGTGGCTTCCTAGTATACTTTATGCCTTCATCTTCGACATAAGACCAGATGCTTTATGTGATTCTCATGGTGTCTCAGGTGAGAGATTATTTGGTCATATTCCAAGGATTGATATGTCGATGCCTTGGATTTTTGTTGGTCAACTTTGGACAAATCCCTTGTCATCAAGCCCTCGGTGTTAAGAAGGATGTGTGTAAGCAAGCCAGCAAATGGATCCATTCTAGGTACCATAAGGTTTTATATTGCATTATGAAATGAGAGAATGAGGTGGAATCCATCTTTGGAGGAAATAAAAGACTGGTTAACTACAAAGGAAGATGAATTTTGTCGATGAGAAACTCATGGTTTGATAACCAAATGTGGAATGTTGGAAGCAGAGGTATATCTACATTGATTTTCATGTGATTTTCTTTGTCAAATTTCCATACTTGTTGTATGGATGGTTGAAGAGGAAGACTTATACTAACAATTCTTTGATACCTTAAAAATCATTGGTATGGAACCAAACTATCATTGAGAGGATGAATGAATTGAATAATAAGTGGACTCGAGCAATCAAATTTTGGTTCACCCGAGTGAAGGAAGGCTACATTATTAAGTTCATTGTAGAATACAATTATTATTTCACTGAGGTTGAAATAAAGTTTGTAGAAGGTCCTCAAAAACGGATTCTAGAAGAAATCCCACTGTGGATCAAGATGATGTTCACGGAGAAAGGGTTGATGTGAATGGAGCGAGATAGGATTTCTAAGTAGACTCCCCTAATGCTGGTGGGAGGGATGAAAAGAAGTGGGAAAAGAGAGAGAGGATATATATTGGCTGAAAGGATCCATAAGATGTTAGGATAGGGTGGGAAAAATAATGGACCTAGATGATCATAAGAGAGAAATATTCAAGAAATACAAAAGAAGAGTTGAGCTAAGGAGGAGAGTATAATATAGGAGTGTAAAGACGGTAGCAATGGGTGTGAGATGAGGGTCTAGGACCAGAATGAAGAGGAAGGAAACTACACCAGGAGTAATTGTGGGAGAGAGAATTGTTCTAGATAGAATCACAGATGAAGATAGGCTAGTGAATAGGAACAATGTTAGGAGTAGGGTATCCAGTGAATATACCAGGACTATTGGTAGTAGGGTATTCCAACCACCTTGGATATTGTGAGATTTTTCAACCTCGGAGAAAGATGAGGTGTAGAGTAGAGGAATGGAAGTAGGAGAGGATGATGAAGATCCCCCACAAGGATGGGATGAGGACTTATAAAATTATATGGTCTTGTGCAGATGTAGGTAAGAAAACCTACGGGTCCCCTCATGAGAAATTATGGGAGAAGATGGAGGAAACCCCTATTTGAACTACCCCCCTTATGCATTTGTAATAAATAATAAAGAAAAGTAGACAAAACGAAGATATGTGTAGAAGAAGAGAGAAGAGAGCATATGAGTGAAGAAGAGGACGAATTCAACAACACTATGAAAGGGATATTATGAATACCTATATCTCTAAGAATGAGTAGTCAGTGAGGAGGAAAGAGTTATAAATCAAAGAAGGTCACTCAAGGTACAACACTAAGGATATCGATGTTCCATGGGATGGGTAAGGACAATGCAAAGAAACATTGATTTGCATGTGAAGTTATATGTTCTATGAAGAGGATCACAAATGAAGTATTGAATACTGCATACCTAGAGACCACTTTCAGGGATAGAGACTTGAAATCGTACATGAAGTACAAGGAAACTACACTAGTGATATACATGAGGCCCCTGACATAAATTAAGAGAGATCTACTTAATGAGTTATAGAAACCTAAGTTAGAATCTCAATTGAGGAGATCAAGTAGCAACTCGGAGAGACCCTATGGAAAAGCGACCAATAGTTCAACGTATTTTTAGATAGGAAGCTCATCTGTGTGAGGAGATAAAGTGCATCATCCTAATTTTTCTCAAAGAATCCCATAGGAAGGAAGAAATAAAATAGGCTAAACAGAGAGAAATAGAGGAACCTGTGCATGAAGAGTTGTAGCACATGATGCAAAAAGAAGCATTGCATGACATGGGTTGTGAAGAAAAATTCAAATATCAAGTAAGTAACTTCTTGTTCTATTGTTTGAAGTTCTTAAGTGATCATGATGGCACAAGAAAGTTGATGCACATGTTAGTAAAGTACATGGAGGAAGAAGGGACAATTGTAGCTATATCATCCTCACTATTAGAGAGGGATGTGTGATAGGTTAGAAAACATAATTGCATAGGAAGAGAGTTCAATTTGATGCCTGAAATCAGAATCTATGATATGGATAGAGTCATGTTGGATATGTCATATGATGTGAACATATTGCCAAAAACATCATGAGATTTGATGGGTATACCAAACATGGTGTGGTTCCTCATTCAGCTTTAGCTAGCTAACTAATATAGAATCTATCCTATGGGTTGACTAGAACAGGTAAAAGTGAACATCACATGGGTGAATAATAACGAATATTTTGAGGTGATTGATATCATGGATGACTCAAATCACTACCCTACCCTACTTGGTATTGAATGGAAATTCGACAATAATGTGATGTTGAATTTGAAGAAGAGATAAATGTCATTTGAGATGGACATATTGTGTGCGATTGCACCATTAGATGCAAATGAAGGTGAAAAATACAATGATCCTATGAATGAGGATGCACAAAGATATATTATTGAAAACATATATCAAATCATAGGGAATTGTTGATGCATACCCACCTTCTCCTGGGGCCCATGCGACCTCTCATTCTAGGAATTGTTGGCTTCGAGAGCTTAAATTAGATCACGGGATCCCTCTGAGCCTAAAATTTCAATACATAGGTCCTCAAACCTACTACCTAAATGAAAATTCACTTCTTTGGGAGTCCTCGAGCATTGACAGAGCCTCCTTGGAGACCGAGGGCCAAAACTGTGGCCGAAACTTCCAATCCCCGAAAGTCTTGGGACTTCAAGACTATCACACTTCCGGAACTCCGACTAAATAGAACCTTGATCCTCCCAAATAGAGGAGCAACAAAGTGTCGAACTACTAACATAGATTGATGGATCATGGACTCGAGATTAACCAATGGTGGATATCAACTTTGGAGACCCGGGCTTCGGTGGGTTTGCCTGCTCCAAAACACAACTCCCCAAGAGAGACAAACTCCAAAGGAGATAAGATTTATCTCATTCCTTATCATATCAACAACTGACATGAATTCTATTGTTTCGGGCTTTGAGAGTTTTTAAGTTTTTACTCCCCTGTTCCACCGGAGCACTGAATTGATAGATATATGTACACAAATATCAATGATATGCAACCCCCTTATCAGCCAACGATTGTGATTTACTCTAGGATTTTGGGATTCGGGAGTCTTGGATGTCCAATTCTTGCCAACCTATGGAACACCAAACTCGCAAACTCGCGGAGGGCTTAGATCAATGACTCCCATGCTCTGACAGCTGAATGATCTTGATCTAATTTGGACTTCAAGACTTCATATGGATGTGCTATACAAACTCTCTTGCCTCTTGAATGATGAAACACCGAAGGGTTTCTCCTTCCTCCATGTGTCCCCTTGGGATCAATGGCTGTGATGAATCCCAAACTTCGACACTTCGGTAGTATTGGCTCCCATCACTCTTCTACTCCTTTCCTCTAGACTACAGGTCCTCTGAACCTCCAGATCTTCCACCATGTATCCCTCTCCAAGCGACAGTCCATATTAACTCTACTACTTGTTGTTCTTATGGACTCCTGGTTGTCTGAAATTCAAAAATCTGATGTCGTTTGTCCTTTGAAATGGATGGTGGTGATTATCTCTTCACTTCAGGACTTCAGGGGTCCCAACTTCTCCACACTTTTGATCCTCTGAACTTGCGGAATGCCGAAGGACTTCTAGGGTTATCCCTCATGTAGTTTCTCTGTATCTGACGACTATCAGAACTCTTACTAACCATGAAAGCATATCGTCCATTGGCTATGTTTTTTTGGCGACTTCACCTTTGAGGTTGATCTGCAACTTATCATGGTCCTAAAGTCGTGATGATTTCACAGGGATAAACCCCACACTAATCCACCCGATAAGATGGTGATGAAAACTCTTTGGATATCCCAAATGGATCTTGTCCACTCGATACCTGGAACAAGAAACTCTCCCCTTCTAAAGGATTCCAACTCTATCCTTCCTGATATTTAAGTCCCTGAGGCATCTTGAGTCTATGGCACACTCCTTGCATCCTTCAACTTCTAAAGAAGTTTTTGGACTCATAGATTTTTGAAAAAATATCTATTTATACACTTCTAGTACTCGTCTCTTATGAAACACTTAAGCGAAGTATTTTCCTGACGCACACCTTGCATGGGTCTTCGTTGAATTAACCCTCCTATGAGAAATGGATGCACTCCTTGCACTTGAATTGTAAATTCACATTATCTCTTTCGAGTTTCTAATTCTATCTTGACTTGGCCCACGCACTCCTTGTGGGCACTATGGACTCCTTGCACCATGAATCTCAAAAGAGAAACAATTGAAACTTACATGAACATCAAATATTTCTACACTTAACCATGAAAATCATATCCATGTATAAAAGACACATAAAGAGATAAATTAGAAAGAAATATCGCATACATTCAATGGATTCAATAATATATAACTGTTAGGATATTTAGACACTTAGGATTTAGTTAAGATCTGCTTTGTCTAATATGGCGTTAGGTAAAAGTTTGTTTCTTAGTGTGTTTCTTTAGTATGCATTAGTATGCATTTGTAGTTAGGAAATCTGACGGTCACGATATGTTCCCGACATAGAGTGATCTGACGGTTCATACTCTCCTCGATCTTAACGGCCATTGACCTGTGGCTTAACACCTGATTGGTTCATCATATCTATTTAAAGAGCATTGAGGGTCATTTCCTAATGCTCGATTGTGAGAAACTCTCTGGTAAAATCTCTCTGTAATATTTTTCTGTGCATTAATAAACTACTCCAAGTGGCCACATTGGCTGGGGTCGTGGATGTTTCCCCATAGAGGTTTTACCATGTGAAAATATCGGTGTGTTGATATTTGATCTGGTTGTGTGAGTGGTTACTAAAGGTGTTCATCCTCTGTTGGAATACCTGTGTTGTCAAACATGGTATCAGAGCCTATTTGAAGACCCGCTCCTATTGTAGATTGAGATCATGAAGCCGAGTTTACTCATCTCCATTTTCTGGCATTTTCGTACATTTTTGGGCTGAGAGGACTGTTCCATTGCATCCAAAGAACTCGTTTCATTCAGGAACACTTTTCATTTCACTCGAAAAGGTTTCTGTTTTCCCAAGATATGACCATTACAGTCAGATCCAGAGGTATAAAGCTTGAATACGCATTTTTTAAATTTCTGGAAAGTTTTATTTTGATTTTATTTCGGTTTGTATTTTTTATTTTCGGGTTGCTACTCTTTTAGATCCACGTATGCTCTTTGACCCGCGCCCTGTGCGATCTCAGAAAATTAGAAACAAATAGGAAAATGTGCATCTCCAGGTAAGCTAACCGAGATCTAACCCTTGTTGTCATCGAGAAGCGGAATTTTTTTCTTGTGTGAAAAGAGATTTTTTTAAGCATGCTCTTCAAGGCCGTATTCAACAACAACAACAACAAAAACAACAATCCTCCTTCTAAACATTAGAATATGTTTTTCTAGACCATTTGGTTAAAACTTGCCTTATTAAGTAAGAGGTCTTGAGTTCAAGTCTCCCTTTTGTTATTTTTTTTGAAAAAGTTCATGCTAAAAATTGTAAAGTGCATTTCACTTCAAGTATAAAAGTGAATCACTATAAGTAGATTTATATTTTATTTTAGAGTTATTTATTTTGTATGCAACTTTTCTGTTATAAGGTAACTTCATTGTAAAAGTGATCCCCACTTCTCTTTATAAAAGTGGGTCACTTCATAAAGTAGCTTACACTATCACGTGGTTATTTGGTTACCATT
This sequence comes from Picea engelmannii, assembly GCA_009831015.1. Classification (NCBI taxonomy): domain Eukaryota; kingdom Viridiplantae; phylum Streptophyta; class Pinopsida; order Pinales; family Pinaceae; genus Picea; species Picea engelmannii. The sequence continues at coordinate 112,200 of ML787432.1, forward strand.
TATGCCTTTTTTTAAAAATTGCATAACTCTCACATCGGAAGTCCATTTTCAGTGCCGTTTTTTTTAAAACCGCATAAATTTTCGAGATCTTTCCATCCAAATCATTAGTTTCATTTTTTAAATACACATTAGTTGCATATTTAATATGGATTCTACAAGTAATGTCTTGCTTACCAGCAACAACTACTTCCAATGGAAATCCCATATGGAAGATTTATTAAGAAGTAAATGCCTATACCAGATTACCTTGGGAAATGAAACAACACCCACTCATGATGATAAGAAAGCCAAATGGGATAATAGGAATGACGAAGCACATGGACTAATCAGAATGTCCATCTCTCCTAATTTAAGGTACCACCTTCAAGGAATTGATGACCCCGAAGAACCTTGGAACACGATTGAATATGTGTTTGGTAAACTTAATATTATTCGAGCACAACAGTTAGAAAATCAAATATTGACCTTGAGTCCAAGTGATTTTTCTTGCCTTGGAGACTATCTATCTAAGTTTAAAACACACAGAATTTTATGTGAAGAATGTAAGATAAAAATGGAGGAAGAGCATTGCATATATCTTATTCTTTCTAAGCTAGGTAGTGCATATTTTGTGTTTGTATCTACCTTTTATGCCATGAAATAGACTCTAGGGAAATCTTATGTAAAACCCACTCTTGAGTCCTTTTGTTCTTCTTTGATTAGAGAGGAAGATAATCTTGTACAACTTGGAGTGATCAACACTATAGGTACCTCCAACAAAGCCTTAGTTGCCCAGCAGAAAGATAAACCCAATTATCCCAAGAAGCAACATCCTCGCTACAACAACAAACAACCTAAGGGTCTGAAACCTGTTCAGACAACTTCAGCTCCTAATGGTGACAATGGAGCAAAATATAAAAGTAAGAATACTAACAGACATTGCAACTTTTGTGATAAAGATGGTCATGATGAGTCCAAATGTTTCAAGAAGATGGTAACCTTAGAAGCAATGATGAAGAAGCACAACATCAATATTGATTCCTCTTCTTCTTGTTCTTCTTCTCATGGACATTCACTTTCTGCTTCTGGTTTTTCCTTCAATACACCTTCTACTACTAATTCTTCTTCTGATGAGTGGCTTATTGATTCAGGAACATCTTATCATATGGCTAAGAATAAAGCCATGTTTTCTTCTTTAAATGAATGTAACACCAAGAAAATATTTGTTGGTGATGATAGATCTCTTAGTGTTGTAGGATCTAGAATAGTTCAGGTAGAAAATGGTCATTTCAATGATGTATTATGTGCTCCAAATATTTATTGTAACCTTCTATCAGTATATCAAATCACTCATTCAGGTGAAGGTAAAACCGTTGAGTTTTCACCTCACCAAGTTGTAATCAAGGATCTAAAAGATCCTAAGCATGTTCTTGCAACTGGAATTGTTGATGATATTACCAGGTTGTACAAGTTTGACAACTCTCGGTCATCATCTTTTTCATCAGTTTTTGTTTCTCATAGCGATGACTTGAGCAAACTTTGGCATGAGAGGTTTGGTCATCTAAACTATCGCTCATTGCATCAACTATGTAATCAACAAATGGTGACTGGTCTTCCTCTTGTTTTATGTAGAGATGGTGTTTGTGCCAGTTGTGTTCTTGACAAACATTATCAGGACAATTTTGACAAATGTGCCTCTTGGCACGCCTCGGGTCCTTTGCAACTTGTTCACAGTGATTTGTGTGGTCCACTTTCTTCTCCTTCTTTTTCTGGGTGCAAGTATTTCTTAACTTTGATTGATGATTTTTCCAGACGTACTTGGGTTTACTTCTTAAAACTCAAGAGTGAAGTTTTTGACAAGTTTTTGGCCTACAAGGCCCTTGTAGAAAATAAATCTGGACATCAAATTCAAAGGTTAAGAACAGATAATAGAGGCGAACATGTGAACAATAATTTTACAAGCTACTGCACTACACAGGGAATCCAAATGCAACACATTGTTCCATATACACCACAAAAAAATGGTGTTACTGAGAGAAAGAACCACACATTAAAAGAAATGGCTAATTGTATGATCCAATCTAAGGGATTAAGTCTAAAGTATTGGGCGGAAGCCATCAACTGTGCAAATTACATAGTAAATCACACTCCCACAAAAGCTCTTAAAAATATAACACTGGAAGAAGCTTGGACGAAAATTAAACCAAATGTAAGTCACTTCTATGTATTTGGCAGTATAGCATGGGCTCACATTCCTGATGAGAAAATGAAAGAATTGTAGCCTAAAAGTGAGAAGTGTATATTTGTTGGTTATTCTGAAGATGTCAAAGGTTGCAGACTTCTTTAATCACATTGTAATGAGATTATTATTAGAAGAGATGTTAATTTGACGAAAATCTCTTGGACTACGAACCATCTTCGACGATTGTGCCTTCTTTTTCCTGCGAGCCATCTTCGACGTTTGTGCCTTCTTATGATCTGTTTTCTTCTTCAAATGATGAAATAGTGAGGATGAAAATCCACCTCCAACTTCTCACCCTCCTCCAGATGAGTCCTTTAAACCTGAACCAACACTAGCTCCACTGCTTCCTAGATGGGTCCATTCAACACGAGAAACAGTTGGTGATCTTGTCGGTGATCCTTCAGATCAACATCAGACACATTCAAAGTTCCAGCAAACCTCTTCTCTTTTGGCTCAAGTTTTAGAAACTCATGATCCAGAGACATTTGTAGAAGCTTCAGGTCATCTAGATTGGGATACAACAATGAATGAACAGTATGATTCTTTAATGGAAAATGATACTTGGGATTTTGTACCTCTTCCAAAAGGAAGAAAACTTGTTAGATGCAAATGGGTCTACAGAACTAAGTATGCATCATATGGAAGTGTTGAAAGACACAAGGCTCAATTAGTTGCCAAAGGATTTTCCCAAGTTGAAGGAATTGACTATAATGAAACCTTTTCCCCTGGAGAAAAAATGAATTCCATCCACCTTGTTCTTTTCCTTTCTACCTCACATAAATGGGAGGTTCGTCGGATGGATGTTAAATCCACCTTCTTGCACAGAGATTTGCAAGAAGAAATCTACATGGAACAACCTTATGGCTATGTCCAGAATGACTCTAGCCTTGTTTGTCACCTCAAGAAATCTCTTTATGGTCTCAAGCAAGCTCCCCGAGCTTGGTATGCCAAAATGGATAGCTTTCTTATTGCCACTATATTCTCTAGATGTCATTCTTATCTTAATGTCTATACCAAGAAAGTAGGAAGCCATCTCATAATCCTTTTCCTTTATGTTTATGACCTTATCATTACTGGTAGTGACTCAAAACTTTTAAACCATGTGAAAACTAGCCTTAAGAAGAAATTTGAAATGACAGACTTAGGTTTTTTGCACTATTTCGTTGGCCTCCAAGTTTTTCAAACCAATGAAGGAATTTTTCTTTCCCATTCTAAGTATTCTCTTGACCTTCTTCGTCGCTTTCACATGAACGATTGTAAACAAACCCCTTCTCTCTTCCAGTTTGGAGTCAATCTTTCTGCCACTTGTACTTCTCCTGAACTTGATGCCACCCTGTACCGCCAGTTAGTTGGTAACCTCTTATACTTGACTCATACCCGTCCTGATCTTTCCTTTGTTGTTGGTCTTATTGCCTGATATATGCAAACACCCCATGAAATCCATTGGAAAGAAGCTAAAAGGATACTTCAATATGTTCGTGGTATAGTTCAGTTTGGGATACATTACAGTTCAGGGGGGACTCCTTTATTGGTTGGTTTCACTAATTCATATTCGGTCGATGACCCTGATGATCAGAAATCTACTGCAGGTTATGTTTTTAGCCTTGGTTCAGGACCTGTCACTTGGGCCTGTAAGAAAAAACAGGCTATTGCACTTTCTTCAACAGAAGAAGAATACCGAGCAGTGGTAAATTCAAGTCAGGAAGCCTTGTGGCTTCGACAGATCCTTTCATAGTTTGGATTCCAGCACCAGCATCCAACTAGCCTTTGGTGTGACAATTAGAGTGCCATCAAGCTCGCCAAAGACCCATTTCAACATCAGCGTAGAAAACACATCCAGCTACACATGCACTTTATCAGAAAGCTAATTCATGATCAAGTTATTGAAGTGCTCTTTTTCCCTACAAAATATCAATTTGAAGAAATTTTCACAAAGTCTCTTACAAAAGTGAATTTTTCCAAACTTCGATCTATGTTGGGAGTTCAGGAAGTTGTCATTAAGGGGGGATAGGCTCTAATGCATCCTTCCTTCTCCTATTGTGTCACTATTGTAAATCCTTCAATCCTATCCCAAGTTGTTCTTAAGGGGGTATGTTAGGATATTTAGACACTTAGGAGTTAGTTAAGATCTACTTGGTCTAATATGTCGTTAGGTAAAAGTGTGTTTCTTTAGTATGCATTAGTATGCATTTGTAGTTAGGAAATCTGATGGTCACGATATGTTCCCGACATAGAGTGATTCGATGGTTCATACTCTCCTCGATCTTAATGGACATTGATCCATGAATTAACACCCGATTGGTCCATGATCTCTATTTAAAGAGCATGGAGGGTCATTTGCCGATGATCGATTGTGAGAAACTCTCTTGTAAAATCTCTCTGTAATCTTTTTCTTTGCATTAATAAATTGCTCCAAGTGGTCATGTTGGCTGGGGCCATGGATGTTTCCTCGTAGGGGTTTTACCATGTCAAAACATCAGTGTGTTTATCTTTGATCTGGTTATGTGAGTGGTTACTAAAGGTGTTCGTCCTTTGTTGGAATACCTGTGTTGTCGAACAATAACACCATACATTCAGAATCAAGCATCTCTATTTGTATTCCTTCAATCAAGTATGTAAATGAGTTCATAAAACTCTCTACAATTCACCATAAGCTTCAACAAATCTCTCAGATAATAATCAACATCCTCGTTTGGGCATCAAATACATATATTTACACATAGAGGGGCTTCTTGATCCTTCCTACCAACTACTTTAATGCTATCCTATCAGAATTTAAGACACATATATGCTAAGGCCTTATGACAATAAATATCCATTACAATCAGATCTGAGATAACGCTCAGCATCTGTACAATATTATATGCTAATTAAGGCGATTACAACTTTGACAGCCTTAGGTGATGGCTCTTGCTCAAAAAATTAAAAGATGTTTAATACAATATTTCCAAAACATCAAAATGACACACCCTCCTTTGGATCAAATATGATTTGAAATGTGCATGATGGGTGTTGAGTTATCCTCCACTCAACTTCTTTAACTGCTGAAGGCGATCCTCCTGCATCATACTCCTATGGACAAAAATGCATGGACTTCTATCCATGAGCTCCTGCAATGTTTTTCCATGCTTTCAAATATCATATTTATCCACCCAGATAGAATCCTGTGTTTGGTGGCCCTTCCACTTCACTAGGTACTCAAAATAAGTATTTCTCATGGTCTTCTTACCAATCCTTTGATCTATGATCTTCTCCATTTGTGGATTTTCTGTCGTGGGCATCAACTTTTTTGACTAAATCTCTTTTTGATCATATGATCCTCTTGGATCATCCATACTATATGGGTACAATTCTACAATATTAAATATGGGTGATATACCCGCATCCTTTGACAACTCAATCTCATAGGCATTGGCAACAAATTTTATGAGGATTTTACATGGTCCTATTTTCTTCATCTTCAATTTATTATATGTTCCCATTGGGAACCTCTCCTTCATCAGGTGTTCTAAAACTAGATCCCCAACTTATAAATGAGCCTCTCTCCTTTTCTTATAAAGTTGGATTTTATATTTATGATTGTTATCCTACAACTGTCCCTTTATTTGACTATGGAACTTATGCATCTGTGCAACGAAGTCTTTTTCTCCTGCACTTCGGAACTCATTATGTTTCAAATCCCCCAACTCTAAAATTCCTCTCATATGAATTCCATACACTATTTGAAATGGAATTTTTCCGGTGCTTTTCTTTGGTGAATCATTATAACCAAACTCTATCTGGGGAAGAATCTGATCCCACTAGTTATGATTTTTAGTGACCAGACATCTCAATAGATTTCCCAATATCTGATTTACCACCTCAATATATCCTTCTATCTTAGGGTGATATGTTGAACTAAAGGACAAGTTTTTCCCCAACGTTTTCCACAGAGTTCTCCAAAAACGCCCCATGAATTTGGTATCTCTGTCTAAGACTATGCTCCTTGGAAATCCATGCAATCTCAAAACCTCCTTGAAAAATAAATTTACTATGTGAGTAGTATCGTTGGTTTTCTTGTATGGTATGAATTGTGCAATATTTGAAAATATGTCAACCACAACAAATATGGAATCACTTCGCCTATGGGTTCTTGGCAATCCCAACACAAAATCCATTCTTATTGCATCCCATGGCCTGTATGGAATAGGCAATCGCTAGTACAAACCAATATTATGCTACTTCCCTTTAGCATACTGGTAGAATCTACATTTGTCCACAAAATTCTTCACATCGTACCTCATGACTAGACAATGGTATGAATAAATAATATGTGCATAATTTTTATCATTGTCAAAATGTCCATCCAATCCTCCACTATGTTTTTCCTTCAACGGGTTGTCTCTCATTGAGCATTTCGGGATACAGAGTTGGATCCATTTAAAAAACAGTCCATATTGAATTAGATACTCTATCCACTAGCTTATGTCCCTTAGCGAAGGGTTCTCACATTCTTCATAATCCTCTTTAAAGTCTCGATATTCGCGATACATTTCCTTAAGGTGTTGAAACCCTAAGGTCTCCACATGGAATTCCTTCATAATCATACATCTCCTGCTCAAAGCATCAACAATTTTTTTAGCTCTACCACTAATGTGATTAATAATAAAAGTAAAGTTCTACATGAATTCTACCCATTTAACATGTCTTTGGTTCAACCTCTCCTGTCTAGTTATGAATTGTAAAGCCTGATTATCATTGTACAAAACAAGCTCCTTCGGAGCAAGGTAGTGCCTACACTTTTTCAGAGCTTCTATTGTAGCATAAAATTATTTATCATATGTGGAATACTTCATCTTGGTGTCATTCAACTTCTCTCTGAAATAATAAACATGCCTATTGTATTGGCTCAATACTACACCAATAGCTACTCCACTTGCATCACATCTTACTTGAAATATTTTCTTGAAATCTAGTAGAACCAGAATCGATTGTTCTATTATCTTCTCCTTTAATCCTTTGAAACTTTTTTCCGCTTATGTTGTCCAATTAAAGGATCTGTTCTTTTTATTTATGGTGTCCAATATGGGTGAACAAATTCCACCGAAATTCTTGATGAATTTCGTATAAAAACCTGCTAATCCATGGAAGTTTCTCACCTCAAATATGCTTCTCGGAGAAGGAAATTATTTGATTTCCCTCACCTTTTCTGGATCCATATTCAACTCATTTGAAGAGATTACAAAACAAAAGTATATGATTTTTGTCTTCATGAAAGATCATTTCTTAAAATTTATCATCTCTTGTTGTAACCTCTTCAATACCATATTCAAGTGCCTCAAATGTTCTCCTTCAATATTGTTGAAAACTAAAATATCATCTAAGTATACAATCAAAAACTTACCAATGAAAACTTTGAGTCTTCATTCATCAACCTCGTGAATGTGCTTGGGGAATTTGTTAAGATAAATGGCATAACAAGCCACTCATACAATCCTTCATTTATCTTGAATGTTGTCTTCCATTCATCTCCCTCTCTCATTATTATTTGGTGATAACCACTCTTCAATTCTATCTTGGAAAAATAATTTTCTCCGCTCAAGCAATCCATCAAATCATCCATTCTGGGTAACAGAAATCTATACCTGATGGTGATCTTGTTGATGGCTCTAGAATCTATGCATATTCTTGAGCCTCCATATTTCTTTGGACTCAACACATTTGGTACCACGCATGGACTCAAAATCTGTCTGACTGAACCCTTATCCAACAACTCTTGGACTTGCTTCTTAACCTCTTCATTCTCTTGATGTATCAACCTATATGCTTTTGTTTTTGGAATACTTGCTCCTGTGATAAGGTCAATGTGATTAATGATGCTCCAAATAGGTGGAAACGAGTGAGGTAACTCATCCACCACAATATTAGAAAAAATATCCAATAGTTCTTGAATCTCTTCAGGAAGATCATCCACATACGTTCTTGTAAGGATGACTTTGGGCTTTCTTACCACAACAAATTTCATCTCCTATTACTTATTGACTTCATTCAAGATATCCTTCCCACTCATTATAAGTATTCTTGGGCTAGCTTCATCCTTCACTTTCTTATTCTCCATTGGAAACAACATATGTGTATGACCATTCTTATCAAGGGTGTAAGTATTTTTTCTCCCATCATGTATCACATTTCTGTCAAATTTCCATGGTCTTCCCAACCGGACTTGACAAACGTCCATGGGTATTACATCACACATAATGTCATATTTATAACCTCCTATCCTAAATTCAATATTGCATCGTTGACTTAGCATGACTTGGTGTCCCTTATGAAACCATGATACCTTGTACAGGTTTGGATGTACAGTTGTCTCCAGCTCCATCTGTTTCACCATTTCCATGGATATCAAATTATCAGTCTCCCACTGTATATGATTACTTTGCATACCATGTCTTTGGTATTACAGGAAATCCTGAAAAAACTGTTTATCTGAAATGGATCTTTTACTTCTTTCTCGGGCTTTAACAGAACCTTCCTCATCATGAGGGATTTCCCATATTCTGTTGCTTCGGCTTCAACATTCCTCTTCTTTTATTTAGAAATGTGAGCATCTCCACCTCATGTTTTCTTCTTCCTCCCAGGAAAATCCTAAGACATATGCCATGTATTTCCACACGCATAGAATTTCACTTCTCCTCCTCTGTCTCTTCCTCTTCCTCAAGAAAAAGAGTTTCTCCCACCATACTATCCCCCTCAATAACTTCGTCCTCTTTCTGTATGACTGTGATACTTTCCAACTTCAGGTTTGGGTTTCTGGAACTTCTCTCGGACAGTTCCTTTACCTCTTCTTGGACTCTTTCCTTTATTTCTCTGGATTTCTTTTATGTACAACTTCTCTTATTCTTTCAGTGCTTCCTGATAATCATATTCCACCATACTCATTTTCATCATACCGATTTCCTCTTGAATTTCATACCTCAGGCCATTAATATACTTGGAAAATTTTTCATCCTCTCTTTCTCGATGTCCTCCTCTGATGTTCAATCTATAAAATTACTTAGTGTAATCCTTCACTGATAAGCCTTTATGTCTCAAGTTTTGCAATATCCTAAAGAGATTTATTTGATAGTCTTTGGGTATGAACTTAGCTTTTAATTTAGCTACCAACCTATCCCAAATTTGGATTTTCTGCTTAACCTTGCTCCTCCTGTCAACCTGCAATTCATCCCACCAGAGCACTGCATGTCCCTTCAGTAGGCTCACAACATGTTTCACCTTTTTCATCATTGATCTCCTCATAATAGAAAAACTTATCTAAGGCCCTTATCCAATACAATATATCCTCAACATCCAAGTTGCCTTCATACATTGCGATTTCCATTTTTTCTCTGGCCCCCATTTTTACAACCGCTCTCAACAAGAGTTCCTCTCGAACGTATTCTCCTGTATATCCTACTTCCATTTCCTCACTCTTGACCTCGTTGATGTCACCAGCATCAGGTTCTCTCCTCTACGTTTTCTCCATGGCATCTAATATTGCACGGAGTTGCCTCATTTCTTATTCCATGGTTGGATTTGCTACAGGTCTATCCCTGCATCTTCTTGGTGGCATGGTTCCAAGTTGTCTTCTTCTCTTACAAAGATTAATTATGGCTATGATACTAATTTATGGAGACCCCACCTACTCCCTAAGCCTGAAATCCTAGAATAAATCATAGTTGTTTTATTATAGGTGGGTTGCAGACCATTGATCTTTCTGTACATATATATTTGTCGATTCGACGCTCCAGTGGAACAGGGGAGTAAAGACATAAAAACTCCTGAAGCCCTAAAAAATATATTTCATGTCATTCTTCAAACTAACAAGGAATGAGAGTCATCTGATTTCCTTCGGAGTTTGGCTCTCTAGGGGAGTTGTGTGTTGGAGTATGCAGACCCACCAAATCCCGGGTCTCTGAAGTTGATCACCACCATTGGTTAATCCAAAGGTCATGAGTCATTGATCCATGTTAGTAGTTCAATGCTTCATTGCTCCTGTGTTCAGAAGGATTCAAATTCTGTTTAGTTAGAGATTCTGAAGTGTGATAGTCCCGAAGTCCCGAAATTTTTGGGGATTGGAAGTTTGGCCCATGATTTTGGCCCTTGGCCTCCAAGGAGGCTCTTCCAATGCTTGGGGATTCCTGAAGAAGTTATTTTGCTTTAAGGTTGTAGGTTTCAGGACCCATGTATTGAAATTTTGGTCTTAGAGGTATCCCATGAGCTAATTTAAGCTCTTGAAGTCAATAATACTTAGACCGGTAGGTCGTGTGGGCCCCAAGAGAAGGTGGGGTATGAATCAATTGTGTTGGAGAAGTGCGAAGTCCTATGATATTGATTCATAGGATTCCATGGAGAGGTGGAAAAATAATTTGTATGAAGTCTCCACCAGGAGATGCGCAAGAATTACCACTGTGACAGGCAAAGAGAAATTCATAAGCTATTATTTCGATGAGATGGATCTAATCGAAATTTTCATTGTCTATATGCAACACATTCCCTTAATCCAATAAATAGGCTCCCTCGATAGTGTATTAGTAGGTATACTGATGTAGTGGTGTTAAGTGCATTATGAGAATCTCCATCAATGGGTAGTTGTAGAAGACTCCACAAGGGAAAGGTTTAGGTAGGGGTTAGATATCTACTAATACATGTCTTATTGCGGGAGGTGTTAGGTATCCAAGCAGTGGTAAGGTGCACAAAGGATTTATATGAAAACCCAGTGCACTTTGTAGACATGAAATCACATCGATCTTACTCCTTCAGCTCCTATCGAGTGAAAAAAAGAGTCGTGCAAGTATAAGGTTGATCCAGGGGGATATTGGTGGCCACCCACCTATTCCAAATGGTGCCTATTAACAATTATTAGTTCAATACGCTCTTTTGTGATTATTTGTAATTGTGGGTTCTACACTTTCAGGGCTATCTAAAAGCCTACAAAAATTCCAAGTGAAGATTGGTGGCCTCCCACCTAATCCAACTGGCTTATCTTGGAATTTTTCATGTCAGTACATATTTATGTACTTCCAGGGTCGTTTTGTGGCCCTAAACAATGTTTTTTTGGCTTTCCATAATCAAATTGTAGATGGAGTCATATTTTGGTAGCATAATGTGTAGTTATAGAAAATACCTTTCTAATGGGATATTACATGCCTAAAATAGAGGTCGTATGATAAAGTTACGACCCTGGGAAGTTGAGGTACCAACTTACCCATCAGGGCCCACATAACTTTGGGTGTTTCATCTCCTAGGATTAGGTTTTTGGATGTCTATGGTTTTGGAATTCGTGAGTAATTTTAAAAAGGCCTATGGAGACTCATTGTAATCATTATGCTTAGACTAATGTGTGTAGTAGCCACCTCTCTTCTGATAGATAACTACCACCATTCGAGCAAGTTGTTTTCAATTCTACAGTTTTATAGTTTCATCCTATTTTATTTATTCAATAGAAGTTATTGTTCACTGGATATCTATTTTTGTTCTTCCTATGTCTATTTTGTTGTATTCATTCTATTATTCCTTTCATTCCTCTCATTAATCTATATCAATGGTATCAAATCAGTCTTCTTTTCATTTATTTTTCTTCGTGCATCCCTGAGAATATATGGGTACAAGAAGCTGGGACTCGTACCAGTCGAGCCTTTGAAATATAGGTCACGTCGATATTGAAAAAAACCCACGGGGGATGAAAATAAATATGATGGAGAAGGAGATCCTTTTAAAATATTGCTCGAGGCATCCCTTGCATGAAAAAGGAACGAAATGATGGACAACTTTGCAAAGATCCTTCGGCAGCTTCCCACAGGATACACATCTTCATCAAGCAGCCATGCAACCCCCTTCAAGGTACAAGTAAATTTTGATATTCCATTATTTGAAGGACTAATAGATGTAGATGTTGTAGATAAATTGTTGAATTTTCTTGAAGAGTATTATTTGGTCCATAATTTTTCCAACGGGGAAAATATTACTTTTGTATTCCTCAAGGTCGTCCCCCTTGTTAAGGACTGGTGGGATACTTGTTGGGTATATGTTATATTCTTTGCTTGTGTGTGGGTGGGTGCTTCACATTCAAAAAATTTGTCTGAAAATACCTCTAGTAGTGCTCTTTGTGTCATGTGCATCGGGCACTTCCTAGGGGGGGGGCCCTGGTTACACACAGCGTTCAGGGCAGCGCCTTGAAATTTGTTTTTGGGTATTTTTTTCTATTTTAGTTGATTTTACAATTTTTAGCGATTTTCTAAATACCTAAAAACATTGTATATATATTGTATGGTGAATGGTGAAATTAATACAATGAAGCGTTGAATGGTTTTCTCCTAGTTAAGGGTTTCTGGTATAAATCTCTGTGTACTATGTGTGTGAGCCATTGATTAATTTGTGTTTTTCTTAAGAATCTATATTCATTTCTTTACTTCACAGGTTTAAAACTTACATGTGGTATCAGAGCTCATTTTTGGCTTCAGAGGGACGCCTTTGTTGTTGAGTGTTTGTCTCGTTCTTGATAGATCAAGTTTATCTTGGGTCTGTGATAAACCTAGGATTAGTGGGAGATTTTGCAGTGGTTATTTGAGTGTATAAAGAGGAATGCCAAGCTGTTCTAGAATCGATATAGATAAGTTCAATGGTAATGACTTTGAGCTATGGAAGCTCGAGATAGAGGACCTTCTTGTAGACAAAGAACAATGGATCCTTATGGATCCTGGTACACAGCCTCCTGGTATGCATCCTACTGACACACAAATGACTTGTACACAACCTAATAGTACACAAACTACTAGTACACCACCTATTGGTATGTCAAAGGAAGATTTGGAGAAGTTGGACAGAAGAGAACGGAGTACTATTCGACTCTTCCTAGCAGATTTGGTGTTGTTGAATGCCTCGGGAGTATCTATAGCCAAGGAACTATGGAATAAGTTAGGGAATTTGTATCAATCAAAGTCCCTGGTAAACAAGTTTTTTCTTTGAAAGAAGTTGTATCATCTTAGGATGGAATATGGATATTCTGTGACAGAACATCTAAATGACTTTAATAATCTGGTAAGTCAACTTGTCTCTGTTAATACTACGATTGAAAAAGAAGATAAGTGTATTACTTTGTTATGTTCTTTTCCAGACTCTTGGGATAATCTGGTTGTAGCAATTGGTAGTACCACTCAATCTACATTGAAGTGTGAGGATGTAGTTGCATCCTTGTTATATGAAGATATGAGGTGGAAAAGCATGGATGGTCATAGCATAGATGATTTATTTGTAAGAGTTCGTACCCAAGACAGGAATCCTGGTAAGTCTTCGGCGGGGAGACCTAAATATACAAGTAGATCTAATTCTATAGGAAAGTATTTGAGGAAATGATGGAATTGTGGTAAATCAGGGCATTATAAGAAAGATTGCAAGTCTAAGAAGGTTGATAAACCAAAGGGGCATGATAGTACCTCTTCCATAGATACTAAAACCTCCACTGAAGAAGGAGGTGATGTTTACCTAGAAACTACAGGTACAAATGTAGATCATGATGTTTTTTTGATCGACTTAGGTGCATCATACCATATGACTCCTCACAGGGAGTGGTTCTCTAAATATGAAAAATACGATGGTGGTGATGTATTCCTAAGAGATGACTCGACAGCCAAAATCATGGGATGTGGAAGGGTTAAGTTGTTGCTAAAATATGGAAGGATTATAACTCTCCCTGGGGTTTTGCACATTCCAAAACTAGCCAGGAGCCTAATATTTGTAAGCAAGTTGGATGATGCAGGAGTGGATACTGTATTTGGAAAGGGCACTTGCAAGATGGTACGAGGAGAAATGGTGTCAATGACAGGAATTCAGTGTGGAAATTTGTAAAACTTGTTGGGAATCACTTATACTAATGGGTGTAACATTTTTGTTGTCCCTGGGCGGAGAAATGAAGGAGACAAGACCAATATTGTCCCAAAAAAGAAGACCATGTTGTGGCATCCAAGATTGGGGCATATTGGATAAAAGGGCCTTCGAACACTACACGGTAAAGGTATGGTTGAAGGTATGGATAATTGCACTTTGGATTTTGATTTATGTGAACATTTCATATATGGTAAATAGAATCGAGTAAGATTCCCATTTGGTGCTACAAGAGCAAAGGGAATATTAGAGTCGATACACAGTGATGTGTTTGGACCTGTTCTTGTTCCATCACTAGGTAAATCTGTGTATTATGTTTCATTCATAGATGAATTCTCAAGGAACACATGGATTTATTTTGTTAGAAATAAATATGAGTTATTTGATAAATTTAAAGAGTTTAAGGCTCTGGTAGAAAATCAGACAGGGAAGAAAATAAAGGTATTGAGAACAGATGATGGTGGAGAATTCTGCGGAAATGAATTCGAAGAATTTTGTAACAAGTGTGGTATAGAAAGATAGAATACTACTCCATACACACCTCAATAGAATCGAGTTTCAGAAAAGATGAACAGGACACTGATGGAAAAAGTAAGGAGCATGCTCAGCGGTGCCAAGTTAGGACAAGAATTCTGGGCAGAGGAAGTGGGTACAACATGTTACCTGGTCAATCGATCACATTCATCAGCATTGGATGATAAAACTCCACATGAGGTGTGGACTTGAAAGAAACCCTCTCTTCAACATCTTAGAGTGTTTGGTTGTGATTCTTATGTACATTTTCCAAAGGAAAATAGGATTAAGATGGACAAAAAGGCTGAAAAGTGTATCTTTATTGGTTATAAAGATGGTGTGAAAGGTTATAAGCTTTGGAACACATATACCAAGAAGATTGTTTATAGTCCAGATGTTGTTTTCAGAGAGGTAAATGATGTTTCCAAACATGAATTCCTACCAAGTCCAGAAGAACCTGAGAAAATAGAGATTGTGTTGGATGATGCAAAATATGAATCATCTGAAGAAGATGAAGAAGAATAAGAAGAAGAACCTCATACCCCAATACTGAGGAGATAAGTGAGAGAAAGAAGGCAACCAAAAAGGTATAGTCCACCTGATTTCCATTCCAATTTTTCTTTATCTATTACTGATGATGATCCCAGAACTGTCATAGAAGTAGTGAATTCAGAGGATAGTAAACTCTAGAAGAAGGCCATGGTTGAACAAATGGATGCCTTGGATAAGAATGAGGCATGGGATATAGTTGAGTTTCCATCTGGAAGAAAATATGTTGGTAGAAAATGGTTGTTTAAGAAGAAGTTTAATGTAGAAGGAAAAGTGGAGAAATACAAAGATCGGTTAGTAGCAAAAGGTTATTCCCAAGTAGAGGGAATTCATTTTGGTGATATTTTTTCTCCTATTGCTAAGTTAACTTCTATTATATTTATTTTATCTATTGATGTTGCTTTTGATCTTGAAGTGGAACAGATGGATGTGAAGACAACATTCCTACATGGGGATTTGGAAGACAAAATCTACATGAGGCAGCCATAATTCTTTGTAGTGAAGGGAAATAAAGAGTTGGTATGTAATCTAAAGAAGTCACTATATGGTCTGAAGGAATCACCTAGGATGTGGTACAAAAAATTTGACACATACATTCTTGGATTGGGATTTGTGAGAAGCAGGGCCGATCACTATGTATATTCCAAGCATGTTGTTAATCACTTCATTTATGTAGTGTTGTATGTTGATGACATGCTGTTGGTAGGAAATAATATGGATGTTATCAAGGAGGTGAAATCACAGCTATCCTCTAAATTTGACATGAAGGATCTCAATGTTGATAACTTCATTCTGGGAATGGAAATTAAAAGAGATCGTGCAAACAGGAAAATCTGGTTGAATCAGAGAAAATATGTTGAGACGATATTGTAAAGGTTTAATATGCATGGAATTAAACTGGTCAAGGTTCCTATTCCTATAGGTGTAAAGTTATTTGCAGATCAGTCTCCCAAGAAACAAGAAGAAGAAGAGGACATGTCCCATGTTCTGTATGTCAATGCAGTTGGAAGTTTGATGTATGCAATGCTCTGTACTAGACTGGACATTGCAGATGCAGTGGGAGTCTTGAGCAGGTATATGTCAAAACCAGTGAAGGAGAATTGGACAACAGTAAAGAGGGTCTTCAGGTATTTGCATGGCACTACCAATTATGGATTGTGATACCAAGGAAGACCAGGATTGGACAAAGTGGTGGACATACATGGCTTTGTTGATGCAGACTAGGCTGGATATCTGGATTTCAGAAGATCTACAAGTGGGTATGTGTTTAACCTATTTGGAGGACCAATAAGTTGGATGAGAAAAAGAAAGTCCATAGTGGCACTCTCAACTACAGAATCTGAATACATGGCAACCACTCATGCAAGAAAGGAAGCAATATGGTTACAAAGATTGTGTTCAGGTATCAGGTTGGTACAACAAGCAGTGAGATTAGATAGTGACAGTCAGAGTGCAATATTCCTAGCAAAGAACCTAGATTATCATTCGAAGAAAAATCATATTGATGTTCAGTATCACTTTATGAGAGACATCGTTGAGGAAAAGAAGGTGTTGCTGGAAAAGGTTGACACTTTGAAGAATATTGCAGATTCATTGAAAAAGTCTATGAGTACAAAAACTTTCTCTTGGTGTAGAGTAACAATGGGCATTTCTTCCCTCGATTGTTGACTATATAATCCTGTGGACCCTTGGATGCAAAGAAAACAACAAGTGGGAGAATGTTGAGTATGTGTTATATGATTTGCATGTGTGTGTGTGGGCGCATCAGATTCGAGAACTGTGTCTGAAGATCCCTCTATTAGTTATCTTTGTTTCATGTGCAGTGGATGCTTCCTAGGGGGGTCCCAGGGGGGGGCAGGTATTCCCCCCTGGTTACGTGCAGTGTTCGGGGCAGCACCCTGAAATTTGTTTTTGAGCCTTTTTTTCTATTTTAGCGGATTTTGCTATTTTTAGCAGTTTTCTAAATTAATCCCAGATTAAGGGATCAGGGTTTTGGTATCTACGGAATACCTAAAAACATTGTATATATATTGTATGGTGAACAGTGAAATTAATTCAATGAAGTGTTGAATGGTTTTGTCCCGGTTAAGGGTTTTCGGTATAAATATTTGTGTACAATGTGTATGAGTCATTGATTAATTTATGTTTTTCTTAAGAATCTATATGCATTGGTTTACTTCATAGGTTTAAAACTTACAATACTTACTCTAAGAAAAGGGCCATAGTAGAATCTGCAATATTGTTTTGGTTTCCCTCACATGGAATTCTTTCAATGATGCCATTAAAGAATAGTAATACCCTGTTGAAAGCTACAAGGACCAATACACAAGATGGACCATTCTACATCAGGATAGGACCACATGATACCATATTTCACCAATTTTTTCCATACCATATGCACCAAATTAAGTATCAAAGACTCTGAATGACATCTAGTGCTCAAATACCACAGTTGTTAGCATAGCTACATTCAAACAAAAATGGAGTTTCTGAACATCACATCATTAGGTGTGGCTTATAGATATGCTATGAAGATCAAGTAGAAATTTAAGGAGAAGAGGTGAGAGTTTGGATCTGCAAACTACTCACAATTGAAGAAGGGAAAAGGTGACCCCAAACCACAAAACAAGGGACAAAGAAAATAAGTTTTCTCTTAGGGAAAACAGTCTAAGACGCAACCCAATAAGGGTAATGAGAATTTGAAGAAGGACAAGAGAAAATGGTGTGAATACCATAAAATCCCTTAGAACAACACCGAAGAATGTCGCTCCAAGCATTCATTGGTGGCCGAGCTGAAATCCTTCGAGTCAGAGGTAGATTATAACTCCAAATAAAATCCATAAAGTGGGAAGCAGATCATCGATGTCGAACTGAGTGTCAATTTCTGTACCAACAAAGTCCAACCAAGCAAACGAGAAGAACCAAAGGAAGGGGAATGCCTCTTTCACTCACAGATGTGGGTAAATGGGACTCTGCTTCATTTCATTATCGATAGCAGTAGTCAGAAGAATCTGATTTCAGCATAGGTTGTCAAGTGGATGGACCTGCCAATAACACTGCACCCGTAAACATACACCATCGGTTGGCTTTGCCAAGGAAGATATCTTTATGTTAGCCAACATTGTTGTCTTACCTACAACATCAATCCCTTCAAAGTTGAGGTATTGTGTGATATTGATCTCCTTGAAGTTTGTGATGTTCTTTTAGGCCAACCATATTGGTGGAAGTGAAATGTTCTGTATGAGTCAAGAACCTGCAGTGCTATTATTAATTTGGGTAGACAATTGTGCATGATACCATAGGTAGCACCACCTACCGTATTATTTCTTTAATATCTACTCAGAAATGCAGTAAGGTCATTTCAAAAACCGTGAAGTCCGTCTTCTTTGTGATCTATGCTCGCAGTAAGTAGAAGGTCGCTACCACATCCATCACCTTTACACAGAGCCTCTCTTTGCAGTAGAAGAAAGTGAATGAGATCATTGAAAATTACAAAGACACATTATCCTCACTCACCAGGGTACTGACACACTACCAGGTCAAGCATCCAATTGATATAACCTCTAGTGCACCACTGCTTAATGGACCAGTCTATCATCACTCGATGGAAAATGATGAAATCAAGTAGTAGATCCAAGATATGCTTCAAAATGGGTACATCCAACCCATATCCTCCCCTTGCAAAATCCTGATTGTGTTTGTTTAGAAGAAAGATGAGACCTGGAGGATCTGCATTGATTACATAACATTAAATAAAATCACATTCCATAACCGGTAGCCAATTCCATGAATTGATGACCTTATTGACCAACTCAAGGGGGGGAATTACTTTTTCAATATTGACCTAAATTATGGCTACCACTAGGTTCCCATCGAAACAAATGATGTATGGAATAAATTGTAAAATCTAAAGAAGGTCTCTTTGAATGGCTAGTCATTCCCTTTGGCTTATCAAATGCACCAACAAATTTCATGATATTCATGGATTATGTATTGAGACCCTTCACCAACTCTTTTGTGGTGGTATATCTGGATGATATCCTCATCTTAAACAGAACATGGGAGGAGCACATGCATCATATTCAATAGGTTTTGGTCACTCTGTGGAAACATAAGCTATATGCCAAGTTGGAAAAATTCTCCTTTGGCATGAATAGGGTCCAATACTTGGGCTACATTGTTGATAAGCATGGGGTACATGTGGATCTAGCTAAGATCCAAGTCATTCATGACTGGCTAGCCCCGACCACACTAACCGATCTTCGAAGCTTCTTGGGACTTGCCAACTTCTACCAAAGGTTCATTTTTGGATTCTCCCATATTGCATGGGCCCTCAGCCAAGTAACCAAGGGAGGTGGAAAGGAAATGTTTGCATGGGGGAAGTAACAACAACAATAATTTGATGATCTAAAGCATCGCTTGTGCTCAGATCGATTACTCTCCTTATTTGATTTGCAAAAATTGTTCAAGATTGAGACTGATGCCTCTAACTATGTTGTAGGTGCAGTTCTCACTTAGCATAGTCATCCAGTAGCATACCATAGTGAGACATTCTCAGATACTATCTAGAAATACCCCACATATGACAAATAAATGTATTCTATTTTGCAAGCTTGTTTCCAATGGAAACATTACATTCTGGGAAAGGTGAGAATCATCCAAACTGATCACAACCCTATGCAATTCATACAAACATAGAGGAAGTTGTAGAATGAATGCCATAAAATGTGGTCCATATACCTACAATCATTCCATATCAACATCAAGTATAAAAAAGGGAGAAAAAATTGTGTTGTTGACTTCCTCAGTCTCCCTCCCATTGTTGCACTCAGCACAATGCTCCATTCTTCTGGGCATGAGGCATTTCAGCGGCCCCAATATTATCAGCGTGACTCTGATATCGCCACCACCTATCAACTCTAGGGTACATGAGTGAATGTCACCAATTTTCACATCCAGGATGGATTGTTATGCCATCTGGTCCACCTCTATGTTCCCACAAGTAAGAGGTGCAAAGATGATTTTGGAGGCTCACTACATTCGGATGGCATGACACTTTGGCATGGAGAAAATTGTGGCCATTCTACAGAAACATTTTTATTTTCCAAAACTTCGACAATATTTTAGAAAGTATATCACATCTTTCATTGAATATGCATCACTTATACACCCCTCTTCCTTCTCCCGAGAGGCCTTCAGAATCCATCTCGATGGATTACATGTTTGGCCTTACATCCACCAAACACAAAAATGATTGTGTATTTGTGGTGGTTGATCAGTTTTCAAAGATGGCCATCATCACAACTTGCAAGAAGAGCATCATATCGACAGATATTGCCAAGATCTTCTTCAAACGGGTGTGGGTCCATTTTTGGATACCAAAAACCATCATGTCATATCAGGTTAGTAGGTTCCTCAACACATTTTGGTTGAGTCTTTGGTCACTAGTGGACACCAAGCTAACTAAATCCATTGATTTCCACCCCTAAACCAATGGTCAGACACAAGTTGTAATTTCGATGATTGTGAACATCCTATGCATGTACAAATAAAATCATCCATGCACATGGGATGAGAGTATTCCCTATGTTCAACACAGCTACAACAACGATATCCATATCTCCATCGGACATAAACCATTTCAGGTGGGGATAGGATTCCAACCCTTAGGTCCTATTGATGTTGTAGTACCTCTTGCAACCACATAGGTAGAATATTTCCATGTTCAGTTTGAGGCAAACAAATCCACCATATTCATTGAGAAGATTTAACACATTAGCTAACATGTCCATGAGATTTTGTAGAAATCCAATGATAAGTACAAGCAATGCCATGATCAACACTGGGTACCGCACCAATTTTAGGTGGGATACAAGGTATGGCTACATTTTAGAAAGAGATCCTTACATGGCCCCATCGAAAGCTCATCCCACTTTGCTATGTGCCTTACACTATCACCAAGGCTATGGGTAGCAATTCTTTTGAGCTCAACATCCTACCATTCCTTAGCTTGCACCCAGTGTTCAATGTGGACCTCCTCCGACCATATTTTCCATCATTATTGTGTGCCTTAGAGATCACAGAAAAGTTGACACCAATAGAGCTCAACCCTGAATTCATGGAACAATCATCCATTGACTTGATAATGTACACACATGTCAAGGAAACTCACCATCAGAAGATCCAGCTTTAACAGATTTTCAAGGCAGGGAAACTCCTACACCAAGGAAAGTGTCTTACCCAGGGAAAAATTTAGAAAACTTTTCCTCACCTGATGGGGGAACTCAATGCAATAGAGACCATTTCTTCCTAGGGTGGAGGACTGATCTAGGTGAATATTTGTGGCTACCCACCTATTCCAACTGGCTCCTTTTGACAATTGTTAGTTCAACATGTTCTTCTGTAATTATTTGTAATTATGGGTTCTGTTGTTCCTGAGATTAAACTTAAGTCTCAAAGAATAATGTGAGGCATCGTGAAATTTTAAGAGAGTGTTAAGCCCTAATATTGGCTCATTACCCCCTAATTGGGGCATATTAGATTAGTAATGCTATTTTATTTATGTCGGCTTTAGGCCATTAGTTGTAATTTAGATTAGTAATGTTATTTTAATTATGTCGGATTTAAGACATTATTTGTAATTATACATCCTAGTTTCCTATATATACCAAGGAGACTTTTTCATTTTGGATCATCTGGTACTTGAACATTTAAGTGGGGTAAAAGGAGGTTGCCCCCTCGAAGAGGCTTATTATCTGAAATTATCTCTTTTTCAAGGCATTGAGTACTTTTCCTGAGGTTTTAATATGCTATATTGATGTTTGGTTCTTAACATATGGTATCAGAGCTCAAGGTCTTGGGGTTTCGCTGCTACATCTGAGACACCGTGGAATTTTCGCTATAACTTTTTTTCTACAATGTTTCAGAAGGAACCTCTTGGAGGGTATTTATTAGATGGATCAAGGTACGTTGGGTTCAAAATTAATCTCCCGAGGCCTTATAATTTCATAGATACAGCCTATACAAGATAGGGTTCTGGAATCATCCTGAAATGAGTCATTGTGGAATTTTCTCTATAAAACGTTTTCTGTAATGTTTCAGACCCTTTCCTCCAGAGGAAATTTACAGAAATTAGTAAGGTACCTGTGGTAAAAAGTTCATCTTCTGGTTTATTTTAAATTTGTAGATACACCTTGTGTAAGATAGGGTATCTGACTAGTCCTATTGACTAGCCTCAAGAAGGTGTTCCAGGTAAAAAAAGCATAACTTCTTGCTAGTGTATCCAAATTGAGTGGGACTGGTTGCATTGGATCATGGACAGTCTGTAGTATTTTGGGTGCGAGTTTAAGAATTTGATAATAATTATTTTGTGCGGGGCATTCTATACAAGTGAGATCTCCTGGAAAGGCAAAAAATCAGCAAGTTGTGAGGAAGTTACCGTAAATTCCACTTGGCACATCCAATTTTGATCAGACCTGTGGAATTGCAGAGAATAAATATCAGAGAACTACCTAAAAGAAATTTTCATACCCACAAGGGCCGAAATGTGGGAGATAGAACATAATAAATATTGTCTAGCAGAATCACCTCAAAATCAAGACTCAAAAGTGATATTTGGCCAACATGCCACCCAAAAAGGGACCTTCTACACCAAATAAGCCTCCAGAAAATCCTAATTGGACTCTTGAT
>ML787432.1:139589-160624 GCA_009831015.1 Picea engelmannii
CATCTGGTACTTGAACATTTAAGTGGGGTAAAAGGAGGTTGCCCCCTCAAAGAGGCTTATTATCTGAAATTATCTCTTTTTCAAGGCGTTGAGTACTTTTCCTGAGGTTTTTATATGCTATATTGATGTTTGGTTCTTAACAGAGAGTGTGTTTTAAAGTGCTTTTTCTACCTTAGTTGTATGAGAAAATTTCCTTAAATTAAATTAACTGTTTGACAACATAGAGGCCGTATTTCGTATCTGAGATGAAATTACAATATCTAATGGTCTGAGATGAAAATACAAAACTATAAAACGAAGAAAGGAATCAATTATTGAAGAATCCTACCATGTTTGAAGTAGAGGAAAAGAGATAGTGTAACCTTGAATAAAATATAAAATACAATAATCTACACAACAAGTAGGTCTTGATTTACTCCCAGTAAATGCAAAGGAAAAGTTGCTTACTTAATAAATTACTGAGACCTTGTGATTATAGTAGTTATTGTACTAAATTGGAATCAAAAATTTATTAAGGAATACATAAAGAAATGATGAGAAACGAAAAACAAAAGAAACACATAAACCATATTTAACAAAACTTGGAATCTTTGTCTGCGCTTGTATTAATACTCTATAAGGAGATTTTTCTCTATTACAATCGGCAATAAGAAGCCCTCAATATATATTCAATCTATGTATTTATACAAAATTGTCACAACCCCAAACTGTTGGAATTCTCATAATTTAAAAATAGTAAATATTACAAATTGTAAAACTGAAAAGTTCCATTAGTATTCTCCTATGTCCCTTCGTTTGTTGGCAGAGACCTTTCATCTTCTCATCCTTTAACCTACAGACAAATGGCCTCCTATCTTGATCTGCATGATTAGTATGTACATGTTGTATTACTTGTTTCCATATGCTCTTTATTTCCCATATTCAACATATTGAACGCATTTACTCACTAAGTGTACCACCAACCCAGAAGGTTCATTTGCTTCATGTTCTTAAAAAATGTATAGCTTGTTTTCTACCTGAAGCAATCGTTCTTGTATCTTTTCTATTGCTAAATATGTGACATGTAACTGCAAGCTTGGGTTTACTATGCATTTATTTATTTGGATAAGATCAATTTGGCTTATTTTTTGGATGGTCGCCATGGCTTCTTCTCTGCTTGTCCTAGAATTATATTATTTCTTTGCTATGTCAATTTGTCTTAGGGCTTCGAAGATAGTATTTTATTCAACATCAAGTAACCCTTTTTCTAGTGAGGATATTGCTTCTAGGAAATCTTTATTTACCTCTATGTCCAATCTCTTGGTTTCGGCAAGATTTGTTTCCCATACTTTCAAAATTATGTCACCTCTGGTTCTATCAGAAAGAGACAGTCGACGAACTTCTGATACATAATATTTTGGTACTAGTAAGATAGAATCTTGAACATAATCCCAATCTAAATGGGCCTCTATCTATTTAATGCAAATGTTCTTCAGGGAAAGGTCTACTACCCGATAGAAGTTTTGAATGGCTTCCACTTTTGCAAAGAGATCTTGTTGGGATGATTCTAGATTTTCATGTACTTCCAGTGCTTGAGCCTAGAAAGTTTCCATCTCTATTGTTGTACCTTTAGTCAATTCAATCTTGGCTTGTAATTGATTGATTAATTCTTCCTTTTGAGTGATCAATTCTCTATTGGCCTATGAATTTTGATAGAGCTCATCAAGGTTAGTTTTCAGCTGTTGGATATGATGTCTATCATGGACTCTGACTTGTTCAAACTTTTTTTTCATCTTCTTTCTCACATCCTCTTCCATAGTCATTATCTGATCTTGCAACTACCCTACCAACAAGTTTCTCTATTTCAGTTGCTCAGCTATATTTTCTACTGACCACTGATTGGTCATGGGAAAGGCATCTAATGAACCTACCATTTCCTTAGCTAATTCTGAATCATCTAGGCCCTGTCAGTCATACAACACTATTTTTCTTTTGACTGTTACACCATATTTCTGATGTGTTTCTTGTTTAACTATGGCTCTCCTCTTCTTTCTAAAAAATAAGTCTGAAGGAGGCATTTCCTCGGTTGAAATTGGGGTAAGGTCATCTATGGAGATGACTTCAAAACTAGGATTCTCGAAGCTTGACTGTAAAGGTGTTAATGAAATAACAAGGTTACCTATCTCTGTGGACATTTGTTTCTTTATTGTATCGGTAACCAATTTGTCTAGTGTAGAAGGAGACACATCCTGCTTCTTTTTTAGAAAAGATTCAAGATGAGATTTTGTTTGAGTACATAGTGGATTTGACAATTAAGTCTCCACTTTCTGCATTAAGGCTTCAACATTCTTCAGGTTTTCCTCAGTGCCCTGTTTGTCGGAACTTTCTACATCAAAACCCTGATGTGTATCTTCCTGTGTAGATGAAAGTGTTATTGGTTCTCCCTGTAATACCTTAGGCAAGTTATTCCTTATGTGCTTTTGAAAACTGTAAAAACTGGCTAGTTGATTTGGAGACACAGTTCAAACTTTGTTCAACACTTCCTCATATGACCTAGCTCCCTTGAATATTTCATCCTGTGGGGAAATATCGTGCACATACTTCTTTAAGTTTTGTTGAGCCAGGTGAGTTTCTAGGATATTTTGTGGATAACGCCTTTTAAAATCAATATCAACTAACTTGACGTCTTCTAGAGTTGCTACCTTTGCTTTCGAATGGCCAAAATCTAACAATGAAAACATACTAAACTGAAGAGGGAAGGTTTGCCATACCTTTTTCTGGGCCGATTTCAATTCTTTGTTGATTCCCCCTGTCACGGTTTGATACACCACTTCTTGGCATACCAGTTGATCTGGTAAAAAATTTGGGAGAGCATGGGGGGATATCGAGCACCCGAAAACCCTGATGTAGGAAACGTTTTTCTCGATATACCAGTTTGCTATTTTTCTGAGGTTGGCCATGATTCTGTCTGAAATTATGGGAGGTGGGAAATCATATAGGGTGATATGAATCAACACCACTACATAATGACATATTTCATAGAAAAAATCTATGGATTTCGCCTCACGCAGCTTCGAGTGATATAAATGGATAGGATTGGCACCGGTCGGGGTCCAGCTCCAAATCATCATAGGGAAAGGAGTCATAAAGAAAATAGAATCCATGATGTATGCTAACATATAGAAAGGGGCAGGTTTCCCTTTGGACTTCAATGACCGATACTCTGTGATTACCTTAGCCAGGTTGTATGATAACATCTTGGCCTAGTTGAAAGAGTAGCCCTCTGCCACTTCATGCATAATTGGTACCCATGCCAACAAGAATTTGGTGGAGCTCTTCTTCTCAAAAATTCTTTATAAAATCATAGCCACATAAGTCATATGGGAATCTAATGATGATGTGGCATATATTCCATGAGTGTCTGCTCCAAATTTTTCAGGGTGCCCCCACTAGTCCTTGATTAAATCGGGGTAGTTTTTCTCATATTGTGTGCACTCTTGTTTGTCAAAATCCATTATGAATGCATCTTTGTAAATACATTTAAAAATAGGGGATATTTTATACATTACTTGTATATGATCCGTTCGTAAAGACCCAACAACAATCTTCTGTGAATTGCAAATGCTCCTGCTTGAAATGTCGATGTTTTCCAGGGCCCAACCTATCATGTTGTTATATGGCATGAGCCTTGGCCACACTACTATTTTGTGTAGCTATGACTGAGATATGTCCTTGATCTTTGTTGCATGAGTTTCAGTTACTTCGTCGCCTAAATCATCTATGTAATTTATCATCTTGTACTCTAGAATCTCAAACACCTATGTCCAAGATTTTACAGTATCTATGGCTCTTAGTGAGGTGTTTGACAGGAAATCCGTGTTCAGATTTACGCTTTCACCAGCTGCTTTAGCCATATTTACTGGTGCCATGATATTGATGAAACCAGAACTGGGTTACCTATTACAGGAGAATGCATGAGCTTTTCAGTTGGCTAAAACTTGCTATTTTGCGAGAAAAATGGAATTCAAAATCAAGTGTTCTTATTCACCTTAGGAGTATTAATTTGAGAATACCTTTACTGATGATAAATCCCTTTACCTTAATGAGAATATATATCTGGTGATCTGCAATCCACATTATAATCATTACCGTAGATTTGTGATTAATGCCATTATTATCGGTGGTTCTCCATCGAGAATTTTGGATAAAACAGGTTAGAAAATCTCAGAATCGCTAATTCACGAAAGATTAATTTCGAGATAATCTTGTTTAAAACATTAATTAATCATGTTTAACTTTAAGTGTTTCCGGGCATTCAGACTTCAGGATTTTTAACAGTAGCTTGAGATAGAATCTATGAAACCCAAAACTGTGAAACGATTAGTTATTGGATAATCATTTTTTAGCTTTAATTAACCTCGTTTATGTTTGAAGTGTTCTGGAAGTTCAGACTTCAGAGACTTCAAGATGTGATGGATGATAAACGTCCAAATTTCTGAAGTGAAAATTTATTAATTGTATTTTAACCGAGATTAACTTAACTGATTAAGATTTAATATTTCGGGATTTTGTTACTTCGTGGATTTGCAATTTATCTCGTCATTATATTTCCGAATGGTTGTTACCCACAGTGACATGTCGAGTGTGAAGTCATTTTAAATGATGTGTCGAGACCAGGGGTTCCATGTGTCACTTAGATTCGTACAAATATTCAGAGGAAAATTTCGCAAACGGATGCCACGTGTCAACCAAGGGAAGGCTCAAAAAATACAAGTGTATTATGCCTCGTGTTCTTTGAAATTTTATGAAAGAGTGATAATGGATTGTTTTGAGTTTCAGGGTTTTTAAGGTCATGACTTTTCAAACTTCCTGAAGCGCGAATCTCCGAAGTGAACTTTAGTGATTTGATTACCTAATAATCAGGCGGATCCTCGACTCCAAAGATCTTGGGATCATCTCATCAATCTGAGGAATTTCATCAATGATGATTATCGCATGAGCCTTGTTTCAATTTGATCAGAGATGTTGATATGTTTAAAGCTCAAAGTTATAAGATTACAAATGTTCCAAGATAGGCTCCATCTGGGGATCAAGTATCATTGTGAGGCATGGAAGAATAGTAGACCAAGTGACTTTAGTGGGTAAATGGAGTCATCATTGCATTTCTAGTAAACACCTTTGGGGAAAAATCCATTAAAAGAAAAATCGGATTTCAGTCGAGTCTCAGAAAACCTTCAAAACATAATCAATCATTTATCTCAAGTTAGGCTATTGATATGTTTCCTTTTCCTGAAATTGAGTTTAAATTTTCTCAACATAATCAAAACAAATTTAACTGAACTATCAGACTTTCGTTGATTTCATTCGCATCAAGGCAAAGTAGTAATGATTTATTTAGGGAATCCATTGTTGGTTTACAATGTAAATATTATTGGAAAGAGAACTAGTCACCAGAGTATGTTTATACATGTACGACATTCTTACAAATATCATAGATATTGCTTCACTGCCAGCAAGTCTATTTAGTACCCCAGTGAAGTTATCTACATCTCCCATTGAATTTCCTTTCACCACTTCAATTAGCAATTTTTCATTTTATTTTAGATGACGGTAATCATTACATGAATTTACTTTCATCATCTCTTTTGGACAAAATGGGGGAAATATATTTACGAATTTCCTTTCACCATTTTTCCTAGACTATATGGGGGCAATAATTTTATGAATTTCCTTTCACCATCTGTCTTATATTTTATATTTTGAAGTGGGGGAAATCAATTTGTATGTATCATACATGGATGATATCTTCTTAATATTTGACAATGAGGTTCTATCAATAGTTTTTTAATCATACTCTGAGCTAAATCTCTCCCAATCTTGAATACATCTATCCCTATAAAGAAGATCTGATGGAATTTTTTTTATTTTCCATGGATTTTCCTTGAGCGAATTGATTAGTTTAAATATGTTAGAAGAGCTAAATCTATTAGGATTAGCCTAGACTTACTTTCTTTCAGTTAAAATCATAAGAAATTAAAAAAATTCGCCTAATCTTACTTTGAATATATGCTCTTGAGCTTTCTGAGTCAAGGAGAAATCCTTTCTTTCTATGAAGATTTAAGGCCATGTAGTGAAAATCAGGATAGAGTGAAATCTTGAAGATATGCAAATGAAAACAGAAAGAGGAGTCAGAGGGTTTGAAGAGGGATTTCATTTCTACATGAGTTCACCTCTTGATTATCAAGATTCCCTTTTATTCTTATTTTCTTTTCTTTTTTATTTCATTTTTGTTTTATTTTCATTTGATTCAAAAATATATAGATTTATATCTTTTTGATCTTTGATCAGGTGATTATATTTACATGAGTAGAACCTTGTTTATATCTGATAGTATCTCTTTCAAAAATTTCTAGATTAAATAATGAATATAAATGTTCATACCTCAAATTTTATTTACGTTTTCAATCAAACCAACTGTTAGTTTATCACCTGTTTTGAGGAAAATAACCATTTTCAAAACCAAATGTTAGATTCCAATACCTCCTTATTTCTCATCTGACAATAAGTATTCTGCAAGAGCATAAAAATAAATAATCAGAGAGTTCCGTAGAATAGGAATGATATGCAGTACATATATTTTATTTTTTCTTTTCGGAATATTAAGTAAAACTGGGTTTATTTATAATGAAAAGTAAAATTTAGGTAACCTACGAAAGAAAGTAAAATTGTGAAAGTAAACAAAAACCAAACTGGTATATACAATGGTAATGTGAAACATGTTCATTGCATAAAATGTTTTAGGTAGCGCCTGTTGATAGGGGCGTCAAAAGTTTTCTCGTCGAGATTTTCCAGTAGGAATAAATTCTTCCCCTCTGTAGATGCAACCATGAAAGGTTTGAACCAGAGGTGATCAAACTTATCGTGTCTTCTCGAATATTATTTTCTGGCATCCCATTTAAAACTACATCACCAGGAAGGAACTCCCTGTCTTTCGCTTTTTTATCGAAGAGGGCTTTCATATTATCTTGGTATTTTTTAAGTCTGTCATCGACTTCGGCCCTGTTTTGCTGGACTTCAATTATTTGGTTGATCCTCCTCATTAGGTCATTCAACTCTTCGTTTTCATATTTCTACAGCTTCATTACCAGAAGATCTAGATTAATAGGGAGGACAACATTGGTACCATAAATCATTTGGAAAGGAGACATACCTATTGATTTCTTAGTGCCAATTTAGTTTTTCCATAAGGCATACTTTAAGTGAACATGTCAAGCCTTCTTATTTTTTGTTAATACTTTCTTGATTATATTCATCAAGTTTTTGTTGGACTATTCGACCAATGCATTTTCCTGAGGATAATAGGTTGTAGAATGCGTCGAAACAATGTTGTATTTTTGACAAAATCTTATCATTTCCATTGATTTGAACGCTTGAGTGTTTTCTATAACTATTTTCCGGGGGCACCCAAATCGGGATAGGATGTTCTCCTCCAAAAAGTTTATAACTATAGAATCTATGGAATTCCGAGTTGGAATGGCTTCAACCCATTTCGAGAAATAATCGATAGTATTTAAAATCCATTTATGTTTCTCTCTTGAATGTGGGTGGATTTCTCCGATGAAGACTAGACCCCATTGTTGAAAATGAGCCTCTATATTGATTGGTCCTAAGGATAGTGCAGTGAGGTTTTTCTTGCCAGAGAACAGTTGGAAAGGGTTGTAGGCTCTGACCTTAGCATTCACATCAGTAAATAACTTTGGACAACAATACCCAGCTCTTAGGATCTTGTAGGTCGTGGCCCTCCAGGCGTGATTCATTTATGACATCCTCTATTTCAGTTTCTATTAGACAACGTAGCTAGAATCCTAGAGGATCTTTCCAATACAATTGACTTTTAATAATACAGTATTTAACTGCATGTAGCTTCAATGTTCTTTATTTTGATGGAGTCATATCATTTAGGAACTAAAGGGAGAAAATATATGAAACAATATTGTGATACGAGTCAAAGGAATAAAATTTATCCTTGATATGGATTGTATGGGTTTGATCGTCAAGTTACCCTATAATTGGAATAGATCCATGCGATTCCAGAAGATTTATCCCAAGTTCTTTGAAATTTGACTCTGCTAATAACTTCGCCAGACCCTAAACTTTGACCAACTTGGTTGGTTTTACTTCTAGATTGAATTCCTAAATTTTGGCTAACCACTGACCTCCCCTACCATCATTGTCTGACTGTACCAATATATCTTTGATAGAGCTTGTTGGCGCATAGGCAATTTTTCTAGAGTGCAGTACATACGTATTGAAATATTTGATATATTTCACCATCATGTAGGCTTGTTATTACAGTATATTGTATCTTAATATGACGTCTCTGAGACTTTTACTTAAAAAGGAGATCGACTGCTCGCAATCTTCTTCATTATTTTGCATAAGTACTTTTGCGATAGTATGTTCTGATGCGAAAGAAAAGATCAGGAATTCCTTAGTATAGTCAGTACTAGCTAATACTGTAACTTCACTTATATATTTCTTAACACGCTCGAATGACACTTTATCTTGGACATCCCACTTGATTTCACTTTCTTTATTCAACATATCTGTGATTAATTTGACAATTTCAACAAATTTAGGGATAAACCTTCTCAAAAAATTTATCTTCCCTGAAAAATATTGGATTTTGTTTTTGTTTCTAGGAATGTTTATTATGTCAATAGCCTCAATTAGTTTGGGGTTAACTTTGATTCCATCCTTTGAAACTTTATGGCCCAGAAGTTTGCCTTCTTGCATAGAAAAATGAGAATTTTTAGGGTTAATAGACAAACCAAATTTTCTACATTTCTCAAAGGTTTGTTTGAGATGAACCAGATGTTCTGCATCAGAATTCGAGAAGACTGTTAGATCATCTAAGTAAATAAAAACAAAATTATCTCTCTCACAGATGAAATATATATCCATTTCTCTTTGGAAAGTGGCTCTTGTGTTCATCAAACCAAATGGCATTTTATCACACATGAAAGTTCCCCATGGAGTAGTGAATGCATTTTTTTCTATATCATCTTTGTGGACAGTAATATGGTTATAACCTGAGAATCCGTTGATCATTGACATTCTGTTGGCTCCGACTACTTTTTCTAGGACATGATCCATTTTTGGCAGTAGGTAGTTATCCTTCAGAGATGACCAATTTAAATTCCCGAAATCCACACAAAGCCTTATTTCTCCACTTTTCTTCCTGACGGGTACCAAATTTTCTACCCATTCAAAATATCTAAGTGGAACAATAATCATTGTGTCGAGAATATTTTTGACTTCTTTTTCTATTACCGACAAGAGAATAAGATTTATCTATCTCATCTTTTTTCTGAAAGGTTTGATACCATGCTTCAGAGGAATCTTATGTTAAATTACAGAGGTATTGTAAGTTCTTAGATCATCATAGGACCATGAAAAGACGTCTTTATACTATTTAAGAAATTCCACATATTTACTCTTCACCTAGGCTGGAAGGTATTTGGATAATTTGACTATCTTAGGATTTTATTTAGTCCCTATGTCACAGTCTTCAACCTCCTTGGGCTAAGATTGTAAGGTAGATTTCAAGGGTATATCATCTTGGTCAAACAATTTCTCTAAGGGTATCATACCTCTGCGGATCTGATTATTCTTAAGTACAAGCATTCGATGATTAGCGATCATATCTTGGAACTTTTCAGGATCTTTCCCTTCCTGCATGATCCAAATAGGATCGTTCTAGTTTTCTTGATCTATATGAGTCTCAGAGAACTCATCGATCATTTCTAGAAACTGTTTGATTTACTCGTCATATTCAAAGACCTGCTAGTGTTGCACATTATTTGGAATTGAAGGTCTGTGTCTCATTTCTCTATGATATTTTAGCTTCAGGATAGTAGGTGGTACAAACGTAGCAGCTACTTTGCCCAAAGAGTCTTCCTACTAATTTTTCATTCTGGGAATGTAGTGAATGTTAAATGACGAGAAGAAATTCTCTATCAAACCCCAGGAGAAATTCGTGTATGACCTTAGCCTTGGATGTTTAGCTTGATATTTTGGCTTTATTTGATTCACTATAATCTCTGCATCACCATAAGATATTAGATGTTCAATTCTTAGTTTCCTGGCAACCTCCAATACTAATACCATAGCTTCGTATTCATAGACATTATTATTATAATCGATTTCCCATTGTAATCTGTACGAAAATGGGATGACATATTCATCTCTGGGTGCAACAAACAACACTCCATCTCATACTCCTTCATAGGACGAAGCACCATCAAAAATATTTTCCATACTCCTTCCCTATTATTTACACCTTTATGTGTTTTTTTCCATTTTTTTTTCTTCTTCTATACATTCTTGAAAATCATCGTCTATTGATAAAATACAATTTCCTAGATCCTGATCGGAGACATGGAATGGATAATTGTTTGGGTTTTGGGGGTCACTTACAGTGTATGCCAGTCTCATCTCCCTATACAGTCGAGTAAATTGTCCACCAAAAATCAGGATCGTAGCATATGTCATGTCCAGTTGAAGTGATCCTCCAAGATTTGCACCCGAGGACCTAGATACGATCATGCCATACTTAGCAGGGACATCATCAATGACTACATCCATAAGGATACTCTTTATAGTAATCTATGCAAGATTCACTACTAGATACTTGATCATGCCCAGACACTTAACCTTTCTAGAATCAAAAGAATATAAGTCCTGATAAGGTCTAGTAATTTCAAGGCCCAACTTTTCTATGATAACTTTAGGCATTAAGTTGTGAGAGGCCCCAGAATCTAACATGCAATTATGAAGTAAGTGATCATGCACAGTTAAGGTAATATAAAAGGGAGCTACAGAATCCTTAGCATTTTCAATGTGCGGCCCAAAAATAATTGTAGGCTTCTCATCTTGTAATTTAATACATCTGCATGACATTCTGCATCGGAAAAATTAATCAATTTAGCGATCGGTTTTTTATAAATTGAATTCTTGGAAAGATCAACTAGGGACATGGGGATTCTAATTTTATTTATTTCATTTTCTAAACTAAAACTTCTAGTTGCTTTTTCGCTTTCCCTAGTTGAACTTTGTTCTTCTATATTCTCTGTTTTATTGGTTTGTGTTGCTCTGGTTTCAACTGTTTTGGTTTGGGAAGCTTGTTTTTCAACCAATGGTTTAGTAACAACCTCCTCATTCTCTTTGTTTCTCGATAAAATATTTTTTGGTGGACCATTTGCATTATTCATTTCTTTGGGCCTTAAATTATAATTATGTTGAAGTTCGACCATTATGGAGTTGACGATTCCTTGATATGCAGACTCTCCCAGGTTATGTATACTTTCCTCATTACTAAACAGTGGCTCTTGGTTTAGAGATCTTTCGTAATCCTATCTAGTTAGATGAAGTTCTTGGTATTCATCACTAAGGTTGTTTATATCCTCTTCTAACCCCTCATAGTTATGTATATCATCTCCTTTAAATTTTTTTATTTTAAACCGATCTTGTATTTTTTTATCTTCGTTTTTTACTTGCCTCTCCTCGGTCTAGGGGTTAGGATTTCTTCTGAAATATTCTCTAGAAAATGGATCAGGTTTGGATTGTTCTAGTTCCATTGTAGATATTTTGTTCGACAAATCTTTGATTATCTTAGCCATGTCATCCATTTTTTCTTTCGCATACTTCCTCAATCTGAAGGGTCCTACTTGTTCCCTGAAGCGTTTAGGTTCTTTGGATCTTGTCTCAACCTTGGATTTTAGTTTACCAAATGCCATAATGTTTGATTTGATCTATATGGCATTGTATTCCATACCTGTGAGGGTATCCAATCTCCTTTCCCTTAAAATTAAGGAGAAGTTGGGCTCAAAATCCCCTGCGAAAGTCACCTTCACTGCAAGTTGAGAGGGTTTAACTTCTGCTGGAATTTTATGATAAATTTTGTTGAATCTCCGATTAAATTCAAGAACTGACTCAGATTTTTTTTTTCTCAATACCCTGAATTCATTCAAATAGTAAAGATGGTCTTTCATTTCTCCCCACTATATTAAAAAATCATTTTCTAAATCATCATATGACCGTAGGGATCCTGCTAAGACTCATCGAAACCATATTCTTACTTGTCCTCTAAAATTTTGCACTAAAATCCTTCAGTAAACACCCTCATGCTCAATATCAAGGATATCAGAAAACTGATCGAAAAAGGTTATGTGCTCTATGGAAGTTAAATCTCCTTCTCCCATAAATTTTGGTAAGTTATTCATATAATTTTTAGGTAAATCATGAAGGACGGGGGGAAGGACGAAGGGAGCATATATGGCTGCTACTTTGGCAAAAATACTAGGGGGTGGAGGTGGTCCTTGAAAACCTTCTCCTCTAGTCCCACCTCTGGTGCCACCTCCCCCAGCTCTAGCACCACCTCCTCCAACATCAACCATTGGAAGTCTAGGGGATGAACTTCATGAATTAAAAAGAGGGTTTTCAAAAACTTCTAGGGACCGAAGTGGTGACCTTTAAACTTCCTAGGGATATGGCGAAGGGAAATATGGAAAATGATCGTTAGGAGATGCAAAGTCTAGAAGAGGAGAGAAAGGAAAACGTGGACTGGTTTCCTCAGACATACAAGATGTGTAAATCGGTGAGCCGACAGGAGACAAATCAGGGTATATAACGCGTTCTTCAGGGTTACGTAGAACCAAAACCTTTACTTCAGGAAAGGGTGAGGTAGACATATTATTAATGATAACGGGTAAAGAGGAGGCTCTTTTGTTCAGACCACCAGGAGTATTAAAAGGATCAATATCAATCTTTATTTCAGGTATGATTACCTTCAGGTCTTCACATCTAACCTCACGCTTGCTAGTTGAGGCCTCCACAAAGGGTGTTTTTTTGAAATTCTCTTCATGAGTTAATTCCTCAAACAGAACCTTAGTATTGACTTGGGTAACTCTAGGTTGGTATTTTTTACCTTCCGATGTGGTAGTCGACTTGAGGTATCCCTTTCGTTTTAACAACTTTTCAGGATCGAATACAGGTGTGTTCTATTGATCATCTGGGTTATTTATGGTATTCTTTTGACCGAATGCTAGCTTATATGTGGTGGAGTTTTCAAGTGAAAGATAAAAATAGCCTTGATTCGGTATTCAATCTTTGTTCACTTTCAAAGAAAGAATCTTGCCTTGTCGTTTTCCGAGGGAAAAATAACTTCATTTCTCCATCCACGACAATGGTGCCAAAAATATGTTATTCCTGAGAATAAAATTAAGGATCAAAGAATAATGTCAGGCATTAGTAAAATTTAATAGAGTGTGTTTTAAAGTGCTTTTTCTACCTTAGTTTTATGAGAAAATTTCCTTAAATTAAATTAATAGTTTGACAACACAGAGGTTGTATTTCGTATCTTAGCCGAAATTGCAATATCGAATGGTATGAGATGAAAATAAAAAATTGTAAAATGAAGCAAGGCTTCAATTATTGAAGAATCCTACCTTGTTTGTAGTAGAGGAAAAGAGATAGTGTAACCTTGAATAAAGTATAAAATGCAGTAATCTACACAACAAGAAGGTCTTGATTTACTCACAGTAAATGCAGAGGAAAAGATGATTACTTAATAAATTACTGATACCTTGTGATTACAGTAGTTTTTGTATTGAATTGGAATCAAACATTTATTAAGGAATACATAAAGAAATGTTGAGAAATGGAAAACAAAAGAAACACATAACCTAGATTTAACAAAACTTGGAATCTTTGTCTACACTTGTATTAATACTCTATAAGGAGAGTTTTCTCTATTACAATTGGAAAGAAGCAATCCTCAATAGATATTCAATCTATGTATTTATACAAAATTGTCACAACCCCAAACGATTGGACTTCTCATAATTTAAAAATAGTAAATATTACAAATTGTAAAACTGAAAAGTTCCATTAGTATTCTCCTCTGTCCCTTAATCTGTTGGCATAGATGTTTC
This sequence comes from Picea engelmannii, assembly GCA_009831015.1. Lineage (NCBI taxonomy): Eukaryota > Viridiplantae > Streptophyta > Pinopsida > Pinales > Pinaceae > Picea > Picea engelmannii. The sequence continues at coordinate 153,563 of ML787432.1, forward strand.
TTCTTCTCATCCTTTAACTTGGATACAACTAGCCTTTGATCTTGACCTGCATGAGTAGTATGTACATGCTGGATTACTGAGAGGGGGGGTGAATCATTAATAGCGTAATTGTAATCCTTTTTCTTCAAATGTTATATCAATGTAGAATTATTATCCAATAATGAGAAGTAAGGAATAAACAATCACACACATACATAGTACACCAGTGTTTTATGTGGAAACCCAAATTAGGAGAAAACCACGAAATGGTTTTTCTTATATGTCTTGAAGAATTACATTCATTGTAAGCACCGACTTCCTTTGTTTTCCAGCTACAACTAGAAGGAGGCTCCAACCCCCTAGTTTCTCAGGCTACAACCTAAGGGAAGCTCCAACTCCCCAATTCTCTTACTACAACCAGAAGGAGGCTAGAACCCCCTATGTTCTCCGGCTACAACCACCTGTCCTTGCCCCATCCTGCCACCCTGAAGTAGAAGTAGAATGATGGAACCACTGTCACACTATCACGATGAGATATACCATTGTAAGCCTGTACCAATAAATATGAACCATGTATCAACCATGCATCAACCTGTACCTCAACCTGTAATCAACCTATGCCATAAACAAGTGCATCAACCATGCACCAACATGTACCAAACAACCTGTAATCAACCTGTACCATAAACAAGTGCATCCAACCATGTACCAAATATGTACTAATCATGTGTCAAATACTCATCAACTATGACTCATTAATATGTACCAACATCATCAACTATACACCTCATGTATGTGCCAACTCATCAACTACTTGTCTCAACCATGTACTCAACATGTACCTCAACCAAAAGCCCTCATCAATTTCATCATCCAAATCTGATTTGTAGCTCTATATTAGACCTAGTGTATATGATCACATTCCTTCAAACCTTCCTTAACTTTAACAATAAGAGACTATCATTTTCATCAAACTTTCCTTTAGTCTCACATGCCTAGTTTTGGATTAGTCAACAACCCTAAGTTGAAGTAATCATAAATTTGAACTTGTAATGTATAAATATATGAAACTGATATACAATGATCTTCAATGTGTTTTATGCAATTCCTCCAGGTTTCACTACTTGGGACCTCTCAGAAAAGGAGTTATAGCAAAAATGGCATACCTTGTTGAATTCTGGCTTATTCTAGAGAGCGACCTTGTAGAGTGTTCCCCGCAAAATATATTCATTGAACTGCTCTGAAACTGTTACAAAGCATACTAAAGACTATACCATAACCAACACATTTGGTCTAACTTAATTTGGATCTGTTATGAAGAAGTTATGACATTTTTACCCGAAACACCATTTTTTGACTAGTTTCAGGACTAGCCACAAACCCTACTTTCCATGGAGTGTAACTCCCAAAAAAAAATGAAAGACAAGATGAATTGTTTACCACAAATACTTGGGTATGTTTTCTCAATGGCATAGAAATTTCATGGTCTGAATGATTATAGAAAAAAAGTTATAGCGAACATGGTGAGATGACCTGTAAATGACATACCTTAGAAAGAACCTTTGAATTATAATACACTCATCAATTCACATTATTATTTACCTTTTAAAATATCTTAAACCACTTTGACTAATTTGACCTTATGGGGCTTCTAGATGACATATGAGGGTCCTCCAACTTCGTAATGCCATAACTCTCAAACCGTGAGGAGTTATGTGACATTCCACATACCACCAGAAATGGAATGACATGTACTATCCATCTTTAATAGTATTACCTTCAAATATATAAAAAATCATATCATTATCCATCAAACAAACTTGGGTCCATTACCCAAACCTGGGTTCTCCAACTTCACATGGTCATAACTCTCTAACCATGAGGAGTTATGTGACGTTATACATACCACCGAAAACATAATGACAAGCACTATCCATATAGGATAGTTTCCCTGACAAATTCACTATCCTTCATCTCATTATTCCACAATTAAGCATGGATTTTGTTACTCCGTAAAGCATCTTCCCATGAGGGATTTCACCATAAGGGGACCACTTTGGAGTTCATCCATATTTACTTCTTATCAACCATGAAAAAACAATAATGAGTCATATTTACATCAAACAATCTTGTTTCCATTACCCAAACCTTTTTTCTACGGGGATATCTTCAAGGGTTGACATCAATGACAACCAACCTTAACGAACAATACATGTTGTCTTACTTGTTACTAGATGTTCTTTATTTCCCATATTTGACACATTGGACACATCTACTCACTAACTATACCACCAACCCATAAGGTTCAATTGCTTCATTTTCTTCAAAAATGTAGATCTTATTTTCTACCTGAGGCAACCTTTCCTATATCTTTTCTACTGCTAAATATGTGACCTATAATTGCAATCTTTGGTTTACTATCCATTTGTTTATTTGGATAAGATCAATTTGTCTCATTTGTTTGATGGTTGCCATGGCTTCTTCTCTGCTTGTCCTAGAATTATATTGGTTCTTTGCTATTTCAATTTTTATTAGGGCTTCAGAGATAGTATTTCCTTAAACATCAAGTATCCCTTTTCCTAGTGAGGATATTGCTTCTAGGAAAGATTTGTTTACCTCTTCGACCAATCTCTTGATTTTGGCAAGATTTGTTTCCCATACCTTCAAAATTATGCCACCTCTAGTTCGCTCAGAAAGAGACAGTCGAGGAACCTATGATACATCATCTTTTGGTACTAGTAATATAGCCTCCTGAAACTTAGCCCGAGATGAATGAGCCTCTTTCTCTTTAATGTAAATGTTTTTCAGGGTTGATTCTAGCTTTTCATGTACTTCCAGTGCTTGATCCTGGAAAGTTTCCATCTCTACTATTGTACCTTTAGTCAAGTCTAAATTTCCTTGTAATTGCCTGATTAATTCTTCCTGTTGAGTGATCAATCCTCTATTGGCCTGTGAATTTTGATAGAGCTCATCAAGGTTAGTTTTCAGTTGTTGGATCTGATATCTGTCATGGGCTCTGACTTGCTCAAACTCTGTGTTCATCTTATTTCTCACATCCTGTTCCATAGTCATTATCTGGTCTTGCAACTTGCCTACCAACATGTTTCTCTGTTTCAGTTGCTCAACTAGATTTTCTACTGACCACTAATTGGTCATGGAAAAGGAACATAATGAACGTGTCATTTCCTTAGCTAATTATGAATCATATAGGCCCTATATGTCATACATAATTCTTTTCCTTTTGACTATTGCACGATCTTTCTTATGCGCTTCTCGTTTAACTGAAAAAGAAGTATGAAGGATGCATTTCCTTGACTGAAATTGGGGTTAGGTCATCTATGGAGATGAATTCAGAACCATCATTCCTGAAGCTTGACTGTAACAATGTTAATGAAATAATGGGATTACCTATCTTTGTGGACGTTTGTTGCTCTATTGCATCGATAACCGATTTGTCTGGTGTAAAAGGAGACACATCCTGCCCCTTTTTTAGAAAATATTCAAGGTGATCTTTTATTTGAGTACCTAGTGGATTTGACAATGAAGTTGTTGGTTGTGGAGCCTAATTATCTTCCTAATTTAGAGGTCTTTTACTTTCAACCGTGTTTATACCCCATGAAGTATTTACACCCCAGAAGCATGTACAATCTTCCACATGGGGGAGTGCAGAGGGGGGGTATCCCCTCTGTACAGTCCGGGGGGGCTATCCCCCCGGCTGGGGGTTCTAGGGGAAAGCAGGCCCCCAGCAGGGGTTTGGGGACGAAGCCCCCGAAGGAAAAATTGCCTTGTAAATGTATATTGTAATTTCATTGTAAATCTGGACCATTCATTATAAGGTCGCAAATATAACAGTAGAGATTATGTTAGGGCTTTTTTCCCTAGGAGGCAACCCTCTTTTATGAGGGAAATGTATTGCAACTATGATTGATGGTGAATATTGTATTCTGAGAGAGGAGACTATGAGAGAAATAAGAGGAAGTTATAGAGAGTTTTGTTGTAGGTTGTATCCCTTCATTTGCTGGATAATAATAAAGGAAGGACCTAGCAATTTCTCTGGTGGACGTAGCCCACACTGGGTGAACCACATAAATCTGTGTCTGTCTTGTATTGTGTATCTTCTATGTTTTGTTTCCGCATTTTTTTTTATTTTATTGCTCCGCGGTCCTGTTTTTCTAACAACTAGTATCAGAGAGAAAGGTAACTCACAGGAAAAGAGGGTTCCTGGTTCGAGTGGGAGCAATGTCATAAGATGGAAAGTTTAGGGTCGATAAATTTAACGGCCAAAACTACCAGTTATGGAAGATGCAGATGGAAGATTATTTATATTAGAAGGATCTATTCCTACCATCGGGTGGAGTAGCAAAGAAGCCAACGGCCATGAAGGACAACGATGGGATATTCTTGATAGAAAGGCCCTAGGAACGATACGGCTGAGCCTGGAAGCATTGGTGGCTTTCAATATTTCCAAAGAAAAGACAATGAAGGGTTTGATGGAGGCATTGGCCAAATTGTATGCAAAACCCTCAACGTCCAATAAGGTATTTCTAGTGAAGAGATTATTTAATATGAAGATGTCAGAAGGTGGGTCTATTGCAGATCATTTAAATGAATTTAATACGGTTACTAATCAACTAAGTTCTGTAAAAGTGGACTTTGATGATGAGGTCAGTGCTCTTCTAATCTTGTGCTCATTGCCAGAAAGCTGGAACAACTTGGTCATGGCTATAAGTAACTCTGTCTCTAGTTTAAATACTTTAAAATTTGATGATGTTGTTGGTGTTATCCTTAGTGAGGAAATGCAATGGAAAAGCACAGGTGAGACATCAGGTAATGTGTTGAACATGGGGAACATGGGAAGACAAAAGGATAGAGGAAAAGGCTTAGGGAACCGCGAAAATTCTAGGAAGGGCAGATCCAAATCTAGACTTGGAAAGATAAAGTGTTGGAATTGTGGGAAGAAAGGACATCTAAAGAAAGACTGAAGAGCTCCAAAGAAACAAAGAGATGGACAACAGGAGAGAAATCAGGAAGAAAATGTAACAGGTGATGTGTTACAAGATGCTTTGATTCTTTCTATAGATAATATTTCTGAGTCTTGGGTAGTAGATTCAGGGGCTTCATTTCATGCCACACCCCATAGGAAACATTTTCTAGATTATGTTCAAGGTGATTTTTGACAGGTTCATTTGGGTGATGATGCACCATGCAAAATTGTTGGAATGGGAAAGGTAAGAATAAAGCAACGAAATGCAAACCAATGGTTGTTGAAAGAGGTAAGACATGTTCTAGATTTAAGGAAAAATTTAATTTCAACAGGGTAGTTGGCAAGTGAAGGTTTTATATCCATATTTACAGATAAGATGTGGAAGGTCATCAAAGGATCATTGGTGATAGCAAAAGGAGAGAAGGTAGGTACATTGTATTTAGGTACTGGTAATACTGACTCTTCTATATCTTTAGCTTCTACAAGAGTGGATACATCACTATGGCATCATAGGATGGGACACATGAGTGAGAAGGGCATGAAGATCCTTCACAAAAGGAATTTTCTGCCAAATCTTAAACAAATTGATTTGGACTTCTGTGAGCATTGTGTTTATGGAAAACAATAGAGAGTCAGATTTCTCAGAGTCGAAAAAGAAAAGAAGAATGAAAGGTTAGAGCTTGTGCATACAAATGTATGGGGACCAGCTCAGGTATCATCTCTTGGTGGCTCTAATTATTATGTTACTTTTATTGATGATGAAACTAGAAAAACTTGGGTTTATTGCATTCGACAAAAATATGATGTTTTTGATACTTTTAAGAAATGGAAAGTTTTAGTTGAAAATGAGACAGAAAAAAGTTTGAAGTATCTTAGATCAGATAATGGAGGTGAATATTATAGCAAGCAGTTTGACGATTACTGTTCATACCATGGGATTCATAGAGAGAAGACAGTTCCAAGAACACCACAAGAAAATGGTGTGTCAGAAAGGATGAACAGGACAATCATGGAGCATGCAAGGAGTATGAGATTGCATGCCAGTTTTCCCTTACAGTTCCGGGCAGATGTTGTAGACACTGTTGTTTACTTAATAAACAGAGGACCTTCAATATCTTTGTATGGTATAATTCTAGAGGAGGAATGGACAAGAAAAAAGGTAAACTATTCTTTTTTGAAAACTTTCAGCTCTGAAGCATTTGTCCATATTGATAAAGAAAATAGAACAAAGCTTGAGGCAAAATCCAAGAAGTGTACCTTTATTGGATATGGTGTTAATGATTTTGGTTATCGCTTATGGAATTATGAAAATAAAAAAATCATTAGGAGTAGAGATTTCATATTCAATGAGAAGGTCATGTACAAAGATCAGTTGCAGGGAAAGAAACAGGAAAAAGAAAAACAAGAATACACAGTGCTTGATGAGATCACTGAAAAAGAAATTCCAAAGGAACCAGAAAATCAAAATGTATAGCAACAGGAGAAGCAGGTACCTCAAACACCTGCAAGTGTTCTTAGAAGATCTACCAGGTTAAGTATACCCCTTGAACGATACTCTCCTTCATTGTAATATTTATTGTTGACTGATTTTGGTGAACGAGAATTTTATGAAGAGGCAATGCAGGTAGACACCAAAAATAAGTGGGAGCAAGGCATGAAAGAGGAAATGTATTCCTTGGAAAATATCCATACTTGGGACTTGGTTTAGTTTCCTGAGGGAAAAAGAGCATTGCAGAATAAATGGGTTTACAAGTTGAAGGAAGAAGATGGAGGAGAAAAGAGGTACAAGGCTAGACTTGTTGTAAAGCGGTTTGCACAAAAGAAAGGTATAGATTTTGATGAAATATTTTCTCCTGTTGTTAAAAGTACTTCAATTAGGACTATTTTAAGTCTTGTGGTAGTAGAAGATTTGCATCTTGAACAATTAGATGTAAAAACATCTTTTCTCCATGGGGGTTTGGAGGAAGAGATTTATATGCAGCAGCCACAGGGGTATGAGGTCAAAGGGAAGGAGAATTTGGTATGCAGGTTGAAGAAGAGCTTGTATGGCCTAAAGAAAGCTCCAAGGCAGTGGTATTTGAAGTTTGACAGGTTTATGA
>ML787432.1:160928-185020 GCA_009831015.1 Picea engelmannii
TGCAGGGTCTAATATGCAGGATATAAATGTGCTCAAGAAGAAATTATCCAATTCATTTGCGATGAAGGATTTGGGTGTTGCAAAGAAAATCCTTGGTATGAGAATAACAAGAGACAGAAAAAATCGCAAATTGACATTGTCTCAGGGTGAGTACACAGAGAAGGTGTTGGAGAGGTTTAGAATGCATAATGAAAAACTAGTTAGTACACCTTTGGCCATCCATTTCAAATTAACTAAGGAAATGTGTCCCAAGACATAGGAGGAGATAGAATACATGTACAAGGTCCCTTATTCATCAGCAGTTGGCAGCTTGATGTATGCAATGGTTTGCACAAGACTAGATATTGCACATGTAGTGGGAGTTGTGAGCAGGTATATGAACAATCCAGGTAAAGAACATTGGGAGGCAGTAAAGTGGATTCTCAGGTATTTTAGAGGTACTACTACTCATGCATTATGTTTTGGAGGTTTAGACACTTTTCTACAGGGATATGTTGATTCAAATATGGTAGGTAATAAAGACAACAGGAGGAGCACCACAAGGTATGTTTTTACTATAGGTGGAACAATAGTAAGTTGGATTTCAAAACTGCAAAAGGTTGTTTCAATTTCAACAATAGAGGTAGAGTATGTTGCTGTTACAGAGGCTAGTAAAGAGATGATTTGGTTACAGAGGTTTATGGAGGAATTGGGAAAGAAGCAGGAGAACAACAGTTTGTACTGTGACAGTTAGAGTGCCATTCACCTTGCAAAGAACTCATCCTTCCATTCAAAGAATAAGCATATACAGTTGAGGTACCACTTCATATGATCCATCTTGGAAGATGGTCATTTGAAGTTGGAAAAGATACACACTAGCCAGAATCCTGCAGACATGTTAACAAAGGGAGTAACCAGGGAGAAACTGAGTTCCTTCTTAGTTTCAGTTGGTCTTGAAGAATGAATATGAAGATGAGAAATTTTCCAGGTCCAAGAAGGTTCAAAGTCCATGATATACAGCAGCGGTGGAGTTGTTGAGGTCAGTCTCCAAGTGGGAGATTGTTTGTTGTGGAGCCTGATTATCTTCCTGATTCAAAGGTCTTTTACTTTTAGCCGTGTTTATACCCCATGAAGTATTTACACCCCAGAAGTATGTACACTCTTCCATGCAGGGGAGTGCAGAGGGGGGGTACCCCCTCTACGGGGTCTAGGGGCAAGCAGGCCCCCAGCAGGGGTTTGGGAGCGAAGCCCCCGAAGGAAAAATTGCCTTCTAAATGTATATTATAATTTCATTGTAAATATGGACCGTTCATTATAAGGTCACAGATCTAACGGTAGAGATTATGTTAGGGTTTTATGCCCTAGAAGGAAACCCTCTTTTATGAGGGAAATGTATTGCGGCTATGATTGATGGTGAATATTGTATTTTGAGAGAGGAGACTATGAGAGAAAGAAGAGGAAGTTACAACGAGTTTTGTTGTAGGTTGTATCCCTTCATTTGCTAGATAATAATAAAGGACCTAGCAATTTCTCTGGTGGACGTAGCCCACACTGAGTGAACCACGTAAATTTGTGTCTCTCTTGTATTGTGTATGTTATGTGTTTTGTTTAAGCATTTTTTTTATTTTATTGCTCCACGGTCCTATTTTTCTAACAAAATTTTCCACTTTCTGCATTAAGGCTTTGACATTCTTCGACTTTTCCTCGGTACCTTGTTTGTCGGAACTTCCTGCCTCAAAACCTTGAGGTGTAGGTTCATGTGTAAATGAAGGTGTTATTGGTTCTCCCTATAATACCTTAGGCAAGCTATTCCTTTTGTTCTTTTGAAAAATGTAAAAACTGGCTAGTTGATCTGGAAATAGAGTTCGGACTTTGTTCAACACTTCCTCATATGCCATGGCTCCCCTAAATATTTCATCTTGTGGGGAAATCTCATGAACATACTTCTTTAAGATGCATTGAGCTAGGTGAGTTTCCACGATCTTCTATGGATCATTCCTTTTAAAATCTGTATCGACTAACTTGACGTCTTCTAGAGTTGTTGCCTCTACTTTCGAATGGTCAAAATCTAACAACAAAAACATACCAACCTGAAGAGGGAAGGTTGGCCATAACTTTTTCTGGGTCACTTTCAATTCTTTGTTGATGCCCCCTATCACAGTTTGATACACCACTTCTTGACATACCAACTGATCTGGTAAAAACTTTGGGAGAGCATGGCGGGGGACCAAGCACCCAAAAACCCTGATGTAGGAAACGTTTTCCTCGATATACCAGTCTATTATTTTGCCAAGGTTGGCCATGATTCTGTATGAAATTCTCGGAGGTGGGAAACCATATAGGCCGATATCAATCGACATCACTACATAATGACACATTTCATAGAAGAAATATGTGGCTTTGTCCTCCCACAACTTGGAGTAATAGAAATGGATAGGCTCGACGTTGATCGAGGTCCAGCTCCAGCTCATCAGAGGGAAAGGAGTCATAAAGAAAATAGAATCCATGATTTATGCTGACTTATAGGAAGGGGCAGGTTTCCCTTTAGACTTCATCGACTGGTACTCTGTGATTTCCTTATCCAGGTTGTCTGATAACATCTTGGCCCAGTTGAAGGAGTAGCCCCCTGCCACTTCATGCCTAATTGGTACCCATGCCAACAAGAAGTGGGTGGAGAACTTCTTCCCGAAACTTCTAGATGACATCATAGCCACATAAATCATATGGGCATCTAATGATGTTGTGGCATATATTCCATGAGTGTCTACTATGAATTTTTGAGGGTGCCCCAACCAGTCCCTGGTTAAATCGGGGTAGTTTTTCTCATATTCCATGCACTCTTGTTTTTCAAAATCAATTATGAATGCAACATTGTAAATATATTTAAAAACAAGGGATAGTTTATACATTACTTGTATATGCTCTGGTTAGAAAGACCCAACATCAACCTTCTGTGAATAGACCCAGGGCTCAATGCTACAACAACACACCAACAAAACCCTAACTACCGACTCGAGGTACAGGGAGGGGTGGTTGCAGGACTCCAGTGTCTGCAACCTTAGCTAGGACACATATCTATGATTCTAATACTTAACAAAGAACTTAGCAACTATAGTTCATCAACATTCGAATTAGTATCTACTTCGCAGATAAAATAGAGCATCACAACATTCATTCAGATCTAACGTATCTAAGAATTTAGAATAAAGAGATAGATTAGACATAGCATATTTAAGAACTAAGAAAGTTCACATAGTTCATATCGAACATCCATATACATCATTAGCACAAATCATAAATAGATCTATCCATCTATATCAAATCACTTACCAAGTAAAGACATAAACACATCAACACATGGCACAAATCATAGCAACACATCATGTACGTGGTTCACCTTGACCGTAGGAATACATCCACCAAATCTTCTTCTTTATTATCTTCAGTCAACCTTCTTATAGTCACGTAGCATCAAAATCCTACTCCGCAGTAGGATTCTCCTTCTTCGAGTTAGGGTTCAGCACCAAGCCTTCTTACAATTACTTGCACGTAGCTCTGCAAGTCTCACACAATATGCACAAAGCATCTACAATCCATACTTATCACTTAGACCAATATCACACAGATATATATATATATATGCCTCTCCTTACATTGCCTAGACATCTATTTATACTTTACAAAATAGGCCTAAACATGGGTAAACTCATGGGTCAACATCCCCATACCTGTTACATAATCCCAAATCCCAAAAAGGACCCAAAAAGGGGTCAAGATCCCATGATCTCTTATTTGTCTTGTGATCTACCTTAGATAGGTTGTCGAAGTCCCAAAATAGGTCAAACTTGACCAAGGATCTCCCAAAAATTGGTCAAGGGCCAATAGGCCCCCAACACTCACCTGTGACTCATCTCGAGTCACTCTGGTCTGGGTAGTTCTTCTTCAAAATCCTTGAGCATGGCTCGATATACTTCAACTTGTTGTTGTGCCAGAACCTCCTGTTCAACGAACTCTTAGATGACTTTCTCATTAATGGGTCCTTCTTGGTGTTGTTCTGCTACAGCAACAACTTTCTCCAGTTCTTCTCCTCAGCCTTCGATCTCTGTGAAAAATTGGTAAGCCTTATATTGTACAGGTTGGAGCCTCTAAGTTACTTCCATAACTCTTCTATGGATAGTGTGGATCTATTGTTGGGTGGTGCATTTCTCTTGGGATCACTTCATTCTTTCCACAGCTGACAGGGGCATCAACTACGCCTGTATTTTCTCTGCTTGCTTCTTCGCTTCCTGGAGATGTGACTCTAGTGCCTGCAATTCTGGGTTCTCAGTGATTTTTTCATACATTTGGGAACTGAAATTACTCAGTTTCTTGCATTCCATGGCAAGGGCCTTTATCATTTCAATTGCGCTCCAGATGGTTTCTTCTCTTTGATCGCTTACATCCTGCAGAGTCTCGAGAACTGTGTGGAGCTCTAAATCTGTTATGCATTGTTGTAGATGCTGGATAGCTTTTGTGAGCTGCTCTACTTGTTGTGTGACTCGGTCCTCTACCTTTATTTCTAAGACTATCACAGAGTGAAGTGTTATGTTGACCGCTTCTTTCACTTTGAGTTGCTCCGCGAGCAACTGTTATTTTCCTTGCTTCATCTATGACTTTTCTTCATCGAACTTCGCTCGGAGAGCAATATTTTTCTTTTCTGAGCGTTGTGTTTTTCTACAAGTACGTCTTGCACTTGCTTCAAGTCTTGGGTGGCTTGTTTTGTTTCTTCTTGTGCTTTTCAAAGGTGAGCTTCGACTGTATTAGCTAGTCAATGGAGTTGGACTAGCTCATCTCCCAACACTGGTTGTCCCGATGGTAGGGGCGCAATGGAGACTACACAGCTGGACTAAAGGGCCTGTTGTACCCCTCAAAGTTCGACTCTAATTCTATCATACATTTCTTCCTGATTGGATTTTTGTTTCTTTGTTATTTCCAATGAAGCATCGTTCAGAGCTGCTATGATGAAGTTAAAATCATCGGAGGTGAGGACAGTCTGTATCTTGGTCATGGTGGATTTCGATTTCTTCCCGAAAGAAGGTTTCAAGGAGGAAACCTTCCCCTTATTCAAAGGGTCAAGCTTGTCTCTGGGCAGTGTTACATCACCTGGCTTCTGTTCATCTTCTACTTTGTCATCACCCCCTCGGTTAGGTGACACTGAAGCAGTCTTTCTTGAGGTGCTGCTTAAATTTTGGACCTCCTCAATATTCTTGGGTGTATTATGTTCTTTATGAGTGTCCTCTAGGTTGTCAATATCAGATATCTCTACAAGGTTGGTGGGGATAAGGAGGCTAGTGGACCATTCCTTAGTGATCTCCTCAAGGTCTTCTTCTGTAAGTTTATAATATGACTAGAGTTTCTCTTTATGTTCATTTGTGTGTGTTGTAATGTAGATGAAGTGTCGATCTGCGATGAACTTCATTAGGGGTCGAAACCTTTGTAAGGTGTTCAGAGTCATGTGAGGCTCAACTTTGATGGCTCTCTTTAGCTGGAGGCAATATGTATGAAACACAACATTCGACTGCCACTATTTGTTCATATCACTTGAATACCAAAGGGTAGCAAACTTTGTAGCAAGCGGTTCAAACGACTCTATGTCTAGGAAGGTCACACCTTTTGGCATATCCTAGGCAAAAAATATAATGAGGATCATGCACCAACTCAAATGAAATTACTAACCTCGATCCTCTGCTTCTCGGCAGTCTAGTTCCAATTGGTTAACTAGGTACTTCATCCAGTTCATTTGTAGGCCTTCCGCACACTTCCCTGTGAGGTCAACGACAAAGTCGGTCACCTGTGTAGGTCTGTTCTTCCTTACAAAATTTGCAGTTATCAGTTGACATGCTAGGTGCACTGTGCCACTCTGGATGGAAGCTACCTTGTAGCCTCTTGTTCCCTTCTCAACATCGCCATATGTATCCTTGATCTTCTGTGCCAACGCTCTATCTGTGGCTTTTCTTGGATAAAACTCCTACGGGTCGGGTCCTTGCATACTCATTCCTTTGATCCTATGGATCAACGTTGGGTCAACTGTAATACGGTGGTCTAGCCATAAGTATCTGCCATTGTAACACGACAGTAGCATCTTAAAATGTGTTTTGACTTCCTGGTGTCTTCTGAATTGTGGGATATTCATGACATTCAACAAGGTGGAATGCGCGAGGTTCATCATCCACGGATGGGGAATTATATTTGAATTCTTCCCCTTCATTTTGCTTAGGTAATTTTATGGGGTGAGCATACCATATATCTTGTGATATCTGAGGTTGAAGTCGTTTAACTTCAATGTTGTGATCTTATCCTTCTCTATTCGAACTGCGTGTATCCATTTTGGGAGGTATGTAGTGACGATGGTGTACTTGAAATATCTTGGCACACTATCACGGGATGTAATCAAGCAATATGGTTGGAATCATCTTCGCATTTCCTAGGTCATCTTTGTGCTTGTTCCTCTTTTCTTCTGAGGGTTAGGATGACCAGTCTTGCAGTCCTCTCGTCAATGACACTTGTATACCTACAGACATCGACATTACTCATTCAATCATGAGATCGATGAGAACTTGTTCGACAACTTTCTCTGCAAAACTGAACTCATCTGACATACACGCTCGGGGTTGGAAATCTTGGGTTCGAAGAGGAACTACTCAAGGAAATGGGATGGAAGGAAATCTTACAACGATCACTGTACAAAATCAACGATTCCGTAGGCTCAGATTCATGGTTAGAAAAAAGTGTTCTCGGTGCATGGCAGGACGGGATAAATAGATATATTGACAACAGATCTCTTCCAATGGGTGAGAAGCATTTATTAACTATGTTATGTCCATTATGGCGTGGTCCAACGCTCTAGTAGTGAACCATAAATTCCTTTCTACCCATTCGGAGGGTCGGTCGAACGGTTATATTGTTCCCAATGGCTATATTTCTTTTCCCTGGCGAAATGCCATGTGGCGTTGTTCTGTTATCTCGACGAAGCTCCAATTTTGAAAATTTTCCCTTTGCGAAGTTCCCCTTGGAACCTTTTGTAACTTTTCGATCTTATCTCTCTTCTTACATATATTTTTGGCCTTCTTTCTAGAGAGCTTCATCTCGGTATTTCTTTTTTCGTTTTGATTCTTATCTGCATTTGGCATAGTTAATTCGCGTTGTTGAGATTCTTTCCTAAGATTCGAGGGTGATACTTCTTATTTATCTGGAATAGGTACTTAAATATTTTGTGGGTCTTCTAGTGTTCTTGCAACTTCAACATCCAGGTCTCTAGTGATAGATAGCTTTGATATGTTCTTTTTTTCTTCAATCAAGTGTGCGATCCTTCTATTCATGAATTATTTTAACTCTTGCTTCTTCTGCTATAATACTTCTTCCTTCCTTCCTTCCTTCTGGTCTGATCTCTTTCAATGAAAGGTTTTCCTAGTAACATGGTAAATGGGGCGTTGTTCTCAATAAATGTAACAATCTTGAAATCCTCCTCTGTTGAAGTCCCATTGGCATTCATAGGTATTTGGGTGAGCTTTCCACATAGGTTTATCAACTTTCATTTAAATAGTCCTATTCCTCCTAATGAAGGAATCATAGCAGGCCTTCCTATAGCTTCCAAAGTTCTTTCTTTCATGATATTCACTTGTGTTTCCTCATCTAGAACATAGTCAATGTTGAAGTCTCCTATTCTTGCTTTTATGCATGCTTTTTCTTTGAATATCTCTGATAAGATGACATGTTGGTGGTCATTCAGGGTGTCTTTTATCTGTAGCAGAACTTTCTCTGATTCTTTCTGGGGTTCTACCATCATCGTAGTTTTTGGATCTTCCTTAGGGTTTTCTTGTCTCATGTTCATTCCTTCAAGCTTAGCAATCATTTTAGGGCAATCCAATACTTCATGGTCCATAGATTTGGAACAAAGACAACTAGGTATTCTCCCAAGGCACTCCTTATCAAGGTGTCCCGGTGTTTTGCAACTGTAACAGAGGGTTAATACTCTCTTTCTTTTAAATGATTCCCGTCCTTTCCTATACTGTGTGCTAGGATCATGGTAGTTAACCTCCAAACATTTCTTTCTAGTATCTTCCATCCACTTGTTAGTCCAAACATTTTTCTATGCATAGGTATAACATATCTTCCACTATTCTTATCAAATTTATGCGTGTCAAACCTTGTTTAATCTATTAGTGCCCTAGTTTTCAAGCTAGGATAGAATCTATCAAACATACCTAGATCCATACTGTTGAAACAAAAATTTCCACTTATATTAATTCTATAGAGCACAAAGCTTTCAGATCTAGAACTTTTCAGTATTCTTACCTTTATTAGAGTGCAAAGCTTCCAGATATTTACCTCTTTTCTTGGCACAGAGCTTCATAGGTCAAGTGGAAAGTTGTGCATTAGAGAAATAGATCTACGCATAGCGATTTCATAGTTTTAGGTTGGATATTTTCACAAATCTTCGTCTTCCTCAGTTCCCAGCAATCACAGTTTTAGGCCCCAACATCAAAACCATTTGTTGGCACAGGGGCAAACCCAGGGTTCAATGCTACAACAATGCACCAACAAAACCCTAACTACTATCCCTTTCAGAAACACCTATGAAGCAGATGAAGTCTCACACAAGGTAGAGGCAGGGGTAGTTGCAAGACTCCAGTGCCTGCAACCTTAGCTAGGAAACATATCTGTGATTATAATACTTAATAGAGCAATCAACAACTATAGTTCATCAGCATTCAACTTAGTATCTACTCCGCAGATAAAATAGAGCATCACAACATTCATTTAGATCTAACATATCTGAGCACTTAGCATAAAGAGATAGATTAGATCAAGTATATTTAAGCACTAAGAAAGTTCACATAGTTCAAATCTAACATCCATATACATCGTTAGCACAAAGCATAAACATATCTATCCATCTATATCAAAGCACTTAGCAAGTAAAGACATAAACACATCAACACATGGCACAAATCATAGCAACACATCATGTACGTGGTTCACCCCCACACTGGAGCTATGCCCACCAACTCTTCTTCTTTATTATCTTCAATAAATCTTCTTACAGACACACAGCATCAAAATCCCACTCCGCAGAAGACAGGAGATCTGCGCACACTATACCAGATCCTTCATCTTTGAGTTAGGGTTCAACACCAAGCCTTCTTACAATTACTTGCACGTAGCTCTGCAAGTCTCACATAGTATGCACAAAGCATCTACAATCCACACTTAGCACTTAGCCCAATATCACACACACACACACACACACACACACACATATATATATATATATATATATGCCTCTCCTTACATTGTGTAGACATCTATTTATACTTTACAAAATAGGCCTAAACATGGGTAAACCCATGGGACAACATCCCCATACCCATTACATAATCCCAGATCCCAAAAAGGACCCAAAAATGGGTCGACATCCTACGATCGCTACTTCATCTTGTGCTCCACCTTCGATAGACTATTAAAGTCCCAAAATGGGTCAAACTTGACCAAGGATCTCCCAAAACTTGGTCAAGGTCCAACAATGCTCCTGGTTGAAATATCGACATTTTCCAAGGCCTAGCCTATCATTTAATTATACAACATGAGCCTCGGTCGCATTGTTATTTTGTGTAGCTCTGACTAAGCTATGTCCCTGAGATTGGTTGCATTAGTTTCAGTCACTTCGTTGCCTGAATTATCTAGGAAATTTATCAGCTCATGCTATAGAATATCGAACACCTGTGTCCAAGATTTTACAGTATCTATGGCTCTCGGTGAGGTGTTCGACATGAAATCTATGTTCAGATTTACACTTTCACCAACTACTTTAGCCATCTTTCGTGGTGCCATGATATTGGTGAAATCGGAACTAGGTTACTTGTTATAGGAGAATGCATGAGATTTTCAGTTGGCTAAAACATGTTATTCTGTGAGAAAAAATGGAATTCAAAATCAAGCATTCTTATTCACCTTAGGCATATTAATTTGAGAATACCTTTACTGACTATAAATCACTTGACCTTAATGAGAATATAAAACTCGTGATATTCAATCCACATTAGAATCATTACCGTAGATTTGTGATTAATGCCATTAATATTGGCGGTTCACGATCGAGAATTTTGTATGAAACAGGTTAGAAAATCTTTGAATCGTGAATTCACGAAAGATTAATTTCGAGATAATCTTGTTTAAAACATTCATTAATCGTGTTTAAATTTACGTGTTTTCGGTCATTCAAAATTTGGGATTTTTAATAGTAGCTCGCGATAGAATCTCCAAAACCTGAAACCGTGAAAATATTAGTTATTGGATAATCATTTTTTACCTTTAATTAACCTCGTTTAAGTTTGAAGTGTTTCAGAAGTTCGGACTTCAGAGACTTCAAGATGTGAAGGATGATAAACATATGAATTTCTTACATGAAAAGTTATTAACTGTCTTTTAACCGAGATTAACTTAACTGATTAAGATTTAATATTTTTGGATTTCGTTACTTCATGGATTTGCAATTTAGCTCATCATTATATTTCTTAATGGTCATTACCCGCAGTGACGTGTCAAGGGTGACATCATTTTAAATGGTGTGTTGAGACTAGGGGGTGCCACGTGTCACTTATATTCATATGAATCTTCAGAGGAAAATATTGCAAATGGATGCCATGTGTCCACCTAGGGAAGACTCAAAAAATACACGTGTATTATCCCTCGTGTTCTTTGAAAGTTTATGAAAGAGTGATAATGGGTTGTTTCGGGTTTTGGGTTTTTTAAAGCCATGGCTTGTCGAACTTCTTGAAGCATGAATCTCTAAAGAGAACTTTAGTGATTTGATTACTTAATAATCAGGCGTCTTGACAACTCTGAAGAGATTGGGATCGTCCGATCAATCTGAGGAATTTCATCAACGAAGATTATCGCATGAACCTTGTTTCGATTTGATCAGAGATGTTTTTGTGTTTAAAGCTCAAAGTTATAGGATTGTAAATGTTCCAACAAGTTCTACACTTTCGAGGTTGTTTAAAGCTCTACATATATTCCATGTGGATATTGGTGGCCTCCAACATAATCCAACTGACTTATTTTGGAATTTTTCATGTCACTACATCTTTTTGTACTTCTAGGGTCGTTTTGGGGCCCTGAAGAATGTTCTTTTGGTTTTCCACTGTGAAAGTATAAATGGAGTTAAAGTTCGATTTCATAATGTGTATTTCTCAAAAATACCATTCCAACGGGCTATCACACGGCTAAAACGGAGGTCGTATGAAAAATGTACGACCCTAGGAAGTTGAGGTACCAACTTACCCATCGGGGCCCACATAACTTTTGGTGTTTCATCTCCTAGGGTAAGGTTTTTGGATGTCTATGGCTTTTCAATTCATGAGTAATGTTAAAAAGGATTCTAGAGCCTCATTGTAATGATTCTGTTCATATGGATTTGCGTAGCAGCCACATCTCTTCTCATAGATAGCTACCACCATTTGAGAAAGTTGTTTTTTGTTATGTAGTTTTACAATTTCAACCTATTTTATTTATTCAATAGAAGTTATTTTTCACTGGATATCTGTTGTTGTTTTTTATATCTCTATGTTATTGTATTGAGTATGTTATTCCTTTTGTTCCTCTCATAAATCTAGATCAAAGGTTGAACCCTGTATCCAATTGGGAGGTTAGAAGGTTCCCCAAGGTTGAGTTGTAACTATCATAAATCCTCCATGGTAAAGATTGAGAAGTTGGATATGCGTGAAGAAGCATCACGACATACCAGGGATCGATGCGATAGATTAATAATTGGGGTATTGATGCATGGGTGCATATGAACAATGAATGGCTCCCCCGAAGAATAGGAATTTACGCATGTGTATAGAAATCAACATCACATTAAAATATTAGGCATCATAGAAACCTTGGTATAATAAATACATACATGACAGGTAGTTACACCAAAAATATTTAGTTCAGTTTGGGGAAAATCAAGAAAATAATCCACGTGTAATAGAATATATTTTCCCTATTTTGAATGTGTGTAAATTTAATTACATCGGCCAGTTGAAAGTATGGCATAAAGGTTGCAAAGAAAAATTATCTCCCATCCAGGCGACTTCGATAGAAATAATTAAAGTTTTTATCGATTGACTTCCAATAAGCAGAAGGAAATAACTCCAAACCAGGTGGGATGACAGATTTGTGGTATGAAACATTTATCCCAAAGTACCTCAAGGTGAAATTATTTTGTCCGCTCACTAAAACCTTGGGAGACTCTCATCCAGATCTTGTTAATCCGTCATTACTCATCTTTCAAAGTTTTTTTTATTCATATCAAACAACCTTAAGGATAACACAAGCCTTTCCAATGCACACATTTTTCTCGACTACACACCAGGTAAGTTGTACCATGTTTCAATATCTCTAGGTATAACTAGGATACTATGGTCATCACCAAACAGAGTGGCTTCCCCGAGAAAACCCCATGCATGAAAAAATTCCAAGGAGACGAAAGAAAATTTAATACCGAAACCATTAATGTTAGTTGGAGTAAGTTTAAGGTGCTCAAGTTGGGAAAAATTCTAGTGCTTCGGTGCACTCGAGACAATGACCCAAATAAATGTCTATATGTATAGTTCAACAAGTATGAATATTCTATCCTGTTAGCCGATGGAAGAAAAATGATAGTTACCCATAAATGGGAAAATCCCCTTTGGAAATATCATATTCTCACATTTATGATTTGTCCCCATTTTGGTCGGGCCCCCATAGTTCAAGATTATGTTCAATTCCTCCTTACCAAGTCACATGGTGGGTTAATATAACATTTCTAGCCATACCTAATAGAATAAAATATAATGGATTAGGTTTCAAGCCTTCCGATATCCGAGAAATATCTTACCATTACCATCACGGAAAAATACACAACACAAGATGAAGTATATTGTTAGGATATTTAGACACTTAGGAGTTAGTTAAGATATACTTGGTCTAATGCATCATTAGGTAAACATGTGCTTCTTTATTATTCATTAGTGTGCATTTGTAGTTCAGAAAAATGATAGTCAGGATATGTTCCCGACATAGAGTGATCTGACAGTTCATATTCTCCTTGATCTTAACGGCTACAATGATCTGTGGCTTAACACCCGATTGGTCCATTATCTCTATTTAAAGAGCATGGAAGGTCATTTGTTGATAATTTATTGTGAGAAACTCTCTTGTAAAATCTCTCTATAATATTTTTCTTTTGCATTAATAAACTTGTCCAAGTGGCCGCATTGGTTGGGGTCGCGGATGTTTCCCCATAGGGGTCTTACCATGTCAAAATATCAGTGTGTTGATCTTTTCTCTGATACCATGTTCAAAAACACATGTATTCCAATAGAGGATGAACACCTTTAGTAACCACTCACAAAACCACAATAATTTTACAGATTACTGCAATACACAGGGCATCCAAACACAACACATTGTTCCAGAAAAAGAAGGAGAATAAATTGGACCACACAAGTCATTGCACTACATAGGGCATCCAAATGCAACAAAATTCTCCATATACACAACAAAATAATTGTTTTGTTGAGAGAAATAACCGCACACTAAAATAAATCGCTAATTGTATGATCCAATCTAAGGGATTAAGTATAAAGTATTGGGTAGAAGACATCAACTATGAAAATTACATAGTAAACCACACTCCCACAAATGATCTTAAAAATATAAAACCGAAAGAAGCATGGACTAAAATTGAACTAGATGTAAGTCACTTCTGTGTATTTGGAAATATAGCAAGGGCTCACATTCCTGATGAGAAAAGGAAAGAATTGCAACTTAAAAGTTAAAAGTGTATATTTGTTGGTTATTCAAAATATGTCAAAGGTTACAAACATATTCAATCACATTATAATGAAATTACTATTATAAGAGATGTTAAATTTGATGAAAATATCTTGGCCTGCGAGCCTAATTCATTGATTGTGCCTTCTTCGACCTGCGATCCATCTTCAATGCTTCTACCTTCTTCTGTGCCTATTCTAGTTTATTCTTCATATGATGAAAGTGAGGATGAAAATCCACCTCCTCTTTCTCACCTTCCTCCATATGATTCCATTGAACCTTAACCAACATGAACACCACCACTTCATAGATGGGTCTGCTCAAAAAGAGAATTAGTTGGTGATCTTGTCAGTGATCCTTTAGATCAACGTCAGACATGTTCTCAGTTCCAACGAGCCTCTTTTGTTTTTCCTCAAGTTTCAGAGACTAATGATCCAGAGACATTTTCAAAATATTTAGTTCATCCAAAATGTGATACAACAATGAATGAATGAAGAGTATCGTTCTTTAATGTTATATGATACTTGGGATCTTGTACCTCTTCCAAAAGGAAGAAAACTTGTTAGATGTAAATGTGTCTACAAAAATAAGTATACATTAGATGGAAGTGTTGAAAGACACAAGGCTCAGTTAGTTTCCAAAGGATTTTCCCAAGTTGAAGGAATTGACTATAATGAAACCTCTGTCCCGCTAGCCAAAATGAATTCCATCCACCTTGTTCTTTCCCTTGATGCCTCACATAAATGGGAGGTCCATCATATGGATGTTAAATCCCCCTTCTTGCATGGGTGTTTACAAGAAGAAATATACATGAAACGACCTCCTAGATATGTCCAAAATGACTCTAGCCTTGTTTTTCGTCTTAATAAACCTCTTTATGGTCTTAAGAAATCTCCTCGATCTTGGTATGACAAAATGGAAAACTTTCTTATTAACACCAGATTTTCTAGATGTCATTCTGATTCTAATATCTATACCAAGAAAGTAGGAATCCATCTCATAATCCTTGTACTTTATGATGATGACCTTATCCTTACTGTTACTGACTCAAAACTTTTAAACCATGTGAAAACTAGCGTTAAGAAGAAATTTTAAATGACGGACTTAGGCTTTTTGTAGTATTTCCTTGGCCTCTAAGTTTTGAAAACCAATGAAGGAATTTTTCTTTCCTAGTCCAAGCATTCTTATGACCTTGTTTGTCACTTTCAAATGGATGATTATAAGCCAACCCCTTCTCCCTTTCATTCTAGGGTGAATCTTAATGCAATTGTACTTATCTTGAATTTGATGCCACCTTGTACCGTCAGTTATTCGATGGCCTCTTATACAAGAATCATACTCATCCTGATTTTTCCTTTGTTGTTGGCATTGTTTCCTGGTATATGCAAAGACTCCATGAAATCCATTATAAATCATATAAAAGTATACTTTGGTATGTCCGTGGTAGAGCTCAGTTTGGGATGCATCACAGTTTAGGGGGGATTACTTTATTGGTTGGTTTTACTGATTTAGATTGGGCCAGTGATCCTGATGATCAGAAGTCTATTTTAGGTTATGTTTTCATCCTTGGTTTAGGACTTGTCACTTGGGCATGTAAGAAACAATAGTATATTTCACTTTCTTTAGTAGAAGCAGTGTACTGAGAAATGATAAATGAAAGTTATGAAGCCTCGTGCCTTCGATAGATCCATTTAGAATTTAGATTCCAATAGAAAAATTCAACCATCCTTTGGTGTGACAATCAGAGTGTCATAAATCTCACCAAAGACACAGTTCAACATCAACAAAACAAACACATCGAGGTACACATGCACTTCATTAGAAAACTCATTCATGATCAGGTTATTGAAGTGCTCTTTTTCCCTATAGAAGATAAAGTTGCAGACATTTTCATAAAGTCTCTTATAGAAGCGAATTTTTCCAAGCTTCGATCTATTATAGGAGTTCAATAATTTGTCATTAAGGGGGGATAGGGTCTAATTCCTCCTTCCTTATCCCATTTTTTCACTATTGTAAATTTTTCAATGCTATCCCAAGTTGTTCTTAAGGGGTGATGTTAGGATATTTAGACACTTAGGAGCTAGTTAAGATCTACTTGGTCTAATGTGTCATTAGGTAAAAGTGTGTCTCTTAGTGTGTTTCTTTAGTATGCATTAGTATGCATTTGTAGTTAGGAAATCTAACGGTCACGATATGTTCCAAACAGAGAGTGATCTGATGGTTCATATTCTCCTCCATCTTAATGGCTGCATTGATCCATGGCTTAAAACCAAACTGGTCCATGGTATCTATTTAAATATCATGGAGGGTCATTTTTTGATGATTGATTGTAAGAAACTCTCATGTAAAATATCTATGTAATGTTTTTCTTTTGGATTAATAAACTACTCCAAGTGGCCGCTTTGGTTGGGGTCATGGATGTTTCCCCATATGGGTTTTACCACATCAAAGTATCGATGTGTTGATATTATTTCTTGTTTTGTGAGTGGTTGTTATAGAATAATTCCCTTGCGGACATGTGAATTTTCCCTTGGAATACATACCCCTCT
The DNA here is from genome assembly GCA_009831015.1 of Picea engelmannii. Lineage (NCBI taxonomy): Eukaryota > Viridiplantae > Streptophyta > Pinopsida > Pinales > Pinaceae > Picea > Picea engelmannii. The sequence goes on from ML787432.1 coordinate 177,299, forward strand.
ACTAAGATAGAAAACTACCTTTGGACACTACCATTCTTATTGATTAATTGTGGCCATAAGGAGGGATAGTATGATGTACCTCACTTTCAAAGTTTTTCCACACTGATCCAATCTGTGATTTCCGAAAAGTACCTACAATGGCCCACAAGAGACAAACAAATATCTCCTACTCTAATGGATTAGACAAAATCGATCTATCTATGAAAGATTAAAACACACATATACAAGTACATCTAAACACATACTAGAAGGAAATAGGCCAAGTATGTTTATGAGAAATTTAAAAATACACTTACCACCTTCATATGATTTTGAAACAACTTCTTTGTGTCCTCCTCGTCCAACCCTTGCTCGAAATATCCACGCTCAGAATAACAATGGTTTGTTGATTATTTTTCCTCCTTGTTCACCATGAAAATGCCTCAGTTTATAGGCTTTGAGAAGATTAATCACCTTGGTTATATTTGGTATTATTTGAATATATGACTCCATCAATTGTGATATCTCCCTTAGATGCATCCTAAGGGTTATATTCGAGCCAAACCAACTCGATCCATCCATAGTTGTCCTTAGAGAAAAAGGGGATTTCTTCCAAGATTTGCTCAACCAATTCAGTTCTCCCTTACAATGGGAAACAAAGAATTACAACACTTCCTTCTAGATAGACAAAGAGAGCTAGTGCTCCCTATGTATGAGAAGAGGAGCATTGATCTTCCAAAATTTTCCAATATGACTAATTCCCATAGAAAAACACTTTGTTATGACTGTCGAGTGATGGGGTTTCTTATTCTAACATGTTTTAGGGGTTGTATCAAGTGTTTTTGCATGGTTTCTTTCATGATGTGACACTTATGTGATGAGAATGAATGATAATGTTACATTATCAAAGAGAGGAATTTTCATGTGTAACATATTGCCCCCCAAAGTGTGAAGTCAGAAAATGAAAGCCAATGACCGAAACACTTTGTAGATTCTTCGAAGTAAGGGTATGGAATCGACGAACCTGGTAGAAGTCACATACAAACATCAAACAATTTTAATATGTGTTTCATTCCTGAGGCAAGCATACCAATGATCAGGCTATAAATGACTCAAAGTATGGCCACCAATAAATACACTACGGATCCATGATGATATTGACTAAGGATATGGCCACAAAAGATACAACATGGATCCATATTTGTATGACATGCATTGATCATAGCTATGCAAAATACATAGTGGAGATACAAGATGACAAAACAAAGCCACAAACCAATAAAACTTGGATCTATGTGGCAACATCAGTATCATCATGCTCAAATGACTTCCTTCACAAACTGGGAAAAACAGATATCGGAATGAATTCTCAACCCAGATTCTTCATCCCAATCCCGATGTGATATGAATCTGGCCATTTGAATAGATGTTTTGATGCCAAACATGGTAGAAACCACTTGATTACCGATCATTGAAATAAACCTTTAACAAGTGCAAGGGAAATCATCAGTGATGTCAATGATTCCAAAGGTACCCTAGTACAATCCAATGAATGTGAATAAATGATCTAAGGTTGAACATCCATGGAATCATCCAATGATAGTTCAATGATGTAAACTTACTATCATAAGTGAGGAGGCCTGCCATTGAGGCATCCAGGTCCCGAGGTACTAACTGGTTTCTAATTCTAATTACCAGATGATGTGTTCAAGTTGACAGGAAAAGACTCTTCGAAGGACGGCCTTGAAGTATCCCTCATCATTGACATGAAATTGACATAGGAAAGTGATAAGATACAACAGATGAACATAGAATGAAACATGTATGAAAACTGGTAATTTAATATATGGTTGACTCTCGAGGCGGAAACTTCCCTTGAACAATGAGGCACAACATGAGACTTGGAAGAATAAATGCAGAATGGACTAAAACATAATGTAGTGAGCGTTGAGGCATTTTTTGGATGGTTCAAAGTAGTGGAAAGACTCATAATATTGTATCAGTGCAGAGGCTTAGTATATTATCCAAGTGTTCAGTGTGAAGGATAAAAAAAGTGATATGTTTAAGGGCGACTACAAGATATGTTTACAAAAATTTTCAATAAACTTGACCCACTTCCTTCAATTTTTCCCCCATCCAGATAGATGAGTACCTATTTTTAATTTAACGAGCTCAAGGAGGATAACACATGCTCGATATAACTCACCTTCAGTGAGTTCCTCTTCCTTTGTTTAACGAACTAGAAGAAGTAAGGGTTCATCCCCATATGGACCTTTCAATGCGTAGTTTATCGAATCCAGAGAAGCAAAACACGACGGTTTTTCATATTTAGAGTATGAAAAGAACTTAAATATGACTCTACAATTGTCCTTTTTCATAATTTTAGTCTCTGAGGTCCAAAAAAGAGATAAACTATTACTCGTAAGACACCCTTTTGAACCTTTTAATGAGTGTGAAAGGAAGCAAGATCACTCGGAAATATTTTCATGTTTAGAGAGTCTGAAAAGAGATTAAAGGAGACTCGAGGGGGTTCCTTTTTCATATAAAATTTATGAGTCCAAAAAAGTGATAAAAGTATACTTGGTTACATTCTCATGTATTTTTGAGAATGAGAAAGAACAAATACTAAGCTCATCGGTGTTGCAAGGTCATCGAAAAAAATATGCTCAAATTCTTGTAAAATCAACTTGTTCTAGGCACAAGATATTACTAATTTCTCAAACAAATAATAAAAAACCCGAAAATAGACTTTATAATTAGGAGAAATGACCTAATTGAACATATCAAATATCAAACTAGGTAATTTTTTTTTTTTTTTTTTTTACCATTCTCTTCTAGTCTTTGAGTTTTTACCTCTTTTGGAGTGTTTTTTTGAGTGTTGATTGCGGGGGTTGTGGGTGACCATTTACAAAACCATCCAGATCAAGTTGGTTGTATCCTCCTCCTCATTCTTTTTCATGCCTTTTTATTGAATTTCATCCTTTAGTATAGGTTTCCTAGTCTCCTTAGGAAGCCCTAGAGCGTTGAACTAGATCGATGCTCACTCAAGGCATCAAGGGGAGAGTCAATCATGATTTCAATGCTTTGGTGTGCACGTTGAGGGAGCACTAGCGTTCTGTTTTCTTCTTTGAGTGAGCACTAGTTACATAACTCAATTTTTATTTTATTTTTAGGCTTTAAAGAGGAAATTTCTTTCATTGAAAGTTTATCTAATGATGATTAATTAATGTATTTGTAGGTTTCATCCATAGCCAACCATTTCTGAGTGGAAATAATGTGAGAAAGAGTTCGATGAAATCAATTATATTGAATACCCTTAAGGGAGGGAGGCCTTGCACAGTTGTGGATTTCTCAAGTATTTCAAACTTCAGAGCATGAGGAATGAAGTGTTATTGCTTGAATACTTGATAGATCTATGGTATGATGGTGATAAAGTGTTTTGAATAGGGCCGCATATGCTTACGATTGAGATGGATGATGTATAATTTTTTATAGGGATCTCGACGAGAGGGGAACCCATAATTGTTTTCTAGACACCAGAATACTCCGTGACCAACTGAGGCATATGTTGACAAATACTACATACTAGGATCATAGTTGGTGGGAGGAAGGATCATTATAAATATGTGAGAGATATATCCCTTTGATCTATCCTATTTTATATCACCAAGTTGGCGGCAAGCACTAGTGCTCATATGGATTCTAAATCCCAAATTTCTTATTCCATTTAGTGCTTGGAACCAAGGTTATTCAATTGGAGTGTAGGGTTCCTGAGGAATGTCAAAGAGAAAATATCCAAATGCAGGATTGGTAGGAAAAAACAATTTGGATATGGTTCTTTCTTGGTTTCCTTTTTCCTAGAGCGGATTCTCCATATGCAACAGCAGGTTGCAATGAGAGCATGTCCTGTGACCAAGCCTCATATGGAGAGGTGGACTAGTATTTCCCCTAGTTTAGGGAATGAGCCATCAACTTTTATATTCACTATCGATTCATTCACATGGTGGAGCAAGAAGTTGGTGGTGATTTAGGACTTCCCCTATGTTGGAGTAGATTTCATAGGCAACGTGGACTTGGTACTTCCCGAGGGAATTCAGTGGGACGCATTAGGTATAAAATATCATAACCTTGTAACAATATTTTATTTTGTTTTTTTATATGTTTTTGGTTGTACAATGAGGGATCTAGACCATTTCATTTTCATCATGCAGATAGAGATGCATCACGTCCAACGGAGATGCCAACATGAGGGCATCTTGGAGATGCACAGGTGGTAGTCTAGCATGACATCATAGCAAGAGAGCTCTGAGAGGTCGAGAAAAACCTCCGGGGTTTGAATATGGGTGTACTTCCCTTGAGGAGGCAATATGTGCCACTACACTTCATCGACATACAATTGGGGTCTTGGGCCCTTTGCATCTTTTTCATAGTGACTTGTGTGGTCCATTTTCTTCTCCTTCTTTTTCTACATGGAAGTATTTCTTAACTTTCATTGATGAATTTTCCATACGTACTTGGGTTTACTTCTTAAAACTTAAGAGTGGATTTTTTGACAAGTTTATGGCCTACAAGTCCCTTGTAGAAAAGAAATGTGAACATCAAATTCAAAGGTTAAGAACAACTAATGGAGGCGAATATGTGAACAATAATTTTACAAGTTACTGCACTACAAAAGGAATCCAAATGCAACACACTATTCCATATACACAACAAAAAGATTGTGTTGTTGAGAGAAAAAACCACACATTAAAATAAATGGCTAATTGTATTATCCAATCTAAGGGATTAAGTCTAAAGTATTTGGCAGAAGACATGAACTTTCCAAATTACATATTAAATCACACTCCCACAAAGGCTCTTAAAATATAACACTGGAATAAGCATGGAATAATATTAAATCATATGTAAGTCACTCCCATGTATTTGGAAGTATAGCATTGGTTCACATTCTTGATGAAAAAAGGAAAGCATTGTAGCCTAAATGTGAGAAGTGTATATTTTTTGGTTATTTTGAAGATGTCAAAGGTTACATACTTATTCAATCACATTGTAATGAAATTAATATTAGAAGAGATGTTAAATTTGATGAAAATATCTTGTCATGTGAGCTTAATTCAATGATTGTTCCTTCTTTGGCCTTCGAGCCATCTTCGATATTTGTGCCTTCTTCTATTCCTATTCTAGTTTCTTGTTTAGATGATGATAGTGAGGATGAAAATCCACCTCTTCCTGCTCACCTTCCTCTATATGAGTCCATTGAAATTGAACTAACACTATCACCATCGCTTCCTAGATGTGTTCGTTCAACTCGAGAAGTAGTTCGAGATATTGTTGGTGATACTTTATATCAACCTTGGACACGTTCTCAGCTCCAGTGATCCTCTTCTCTTTTCTCTCAAGTTTTAGAGACTCGTGATCCAGAGAAATTTGTACAAGCTTCAATTCATCCAGATTGGGATACAACAATGAATGAAGAGTATCATTCTTTAATGGAAAATAATACTTGGGATCTTGTACCTCTTCCAAAAGGAAGAAAATTTTCATATGTAAATGGGTCTATAGAACTAAGTATGTATTAGATGGAAGTGTTGAAAGGCATAAGGCTTGGATAGTTGTCAAAGTATTTCCCAGGTTGAAGGATATGAATACAATGAAACCTTTTCCCCAGTACCCAAAATGAATTCCATCTTCCTTGTTCTTTCCCTTCCTGCCTCACATAAATGGGAGGTCCATAACATGGGTGTCACATATGTCTTATTGCATGGGTATTTGCAAGAGAAAATATACATGGAAAAAACTATTGGCTATGTACAAAATTACTCTATCCTTGATTGTCGCCTTAATAAATCTGTTTATGGTCTTAAGAAATATCCTCATGCTTGGTATGATAAAATGGACAACTTTCTCATTGACACTGTGTTTTCTAGATTCTATTCTGATCTCAATGTCTATACCAAGAAAGAAGGAAGCCATTTGATAATCCTTGACCTTTATTTTGATGACATTATCCTTACTAGTAGTGACTCAAAACTTTTAAACCATGTGAAAACCAACCATAAGAAGAAATTTGAAATGAAAGACTAAGAATTTTTTCACTATTTCCTTGGCCTCCAAGTTCTGCAAACCAATGAAGAAAATTTTATTTCTCAGTCTAAGTATGCTTGGGACATTCTTTGTTGCTTTCACATAGAAGATTGTAAACCATCTCATTCTCCCTTCCAGTCTGGATTCAATATTTCTTCCACCTTTAGTTCTCCCGAAGTTGATGCCACCTTGTACCATCAGTTAGTTGGTAGTCTATTATACTTGACTCATAACCATCTCGATCTTTCCTTTGTTGTTGGTCTTGTTTCCTAGTATATGCAAGCACCCCATGAAATTAATTGGAAAGTAGCTAAAAGGATACTTTGGTATGTCTGGGGTACAGTTTAGTTTGGGATACATTATAACTCAGGGGCGACTCCTTTATTGGTTGGTTTCACTGATTTAGATTGGGCCAATGACCCTGATGATTGGAAGTTTACTGCAGGTTATGTTTTCAACCTTCATTCAGGACCTGTCACTTGATCCTATAAGAAACAATAGGAAATTTCACTTTCTTCAGTAGAAGTAGAGTATCGAGAAATGGTAAATGCAAGCCAGAAAGCCTTGTGGCTTCTACATATGCTTTCATAGTTTGGATTCTAGCCGCAACATCCCACCAACATTTAGTGCGACAATAATAGTGACATCAAGCTTGCATAAGACCCAATTAAGCATCAACATGGGAAAAAAATCGAGCTACACATGAAATTCATCATAAATCTCATTCATGACCAAGTTATTGAAGTATTATTTTTCCCTACAAAAGATCAAGTTGCATACATTTTCACAAAGTCTCTTATAGAAGCGAATTTTTCCAAACTTCCATCTATGTTAGGAGTTTAGGAAGTTGTCATTAAGGGTGGATAGGCTTTACTGACTCCTTCATTCTCCTATTGTGTCACTATTGTAAATCCTTCAACATTATCACAAGTTTTTCTTAAGGGGGGATGTTAGGATATTTAGACACTTAAGAGTTAGTTAATATCTACTTCGTTTAATGTTTCGTTAGGTAAAAATGTGTTTCTTAGTGTTTTTCTTTAGTATGCATTAGTATGCATTTGTAGTTATTAAATATGACGGTTACGATATGTTCTGGACATAGAGTGTGTTCGACAACATAGGTATTCCAACAGAGGGAGAACACCTTCAGTAACCACTCACATAACCAGATCAAAGATCAACACACCGATGTTTTCACATGGTAAAACCCCTACGGAGAAACATCCACTGCCCCAGCCAATGCGACCACTTGGAGAAGTTTATTAATGCAAAAAAAAAGATTACAGAGATATTTTACAAGAGAGTTTCTCACAATCAATCGTTGAAAAATGACCCTCCATTCTCTTTAAATAGAGATCATGGACCAATCGGGTGTTAATCCACAGATCAATGGTTGTTAAGATCAAGGAGAGTATGAACCGTCAGATCACTCTATGTCGAGAACATATCGTGACTGTCGGATTTCCTAACTACAAATGCATACTAATGCATACTAAAGAAGCACACTATAAAACATACTTTTACCTAACAACACAATAGACCAAGTAGATCTTACTAACTCCTAAGTGTCTAAATATCCTAACATCCCCCCTTAAGAACAACTTGGGATAGGATTGAAGGATTTACAATAGTGACACAATAGGAGAAGGAAGGAGGCAT
>ML787432.1:185070-268325 GCA_009831015.1 Picea engelmannii
TAAATATCCTAACATCCCCCCTTAAGAACAACTTGGGATAGGATTGAAGGATTTACAATAGTGACACAATAGGAGAAGGAAGGAGGCATTAGAGCCTATCCCCTCTTAATGACAACTTCCTGAACTCCTAACATAGATCAAAGTTTGGAAAACTTTGCTTCTGTAAGAGACTTTGTGAAAATGTCCGCAACTTGATCTTTTGTAGGGAAAAAGAGCACTTCAATAACTTGATCATGAATGAGCTTTCTGATGAAGGGCATGTGTAGCTCGATGTGTTTTCTATGCTTATGTTGAACTGGGTCTTTGGTGAGCTTGATGGCATTCTGATTGTCACACCAAAGGCTGGTCAGATGCAGGTGTTGGAATCCAAACTCTGAAAGGATCTGACAAAGCCACAGGGCTTCCTGACTTGCATTTACCGCTTCTTGGTACTCTGCTTCTGGTGAAGAAAGTGCAATAGCATTTTTTTTCTTACAGGTTCAAGTGATAGGTCCTGAACCAAGGCTAAAAACATAACCTGCAGTAGACTTCTGATCATCGGGGTCGCTGACCCATTCTGAATCAGTGAAACCAACCAATAAGGGAGTCCCCCCTGAAATGTAATGTATCCCAAACTGAATTGTACCATGAATATAGAGAAGTATCCTTTTAGCTACTTTCCAATGGCTTTCATGGGGTGTTTTCATATATCAGGAAACAAGACCAACAACAAAGGAAAGATCGGGACGGGTATGAGTCAAGTATAAGAGGCTACCAACTAACTGATGATACAAGGTGGCATCAACTTCAGGAGAAGTACATGTGGAAGAAAGATTGACTCCAGACTAGAAGGGAGAAGGGGTTGGTTTACAATCATCCATATGAAAGCGACGAAGAAGGTCACAAGCATACTTAGACTAGGAAATAAAAAAAATTTCATTGGTTTGCAAAACTTGGAGGCCAAGGAAATAGTGTAAAAATCCTAAGTCTATCATTTTAAATTTCTTCTTAAGGATGGTTTTCACATGGTTTAAAAGTTTTGAGTCACTACCAATAAGGATAAGGTCATCAACATAAAGGACAAGGATTATGAGATGGCTTTCTACTTTCTTGGTATAGACATTAGGACCAAAATGGAATCTATAGAATTCAGTGTCAATAAGAAATTTATCCATTTTGGGATACCAAGCTCGGGGAGCTTGCTTGAGACCATAAATAGATTTATTGAGGTGACAAACAAGGCTAGATTCATTCTGGACATAGCCAGGAGATTGGTCCATGTAAATTTCTTCATGTAAATTTCTTCTTGCAAATCTCCGTGCAAGAAGGTGGATGTAACATCCATCTGATGGACCTCCCATTTATGTGAGGCAGCAAGGGAAAGAACAAGGCGGATGGAATTCATTTTTGCTACAGGGGCAAAGGTTTCATTATAGTCAATTCCTTCAACTTGGGAAAATCCTTTGGCAACTAACTGAGCCTTGTGTCTTTCAACACTTCCATCTGATGCATACTTAGTTTTGTAGACCCATTTGCATCTAACAAGTTTTCTTCCTTTTGGAAGAGGTACAAGATCCCAAGTATCATTTGCCATTAAAGAACGATACTCTTCATTCATTGTTGTATCCCAATCTGGATGACCTGAAGCTTTTGCAAATGTCTCTAGATCATGAGTTTATGAAACTTGAGCCAAAAGAGAAAAGGTTCGCTGAAACTGTGAACGTGTCCAACACTGATCTGAATGATCACCGACAAGATGACTAGCTACTTCTCATGTTGAGCAGACCCATCGAGGAAGCGATGGAGTTGGTGCTGGTTCAGGTTCAAAGGACTCATCTGGAGGAGGGTGAGTAGGCAGAGGTGGATTTTCATCCTCACTGTCATCATCTGAAGAAGAAACCAGATCATAAGAAGGCACAAATGCCGAAGATGGCTCGTAGGCCAAAGAAGGCACAATCACCGAATTAGGCTCACAGGCTAAGATATTTTCATCAATTTTAACATATCTTCTAATAATAATTTCATTACAATGTGATTGAAGAAGTCTGTAACCTTTGACATCTTCAGAATAACCAACAAATATACACTTCTCACTTTTTGGCTGCAATTCTTTCCTTTTCTCATCAGGAATGTGAGCCCATGCTATACTACCAAATACACAGAAGTGACTTACATTTGGTTTAATTTTAGTCCAAGCTTATTTTGGTGTTATATTTTTAAGAGCCTTTGTGGGAGTGTTATTGACTATGTAATTTGCACAATTGATGGCTTCCACCCAATACTTTAGACTTAATCCCTCAGATTGGATCATACAATTAGCCATTTCTTTTAATGTGAAGTTGTTTCATTTGAATGCCCTGTGTAGTGCAGTAACTTGTAAAATTATTGTTCACATATTCGCCTCCATTATCTGTTCTTAACTTTTGAATTTGATGTCCAGATTGCTTTTCTACAAGGGCCTTGTAGGCCAAAAACTTGTCAAAAACTTCACTCTTAAGTTTTAAGAAATAAACCCAAGTGCGTCTGGAAAAATCATCAATGAAAGTTAATAAATACTTGCATCCAGAAAAGGAAGGAGAAGAAAGTGGACCACACAAATCACTGTGAACAAGATGTAAAGGGCCTGAGGCGTGCTAAGAGGCACGTTTGTCAAAACTATCTTGATGACGTTTGCCGATAACACAACCGGCACAAACACCATCTCTCCATGAAACAAGAGGAAGACCAGTCACCATCTGTTGATTACATAGTTGCTGCAATGAGAGATAATTTAGATGACCAAACCGTTCATGCCAAAGTTTGCTCAAGTCATCGCTATGAGCAACAAAAACTGATGAAAATGTTGATGACCCAAAGTTGTCAAATTTGTACAACCTGGTAATATCATCAACAATTCCAGTTGCAAGAACATGCTTAGGATCATTTAGATCCTTGATTACAAATTGGTGAAGTGAAAACTCTACGGTTTTACCTTCACCTGAATGAGTGATTTGAGATATATATAGAAGGTTACAAGAAATATTTGGAACACATAATAAATCATTGAAATGACCGTTTTCTACCTGAACTGTTCCAGATCCTACAACACTAAGAGATCTATCATCACCAACAAATATTTTATTAGTGTTATATTGATTTAGAGAAGAAAATATGGCTTTATCTTTAGCCATATGATAAGATGCTCCTAAATCAATAAGCCACTCATAAGAAGAAGAAGTAGTAGTAGAAGGTGTATTGAAAGAGAAACCAGAAGTAGAAATTGCATGTCCGTGAGAAGAAGAAGAAGAAGAAGAATCAATACTGATGTTGTGCTTCTTCATCATTGCTTCTAAGGCTGCCATCTTCTTGAAACATTTGGACTCATCATGACCATCTTTACCACAAAAGTTGCAATCTCTGTTAGTATTCTTACTTTTATATTTTGCTCCTTTGTCACCATTAGGAGATGAAGTTATCTGAGCGGGTTTGGGACCCTTATGTTGTTTGTTGTTGTAGCGAGGATTTTGCTTCTTGGGATACTTGGGTTTATCGTTCTACTGGGCAACTAAGGATTTGTTGGAGGTACCTGCAGTGTTGATCACTCCAAGTTGTACAAGATTATCTTCCTCTCTAATCAAAGAAGCACAAAAGGACTCAAGAGTGGGTTTTTCATAAGCTTTCCCTAAAGCCTCTCTCATGGCATAAAAGGTAGATACAAACACAGAATATGCACTACCTAGCTTAGAAAGAATAATATATATGCAACGCTCTTCCTATATTTTTATCTTACATTCTTCACATATAATTCTGAGTATTTTAAACTTAGATAGATAGTCTCCAAGGCAATAAAAATCACTTGGACTCAAGGTCAGTATTCGATTTTCTAACTGTTGTGCTCGAATAATATTGAGTTTACCAAACACAAATTCAATCGTGTTCCAAGCTTCTTCGGAGTCATCAATTCCTTGAAGGTGGTACCTTAAATCAGGAGAGATGGACATTCTGATTAGTCCACGTGCTTCGTCATTCCTATTATCCCATTTGGATTTCTTATAGTCATTAGTGGGTGTTGTTTCCTTTCCCAAGGTAATCTGGTACGGGCCTTTACTTCTTAATAAATCTTCCATATGGGATTTCCATTGGAAGTAGTTGTTGCTATTAAGAAAGACATTACTTGTAGAATCCATATTAAATATGCAGATAATGTGTATTTAAAAACTAAAACTAAAGATCTGGATGGAAAGATCTCAAAAATTTATGCAGTTTTAAAACAAACGACACTGAAAATAGACTTGTGATGTGAGAGTTATGCCCTTTTTAAAAAAAGGCATAAATGATAACCAAATAACCACGTGATAGTGTAAGCTACTTTATGAAGTGACCCACTTTTATAAAGAGAAGTGGGGATCAATTTTACAATGAAGTTACCTTATAACAGAAAAGTTGCATGCAAAATAAATAACCCTAAAATAAAATATAAATCTACTTATAGTGATTCACTTTTATACTTGAAGTGAAATGCACTTTACAATTTTTAGCATGAACTTTTTCAAAAAAAGTAACAAAAGAGAGACTTGAACTCAAGACCTCTTACTTAATAAGCCAAGTTTTAACCAAATGGTCTAGCAAAACATATTGTAATGTTCAGAAGGAGGATTGGGGGTGTTGTTGTTTTTTTTTTTGTGGAAGACGGCCTTGGAGAGCATGCTAAAAAAAACTCTTTTCCCACAATAAAAAAATTCCACTTCTTGATGACAACAAGGGTTAGATCTCGGTTATCTTACCCGGAAGATGCACCTTTTCCTATCTGTTTCTGATTTTCCGAGATCACACAAGGCACAGGGAAATACGTATTCAGGCTTTATACCTCCGAATGTGACTGGAATGACCGTATCTTGGGCAAACGAAAACCTTTTCGAGTGAAATGAAAAGTGTTCATGAATTAAATGAGTGCTCCAGATGCAATGTAACATTCCTCTTAGTCCATAAATGTATGGAAATTCCATAAAATGGAGATGAGACAACTCATATTCATGATCTCGATCTACAACAAAAGCGGGTCTTCAAACAGGCTCTGATACCATGTTCGAAAACGCAGGTATTCCAACAGCGGGAGAACACCTTTAGTAACCACTCACATAATCAGATCAAATATCAAAACACAAATGTTTTCACGTGGAAAAACCCCTATGGGGAAACATCCATGGCCCCAGCCAAAGCGGCCACTTGGAGCAGTTTATTAATGCAAAGAAAAAGATTACAGAGAGATTTTACAAGAGAGTTTCTCACAATCGATCATCGACAAATGACCTTCCATGCTCTTTAAATAGAGATCATGGACGAATCAGGTGTTAAGCCATGGATCAATGGTCATTAAGATCGAGGAGAGTATGAACCATCGAATCACTCTATGTCGGGAACATATCGTGATCGTCGGATTTCCTAACTACAAATTCATACTAATGCATACTAAAGAATCACACTATAAAACACACTTTTACCTAACGACACAATAGACCAAGTAGATCTTACTAACTCCTAAGTGTCTAAATATCCTAATAGAGTGATCTGATGGTTCATATTCTCCTCGATCTTAATGGATGCATTGATTGATGGTTTAACAACCAATTGTTCCATGATCTCCATTTAAAGAGAACAAAGGGTCATTTTTCAATGATCGATTGTGAGAATCTCTCTTGTAAAATCTCTTTCTAATATATTTTTTTTTGCATTAATAAGCCACTCCAAGTCGTCATGTTGGTTGGGGTCATGGACATTTCCCCATAGGGGTTTTACCATGTAAAAATATTAGTGTGTTGATCTTTGATCTAGTTGTGTGAGTGGTTATTGAAAGTGTTTGTCCTCTATTGAAATACATGTGTCTTCGAATAGACACTAGATTATTCTTCAGACAATACCCATGGTCCAAGGAATTAAATGAATATATTAAAAACATAAAATATGATTTTGTAGTTCATGGACCATGCATAGGTTCTGAAACAATCACATGATCCCTACAAATGCAATTTTTATAGTGCACACCATTCCAGGGGTTGATATTAGGTCCCTAACCATGCTCCTTGCACGACCATTGGTGGTTTAGGTATAGCCACATAACATTTTCTCGATATATGAATGATATAATGATTAAAGGAATAAACAATGCTAAGTTATAATTATTTTAAAATAAAAAATTGATTTCTTAATCTCTTAGTCTATCTATTTAATATGCAAGGAGAAGGATAAGATTCATAGAAATAAACCTTTCATAATTATGCGTGACTTGGAAATTAATCACATTGTCATCAATTGGAATGAAAAATCATAATACAAAGGTGTGACATATGACCCATGAGCCATAAAATTATCTTTAGGCCCCATTGGTCGTCCTTGGACCATAGTCAGGGCCCTGATACCAATCTCTAGTTTACGAAACTTCTTAATGTTATCCACATTATATGTGTGGGGTAAATATTCAATGTACAAGTCTTGTGTGGTGGTTTCATACCCTATACATGGTCCATATACCATAAAAACATATTTTAGTACCTAATACATTGGTTTTTATGCTTGGAACATGGAGTGTTCCTTGAGAACTATCTAGGGTTGAAATATTTGTAATAGTTCCTATGATCATGGTTAAGGCCTTGAGACCCGTCCCTAGTGATCCATATTATTTTTAGAATGAAATGAAGGAAAATATATAATAGGGAAGAACACAAATATATTGCAAGAACCAAAGTGACACAACTAAGTTACATTATATCAATGAATGGAATACAAAAGACTGTAAAATACAAAGAGCACAAACTAGCTAGAATGGTGGTAGCTTATCCATGAAGAGAGAGATACGTTGGCTATGCTCATTCAGAAGAGGATGGTTAAAAAGAGGCTAAAAAAGGAATTTTAACATAAAGCATCAACGATAAAATAATAAATATATAAAATCCTAACTCTAGAAGATGAAATGCGGAAAGCTTTATGGGCCCCAATGTGGTTAGTTGATACTTCAACCTCCCAGGGGCGTGAATTTTACATATGATCTCTTTTTTGGGTGCTCGGTACCATTTTGGAAAGGTATAGCCGATAATTACACATTCTAAATGGCCCAATACATGCATTCAATTATCTAATGGGTGCTACCATGTCAAAAAATGTCGTTTAGGGCCTCAAAATGACCCTGAAAATTTGGGACCCGAAAAACTATAGAAAAACTACCAAGATGTGGAACCATTCTAAATTAGTTGAATAGGTGGGTGGCCACCAATATCCACTTGGATCATTACTCCCCCCTTAAGAATAAATGGTCGCCATTTTGATAATTTCCTCCATCATATGGGAAAACTTCTGTTGAATCTCACTCCTGTTGAACCACATGAGTTGTTGGAGAAGTTTCCCTACTTTGATGACCCGATAAAGTGGGATGTTCTATTGAAAGGTTCCCTTTGTCTTGGTTTCCATGATCCAATCCATTGTCACCTACTCAACATATTCAGGATTGAGTTATGTAGGGGCCAAATGCTCATCCACATCTAAAGTGTCCAGGAGAGGTGTAAAATATGGTCAAAATAATTACACATTAAATACAGGGCATAAGCCGAGGAAAAGGGGAATAATTAATTCAAAATAATTCTCACCCATAACATTTATGATGGTTTAATTCATGTATCAGAGTTTGGAGAGATTCCGATGGGGTCCCGTGAGGTTCTCTTTCTGTAAATGAAACCATACCTTATCTCCCACGTGAAAATTTTGTAGTACCTGATGCTAATCCTGACACTTCTTGTACTTGGAATTGGATTTCTACATAATATCATGAACTTGTTGTTATAAGTTTTGGATTTGTTTAGCAAATTTGGCTGCTTGATCTTTCTTGGTGTGAGCATGGGAGGAATATTCATGTCTAGCTACAATGGGTAGAGCTACATCAGTGGGGGGCAAAGGATGGCACCTCAAGAACACCTAAAAGGGGATATGGCCAATAGAGCTATGGAGGTATATATTGTAGATATGTTGAACATAAGGACGGGTATCATCACATGTGTACAGATGTTTGGAATTGTACATCCTTAAGATATGAATAATCATCCCTTTGACTACCTATGTTTCTTCATCAATCTGTTTGTGGAAGACATTCGATTTGTTCATCTTGGTGTCCATCATTTACCATAGACTATTTATGAATTACTCAGGAAATTTCTCTCTCAATTTGAAATAATGGTATGTGGGAGTTGAAAATGAACCCATACATGCTCAAAGAAGAGATTAGGAATGGCCTTGACTGTGATGCTCTAATTACAAAGTTTCAAAACTACCATCTTAGAGAATCGATAAATGACCATGAAGACACAACCATTAACATGCTTGGTTGAAAGTAGACCAAACATGTAATCGATGGAGATGGAATCCCAAGGCCTCTTAAGAGTAGGAAGAGGGGTTTATAACCCCTATTTATTAATGGAGGGTTTGGAATTGGCACAAGCAGTGTATGATCTAATATACATGTTGAAATCTAGTTAGAGCTTCGGTGAATAAAAATGATTTTGTAGTACCACCATGGTTTTTTCTATGCCAAAGTGTCTTATCTAGACTATAATGAGATTCCTAGATCAACTTTCTATGCTTTCTTGAAGGAACACACATATGGATTATATGGCATAACAATCCATCTTGGATATTAAATAATGGAATTGGTTTGCATGTGCTCAAATTATGATAGGTAGCAGCAAAGTTAGAGTCATTATTTTGTAATTGCAGCCACTTGGAGCTCTCATTCCCAAAGGAGTTGGGATCTATGGTTAGTGCCACAACCAAGTATTGACTGAGGAAGTATGCCACATGGTTGGTGTTTCCATTCTTGTAGTTGATATTCATGTGGAATTGTTGAAGGTACATGGACCACCTACGATAGCATTCATAATTTAACATCCCTTGTGTTTGCATGTATTGTCGAGGCCTCTAGTCAATATGGATGATCATTTCCTTGCCTAGAATGTAATGCTTCCACTTTCAACATGCTTGTAGAATGGAGTACATATATTTTTCATAGGTCATCTATCCATAAACAATATTAGATAGTGTTTCACTATGATAGGCCATCATATGCCCATGTTGAGTGAGAACTGCGTTGATGGCATAATCTGAAGCATTGTCTCAATCTCAAATGGATGTTGCATGTACAGAATAATAAGGACTGGTGTTGAGCAGAGATGAAATTTCAAATCCTCAAATCATTTCTATTGTGTTGAATCCAAAAAAATCTTGGTTGTGACTCCACCCTTGGTGATCCAAGTGGAAATCGGTGGCCATCCACCTCTTCCACAAAATCACCATAGTTGGTTGGGAAAAATAATAATAATAGATATTAATATAATAAATGGAAAAAAATAGGTGTGCAATTTTTTTTAACCCATGTTATTAACCAATGGAATTCACCCATGTAATTCACCTATGGAAATTCATCCCTGGTAATTCACCAATGGTATTCACCAATGGTTTTTTTTGTATCCCATGGTATTTGGAAAAAAAAATACATAACAATTAAATAAACAAAAGACATGAAGAAATAACAATTTAACAACAAAAAGATGTGAGAGGATCCCATAATTACTATATATACATGCCTCTCATTATAAAGGAGATAATATATAATCCATTCATGATGTAGTCCTAAATATTCTTTCATTTAATAAAAAAATTATTTATTGCCATATTATTTTCCTTATGTAATTTTTTTTTCATTTACTCTGTTTTATCACATTAATCACCTATTTCCCAATGTTGGCGGGTGGTTTTAAGACCCTAAGTTCAAGTTACCTAACCAAAAAAAACCTCCAGATACCGACCCTTTTGGCATCATCGACATGCAAGTGAAGTCTCACTCGAGGTATCTAGTCAAACCACATGAACCAATTTTATGTAGGGATGAGGGGATGTGAGGTCATTGACATGTTCACTGATATTTATATACCATGTGTGAAATATCATGTGTCTCTTACCCCTTTATTAATTGGTAAAATCAATTATACAATACCATTATAACATAGATTGAAAGATAGGCCATTCACTGGAACCTTCATAATTACTATGCAACAGTCATATAAAAAAAACAGCTAGATCTAATCACGCATAAACATAACATTCATGAACAATCACATAAAAAGACATAATTAGACACAAAATATAACTTGCTTCACCCAATCCTTAGGCTATGTCCACAACGGTTGTATTCTTTATTATTCTTTGTATAATTCATCTTAGGCTTGTGCATTGTGCTACAATAGATACATCATGATATCATTTACCATCCTGCCTAGCCTCTTTGCAGTGGAAACCTCTATCTAAAAACCCTCCCCTAAACCTTCAGACATAGACTCTCTCTAATTCTCATCCTATTCTCTTAGCAACAACAACAAACTATTCTTCCCAGCCCATTACATACTAATACACATCGTTGAGGGCTAAAATCCCTACTAACTTATCCCAAAACCCTATGAAAATGCATTATGACTCATTACAACTTGTGAAAAAACATAGTTCTATGATTTTCCTACCTTCACCCCTACATGTTTCTTTTCCTTCCTTTTTTCCTGCATGATGCTTTTCCTTCGTTTTCACTTTCATGTTGTTTTTCCTACTTTATCTCATTTCTTTGTTTCCTTGCTTTATCTTCTTATGTGCCATCAAATGTGCTTTTACTGCACACTTGAGTCCTAAATGCACCTTTACTGTGCACTTTGATCTTGAATGTGCCTTTACTATGCACCTCCTCAACCCTTAGGATATTTCTCAAAATTGCATCCAAAATGCCTATCCAAGAGGCCCCCAACACTCACTTGTGGATCATCTCGAGACACTTAGGCCTGTTGCATCACTCCCTTCAACAAATCCATATATTTTTTCAATGTCTCCCTGGTTGTAGAGACTTCCTTCTTTTCCTCAGCCTCCCTCTCCAATATTTATTCTACAACATGCGTTGTTAGCATCGCAGGCTTCTCCTCACAATCTTGCTCAACTTTCTTCACCATGACATGCATTGTTGCCAATCCCATGATTATCTTGAGTGCTTAATCTTGGAGGGGTTCCAATCATTCTTCTACATTCTTATTATTTTCCCTCATATTCTCTATCTCATTTTATAATTGTTTATTCGCAAGGACGGATGTCATGCGTTCCACTGCTGGCAGATTCTTTATACTTCCATTGGATTTTTATTCCTTCTCTTGCACTCTTCTTACTCTTTCCTTAATTTCCCTGAGCTCTAGATTCACCGTCAGGTGTGTCCAAATCTACGTGTTTTCTTCCCATAGCTTCGGACACTCCTCACTGAGACTCTTAATTATTACGACTGAGGTTAGGGTTGTTTTGTCTCTTTGTTCCTTGTCTTTAGGTGGTGTACCCGGTGTGGTGTTCTCTCCCAACTCTCCAATCCTATTGCATAATCCTTGAATCACTTTGTTGTTTTTTTATATATGTTTCTCTATTGTGGCTTCTATTACCACTAGTATCTTGGGAATCACCCTATATACCGTTTGGACAACTTGTTGTACCCTCTCAGCCTTTTTTTGACAAGACTAAGTACATGTGACTTAGTACTTGTGCATGTTCCTTCATCTCCAGTGTATGAAACTCAATTAATTTGGTCAAGATCTTCAAAATTTGGCACCCTACTGCGATCTCAAGCAGGTACAAAGTAGTGGCCCTTATTTATCCATCATCACTTGTTGGTTGGCCTTCAATGAATCTTCTCTCTGGTGCTACACTCACTAGCTCCAACTACTAGTACAATGTTTTCAACTTCTTTTTCACCTTTTTATTCAAATCTTCTATAGTTGTGACACATGTTGAAATTCCTCCTCTATAGCATCCCTCACTTGGTAGCTGATTCTATCAATATAATCATATTTCAAAGTGCATATAGTTGACTCTTTATAGGATTTTATCTTCTTGCGCGCAAATGGGGTTGGCCCCTTACCATTGTATTTCCTCTTCTTTCTTACTTCTGGTGTTGTGTCCTAGGCATCCCCTATGCCATTTCCTTGTTCATGTCCTAGTTCTTGATATAGTTCTTCATCTTCATTATCTCATTCCTATTACTCATCAAGGTGTTATGTTTCTTCAGTTGGATGTTTCCATTCTTCATCCTAGTCATTAGAAATAAGGAATACATATTCCTATGTCAACTTGTAGCTTGCTGGAAACCATTGGTGCATCGGGTCTCTTTTAGCTTGGATATACATGTGGTGCATCCCTTCTTTGAAGCGCACAATATCCTGATAGTTCTCCACAGTATGGGCGGTGATGTGCGGCGTGTTCTCTATGATGTGTCTGAACGTGTCGAAGTAGACATAGAAGGTGACATTGGTGTCTTGTTGTCTCCCCTTGTGTGTAGTATGCCATAAGTTAACATATTGCACCACTGCATGATATATTCATGATGTTTTCAAAAAATGACACTCGTTAGGCTCCATCTAGGAGACCAATGCTATTATTATGATAAGCCAAGCATAGTGAAATTTTGTGCCTTTATCCTAGGCATTAGTGAAATCTATTAGAAACCGGTTTACCAAAAATGTGTCCCAATTCATATGGACCCCTTCTATGCACTTCTTCACAGATGTTATTACATCTGTCCACAACTCATCCTTCCATAATTTTCTTAGTAATTTCCAGGACAATACCTACATTCAAAATACACCTACATCATCAATCATGCTGGAGACATCTAACCCTCGCTTTCCTCTAAAGATGTCAAAATTATCTTTCATTCTTTTAGATAATGCCTTCTCTGCAGCCTTATTTGTGAATAATGTTGTCGGATCCACCCCTACTGTTGTTAATCCCATTATTCACCCAATCATTTGTGTATCGATAGATAGTGGTGGATTTAACCATAAATTCTATTCGTGGACATAGTTCAATAACAACTTAACACGAGCGTTTATTTCTAGACTTATGCTAAAGTGTGGGATTTGTAACAAGTTTAATATCCCTGATTTTTCCAGCGTGACTGCTTAGGTCTACGGATCGACCTATATTTCACTTATCCACGGTATTATTTTAGTGTGTAAATACTTGTCCCATGCTACTTATGTGCATCTTTTATGTCATGGTTTGGAAACTTCAAAGCAAGGAACTTTCCCATCAATTCCACTTCAATAATGAAACCATGATGTATGTATGGCATAACCAGTGGGTACTTTGTGTCATTGGGAACTCTAATCTGTGGAGTGGTATCCTTTATCATTGGTATGTAATCCTTGGGAAACCCAGGATATAAAGACAAAGCTCTAGGCATTTGCTTGAATTATGGTGTGATTGATGGTTGTGTTCGATATGGATTTTGTGTTGCGACAGTTGGTGCCCCAACTTTTGGTGGTTCAATTTCTTTCAGCGACCAATCCTCCCCTTTTTTGACTCTTCATCTACTCTGTGGCGGATTTGGTTCTCCTATGGTAGACTATGTATTCTCTTAACGATTATGAATGCAAATACCCTTCCATGTCGGCCCCTAGTGTGATTTTATAACCCTTTGTCAATTAACAAAGTTACCGACTTAACGATAATTGTGACCTCAAAACGAGAACTCTAGCCCTTAAAACCCTTACTTTTTCATAAAAAACATGCAAATCAACTCCCAAATGAAAAAGTGGTGCTACCGGTAGCACCATTTTTTAAACAGGGTAAAAATTACAACATTTTTCAAACATGGCCTTCGAAACTCATACAATAGCTCAGAAAAACCTTAAAATCAACACCTAAATCAAAAAGTAATGCTACATAAAACAAAATATTTTTTCCTAAACATGAAGATCATAACTATTTAAAACCTAATTTAAATTGTGACATTGACAACAAATCCCTACGTAAATAAACAACCCAAAATTGGAGCCCAAATGGTCACTTGAAAATTTATTTACAATTATTTTTTTTAATTTACATTTAAAAATAAATAAATAAATAGAAAGAACAAAATCTTCGCAAATAAAATTTTTTTTAATGACCAAAAAAACACATTTAAAAAATTATATTCAAAATTCAATTTAAAAAGAAAAGACTAAAAAACAAGGTTAAAAAGAAAAATAACTAAAAAGAAAAAAAAAAAATTCCTTCAAAACCAATAATTTAAAAATAAATTATATATTTTTTCTAAAAAAAAATCATTAAAAAACCTTTAAAAAGTAAATTTAAAAATAAATACAAAAACAAAAAATACTTGAAAAAGGTTAAAAAATGACAAAATTCAACAAAAAAAAATGTCTAAAATAAAAAATATTCAAAAATCTTAAAGTAAAACTTAATTAAAATAAAAGACAAAAAATTCAAAAATATATATCTTAAAAACAATATTTAAATCAAATAAAAAAACATTTAATAAAATAAAAAATGAAAGAATAAAATATCCATCACACTACCAACCTTCGAACCTCTTAACTCAACAAAAGTATGGTGATCTTGGAAAGCTTCTCTTAATGCTTTTCGAGCACAAAAACAAAATTCCAAAGAATCACAAGTAATCACTTACCCTCTTAAGGTATGATAGACCAATTAGGTCTTAGTGGATATTAATCATCATCATCATCATCATCATCATCATCATCAAAAATAAAATTTTAGAATCAATTTTAAAATAAACTTCTAAGCATATTTAAAAAAATAGAATACCAAAATAAAAAATAAAAACAATTTTACAATAGAAAACCTATTAATTTTAATTGAAACTAAAGTAAAAAAAAAACCAGAAA
Source organism: Picea engelmannii (assembly GCA_009831015.1). Taxonomy (NCBI): domain Eukaryota; kingdom Viridiplantae; phylum Streptophyta; class Pinopsida; order Pinales; family Pinaceae; genus Picea; species Picea engelmannii. Next base: position 199,773 of record ML787432.1, read on the forward strand.
TATAAACAAATTTAATAACATTTAAAACAACAACAACAAAAAAAAAAAATACAATTTTGTAACTGAAATAACATAAAATTTTAATTACAATTAAAACCATTTTTTTTTTTTAATTACAAACCTACATATTATTGGGGTGTTGTGGGTGGCAATGTCTGAAATCTCCCCAAGCCCCACGGGCTAAGCCCTGGTCCGACAGGGCCAGAGCTTAGCCCGTGGGGATTGTACACGTCATTCATGGTGTGCAACCAGCCCGCGCAGGTTGGTTGGGTGTCATGGGTGTTGTGGGGGGCAATGTCGGGTATCACACTAGCCCCCACGAGCTAATCTCTTACCCCATAGGACTAGGGATTAGCCCCTAGTTGCAGGGGTGATGCTCGACATCACCCCCCACGACACCCACAACGCCTCACTAGCCCAAGCGTGGGCTAGTCAAGCACCGTGGGTGACATGGGGGGTGATGTCGCGCATCACCCCAGCCCCCATGGGCTAAGCCTTGGCCTCATGGGACCAGGGCTTAGCCCATGGGGTCTTGGATGATTCCTAACATCAACCGCCATTGCCTCCCATCACTAGTGCATATTCGTTTTTTAATTTGTTTGTTTTTTTATAAACTCTTACATATTTTTAAGGTTTTTAATAAAAAAATAATTGCTTTTTTTTTTAAGTATTTTTTTTTTTAATTTTGTAGTTTAAGTGTTTTAAATTGTTTTTTTTAATATATATTTTTTATTTTTTTGTGTTTTTTAAACCTTTCTAAATATTTTGGTCCATAATTTTTTTTTTTACTTTTTTTCCTAGTTTTAGCTTAGTTTATATATTTGTTTTATTAATTTTATTTTTTTTCCCTCTTTAGTTTTTTAAGTTTTTCTTCAATTTTTTTTATTATCTACATTTGGCTTTTAATTAATTTTTTTTTTATTTCAATTTTTTTTTTCTTTTTTTTTTCTAGTTTTTTATTTATCCAAAAAAATGAATTATATGTTTTTTCTAAATAATAAAAAATATTGTTAATTAACTACAATTTTTTTCTATGTATGGAAGTAAAGGTAAACAATGTGTTAAAATTGATGTTTTCCACTATATTTTAAAATTATGGAACAATAAATTAATTGATACATAATTATATGAAAAATCGGAACTTCAAAAAAGAAAATGGTAAAAAATATTTTTAAGATTGAAAGAAGCATGGAAAAATGACTAAAAACATGGTTGAATAGAAATAAAATAAAATAAATTAGAAAAAATAGAAAATAGATGTAAAAAAAAGAATTAAAAAAAAAAAACGTGGAAACATTACAGATTGAAAAATTTAAAATTTTGAAAAAACACCTAAAAAGGGAGAGGTGGTGTTATTGGTAGCACCATTTTTAAAAACATGGTAAAAAAATGGACTCCCCGAAAAATGAGAACTCTGTAGAGTTCTTGTTAATATGGTAACTATGTTAATTGTCCCTGTACATTTGATCTTCATCTAACAGTCTAATCCACCACTTGTGTACTCAATGTGTGATTCAATGTTTTTTTTTAACCAAATATACCATTGAATATTTCACTCATACCACCAGTCTTTCATGATCCCTGACAGCTTATTCCATTTATGACTACACATCATATTTCTACCTTGTCATTAATACTTTTTAATTGTCGTTGTTTCCTTTTAATGCCTTTAACGGTCTTGTTGGCCCTGTTATGCGCAATTGTTTTGGCTTCTACTTGTAATATCCCTGCTCGGTGTAGTGTCATCCATATGCGTGACACTCACTTCTTCTATGCGCTTAATCTCATTGTAACTTACGTCACTTTTTCCTGTTTTTCCTTCATTTTCCTTCTTTTTTCTTTTCTCATTTTCCACTTTTTCTTCCTATTTATTTTTCTATTCTTTTTTTTTTTCCTACTATAATAGACTACTATGGTACATTAATTCTTTCGCAATTCATCCTAGTGAACGGTAGGTTGGTCATCCCTATAAATTTTGACCTGACTTCCATTCAACATTCCTCCCATGAATTCACCATTCAACATTTCCAACTACACATCACCTGCCTTTGTCACATACTTAATTACCTATGGTGCTAACCAATGCATTCAAAATTTTCCTAGATGCTACATAAACTTGTTCTCGTATCGTAAAACTATGTCCCCCACTTGAAACTTTTTATGTTTGATATGTTTATCATACCATGACTTTTCTCTTTCCTTTTGAACTCGTTGATGGAACCCTGCGACAAATCGGTCTTCCTCAAGTTGTAGCAACTGCAACAATCTATCCTTTGTTGCGCTCGAGTCTAAAATATTAGTAATCACTGCAATGCACATGATAGGAATAATAAACTCCATCAACATTATCGTTTCTTTCCCATAGACCAACCTAAAAGGTGTTTGTCCAATCAATGTTTTATTATAGTCATATATGCCGATAATATTGCAAGGATCCTCAATTCCCAACCATCCCTTCCTACGTTGCAAATATTTGTCAGATCATTCTCCATAATTTATTAAAATCTTCTATCTTACCATTGGCCTGACGGTTATACAATGTACTCCTTTGATGATGAAATTGAAATTTCTCAGTCAATGCTATGATTGTCTTATTTAGGAAGTGTGTCACCTGATCACTTAGTAGACTACACAGGCATCCAAATTGTGTAACTACATTCTCAAATAGAAACCACACAACAGTCTTTGTGGTGCATTCTATGACTGATGTTTCTTCTTCCCATATGGTCAAATACTATGTCGCAATGATTATATACTTAGCTCATGATATTCTTGTTGGTGAGTTGATCGGTCCAACAAAGCCTATTTCCCATTTATCAAATGCATGCAGGGTAACGTGTGGGTGCAAAGGTATCTCATCCCTTTTGGATGGATTTCCCACTCTTTTAAAAACATCGCAATCATGATAGTATTCTTTAGAATCCTTTTGAAGTGTAGGCCACCAGAGCCCTGTGCACAAAATATTTTGTGCGGTCACTTTACATGCATAGTGTCCTATTGTAATTCCTTAGTTTGATTCTGAGAGTATTATTGGTATTTCATTCTCTAACACACATTATCTTAATATTCCATATGTACCTAACTTGTACAAGTTCCCTGCAATTAGCTAGTAGTCTATTCATTTAACCACTAACTATTTTTTCTATGCAACCATCATGTCTAACGGGTCCATTTTGTAATATTCTAGATATAAAAGTATTCAAAAAAGAAATAAATAGCTAGAAATGGAAGATGGATAACAATTAACCAGAACAACACCACAATAATACCAAAATGATACCATAATAATACCAGAAAGAGCACTTTGATTACTGAGAGAAATGTTCACTTGCCTCTTCGAGGGGGGAAACCTCCAGCAGAGAAGAGCTCTATTACAATAATATCCAAGACAAAAGTTCTTATACCCTCAACTCCTATTTATACTAAATATGTCTATCAAAAGAACCATCTAGAGGAAGATCCCTCTAGAAGCATAAGCTTCTATTAGGTCTTCTTACATTGGACTTATTCTTCCTTATTGCTAGGCCTTATTAATATTGACCTTTATTACATGGAAATATATTATTCTACCTACGTGAGGGGTTACGTCCCTAACATATCTTCCTCCTTAAAAACAACCTTGTCCTCAAGGCTTGAGATGGGGAAATTGTTGCAGAATGGTAGCTAGTTCCCAAGTGGGATCTACTTGAGTTGTATGTTTCCATTGGACTAACACTTCCTTTATGGTTATCCGACACTCACATTGGTCCAAAATGACTTGTGCTTGTAGTCAAATGGAGCCTTCTTTGTCAAAATCATGATGTTTGGTTTGAGTTTGGCACTTAGTTCCAATAACCTTCTTTAAGCATGAAACAATAAAAATAGAATGGAGATAACAAATAGGCCACATTTCCCACACACTTGAGAATGCTATAATGACCATAAAATTTGGGTGCAAGTTTCTAACAATGGTCATCCTTGAGGGAATTTTTCTTGTAGGGTTGCAGTCAAAGAAAGACCTGATATCCTTTTGAAATTTGATGTTCATAGCGACTTTGATATTCTTGTTTCTTGATGTGATTCTAGGACATCACAAAATTCTCTTTGAGGGTATGAAGAATATCCTCTCGAATTGTAAGTGTTTGGTCAACTTCCTAGACCTTTGAGACACCTGGAAAATATGAGAGAACCGAAGGTGTATTTTGTTCATATACCGCTTCAAAAGGAGTCATGTAGGTAGTTGTATGGTACAAAGTGTTGTACCACCATTCAACTAGTGGTAACCATTGAGCCCACTGATTTTTTCTTTCCAATGAAAAACACCTCAAATATGTTTCCAAACACTTGTTGAAAATTTTTCGTTTGACCATCATTCTGGGGATGATAATTTGTGTTGAGATGAAATTGGGTGACTTGTAGCTTGAATAGTTCTCGCCAAAAAATTGTTGGTGAAAGTTAGGTCGTAATCAGAGACAATAGAATGCAGTATTCCATGAATCTTGAAGACCTGATCCATGAAACATTGAGCGACAATGGATGTTGTAAATGGGTGTTGAAGAGAACATAAATGAGCATACTTGGAAAGACTATCATCTACAACCATGATGACTGATTTATTTCCCAATTTAGGTAACCCTACAGTAAAATCCATTGAGATATCCCACCAAATAACAAGTGGAATTAGAAGCGGTTTTAGTTTGCCAGGAGATTTGACTCCTTATCCCTTGTTGCATTGACACTCATCACATTTTTCCACAAAACTACAAATGTCTTGTTTCATACCAACCCAAAAAAAATAACGTTTGACCTTGTCATAGGTTTTTGTAAACCCGAAGTGCCCAGCTTTGGGTGTAGCAGGAATCTCAGAAAGTACTGTGGATTTAATTTTTGACTCTTTACTTAAGTACAAATGACCTTTGTATCGAAGCTCATCATTGAGCCAAGAGTACCCTGGGGAAACTGGAGAATTGGATTGCAATTGTTATATCAGATGAAAATTGTTGGGATCGTGTAGCCATTCCTAGCGAACATCTTGGAGTCAATCTGGTAGAATGAAGGAGAGAGAAAAAGGGGACCCTTCATCTTCATATTTTTGGGAATGTGCATCAACAACCACATTGTATTTTCCTTTCTTCTAAATGATCTAATAATCATATCAAAAGAGCTTAGTCACCCATTTGTGTTACTCTGGGGAGGAAAGGTGTTGTTCAAGAAAATACTTGAGGCTTTGATGATGTGTCTTAATTTGGAAGAATTTCCCCAAAAGATAAGGCCACCAAATATCCACGACATGTAGAATAGACAACATTTCCTTTTCATAGATTGATTTTCCTAAATTGTGCTCGGACATTTGTTTGCTAGTAAAGGTCAAAGGTCGACCCTTTTGCATAAGGACAATGCCAATTCCTTTCCATGAATCATCACATTCCAAGACAAAGGTCTTTTTGAAATTAGGAAGGCTTGATAATGGAGTGGTGCACATGGCCATCTTCAAGGTTTGAAAAGCCTAAGCTTCTGTTGGAGTCCAAGTGAAAGAATTCTTTTTAAGGAGAGAGGTGTCACAATCTTTCCACAATTCTTAACAAACTTGTGATAATAACCTGTTAAACCCATAAATCCACACAATATTTTGAGAGTCTTTGGGTGAGGCCAATATTGAATAGCTTCAATATTTTTAGGATCCACCCTGATGCCATCATTTCCAATAAGATGACCCAAGTACTTGACTTTCGAGGCACCAAAATCACATTTAGATTGTTTAAGGAAAAGTTGGTGCTGAGAGAGTAGATGGAGAAATCGATCCACATGAGCAATATAGGATGTACAAGTTTTACTATAGATGATGATATCATCAAAGAAAACTAAGACAAAATGACAGAGAAAAGGACGAAAGACATGATTCATGAGGCTTTGGAAAGTGGAGGGAGCATTACACAAGCCAAAGGGCATGACCAAAAACTTATAGTGACCCTCATGAGTTCTAAATGCAGTCTTAGGAATGTCTTCCTCTTTCATACGGATCTGGTGGTAGCCAAAATGAAGATCAATATTAGTAAAGAATTAGGTGCCACTCAATTCCTCCAAGAGGTCATCAATGATAGGAATGGGAAATTTGTCTTTAATGGTGAGTTTGTTGAGGGAGCTGAAGTCAGGAAACATGCTCCAAGAACCTTTTTTCTTAAGTACCATGACCATAGGTGAAGAGTAGGGGATCATAGTAGGACGGATAACACATGCATGGAGAAGGTATTGAACAATTTTCTCAATTTCATTTTTTTGGGAAAAGGTGTGACGATAGGGATGAATATTGGGAGGAAGGCTTCCTAGTACAAGGGGAATGGAATGATCATGAACACCACAGGAAGGAGGAAGTCCCTTGGGAGTCAAAAAAATCTCTTGATGTTTAGAGAGGATGGATTGGAGGTCTTGCGACACAGAGGGTGTCTTAGTTGCTTGTATGGCATGGAGTTGGGAAATAATGCCAGAATGACCTTTTTTTAGAAGATTTCCATGTGATGGGAACTAATGATATCTAGGGAACCGATGGTGATGCCTTATAACTTATATTTTTGGCCCTCCTAGTCGAATTGCATGGTTAATTCCTTAAAATCCATGAGAATGGGACCCAAATTCCTTAGCCATTCTACACCCAACACAATGGCACAACTACCCATCTCGATAGCAAACATGTGATATTTTAGGTGGTATTCACCAATTTGGAGATGCACATTTTCACAACTCCCTACAAATTTCATGGATCCTCCATTGGAAATCATTATTTGAAAATTATTGACTACACAGATATAGAAATTATTTTCTTGGGAAATGTGGCGATGAATAAAATTATGGGTGCTTCCACTATCAACAAGAATGATTACCTTACTATGCTTATGTAACCAATTAGCTTGAGGTTTTTAGGAGCATACAAGACAATGAGAGAATTTAGGGATTGATTCTACTTCAGGAGGGTCAGAGGGAGGGGTTATGTCGGTGGGTTTAGGTGGCCCTGACACAAGGGGAGCCTCAACATCCTCCTCCAAAAAATCCTCCAAGATGGCCATAAAATTTTTTTGTTCCTTGCACTTGTGTCCCGAAAAATTTTGTTCATCACAATTATAAAAAATGCCTTTGAGTTTTTGTTCATCCATTTCAACCCTAGTCAATTTTTGGATCTTTAGTGGAGTCGAAGGAGGAGCGAGAGTTATTGGTTTAGTGCGAGGAATAAAGGAGGGTTTTCAATTTTTAGAAGAGGCAACATGTTGTTCTTCCTTGTATCTTTTATTAGCATCCACCAACTCTGAGTTTGATCCATGAGGACATGGGAATGAATCTCATCCTTTAGGACAATGATAAAACATTCTTCGAAAAAAGCATCAAACATGCCCTCTGTACGAAAATCCAGTCGCTCAAAAGCATCTATAAAGTCTTCCACTGTGCCAGATTGTTTCAACTTTGTCAAACTACCTAAATGGTTAGTCTTAGTGTCAAAGCATTCATAAAGCTCTGCCACAAAGTGTGTCCAACCCACATACCCTTGCAGAGCATTTTTTTCTCCATTGCGGCCATTGTCAACGTTCTTTATCTATATGGAGAACACAATACTGAAGTTTGGCCAACTCATCCCTAATTCCATACAAATATAAATAATGTTCCATTTGAGTTACCCATCCAGTGGGATCCGATCCATCAAATTTGGTCACATCCACATGCGGAAGGCATAGGTCACACTGAAAGTGATGGGGCTGAAAATTCTAGGAATGAGTGGAAGTTTCACCTTTGGTATGCAAAGGTGGGTCAGATAAGGGAAGATCTGCAGGGATATGCAGCTTGGCACAAATCATCATAGCGATAGATTCAAGCTAGGTAGTAAGGTTTTGTTTGAGCTTTTGATTTAGTTCCATGATTGAGGCGGTGATGGAGGAATGCATCTTTTGATATATGGTGGCAATATTGGCACTGAGTTGTCACATTTCTTGATGGGTTTTTGTTAAATTAGAGTGCAAGGTAGTGAAGTGAGCTTCCAAGTATTGGCTACGGGTATGGGCCATGATGACAAGGGAACATGAAAAGGGGAAAGTGGGACCACATAAAAAAGGGTTATGGGTGAAGTGTATCACAACGATCAGGGCGATGAGTTGACTCCAATGGGCTAAAGCCCAAATAAGAGTGTCGGAAGGGGGTCGTGTCCACAAGAAAGAAATTTGTTGAAAAATGATAGTTATTACTATGATAAGGGTGAAGAGATAAATAAAATGAAATAGGTCTCAAATAATGGGTCCAAAAGAATACATACTCTAATCGTAGTGATGAAATGCCCAAATGCTTAACAAGAACAAATGTGTAGTAATTTCGCAAATCGAATGCAGGAGACACAGTTGCGCCACAATAGATATTTTTTGTTCTATTTTTGTTTCTATCCCAAGGGTTAGGTATTCAAGGGTTCTACAGACAAGGGTTTTCCCTGTGATATAGTTCTCTGATATACATGTGAGGTCCAGAAGTAGTACTCGGCCCAATATCTCTGGGTACCAACTAAGGAGGCTAGATTGTGACCTTAGCCGTACTACTTGACTACCCAGGTACTAGAGAGTATCTTCCTGAGTGTTTTTCTCAGTTGAACTATAGTAGTTAGGCGACCGATTAGTTTATCTACGGAGGGCTTTAGTAGATCTAGTTTGATCTATATACAGGTGTTGTCTGATGCGCTACCACTCGAAGGGGTACCAACATGGGTTACAAGGGTGGCCAACAGATGAATCCATGACCATGGTTTTATGCATGTAACGAGATATCTATGTAACTTAAATACATTATAATACATCTCTACCCTGAAAAACAATTAAACCACAATTTTCTGCCAAGGAAGGTGCTTTGATACCCCTTGTAATATTCCATATATAAAAAATATGAAGAATAGAAATAAATAGATAGAAATGCTAGATGAAAAAAAATATAACCAGAACGACACCACAATAATACCAAAATGATACCAGAATAATACCAGAAAGAGCACTTTGATTACTAAGAGAAATGTTCACTTGCCTCTTTGAGGGAGAAACCTCTAACAGAGAAAATCTGTATTACAATAATATCCAGAACAAAAATTCTCATACCCTCAACTCTTATTTATACTAAATATGTCTATCAAAAGAACCATCTAGAAGAATGTCCTTCTAGAAGCAGAAGATTCTATTAGGTCTTCTTACATTGGACTTATTTTTCCTTATTTCTAGGCCTTATTAATATTGACCTTTAATAAATCGAAATATATTATTCCACCTACATGAGGGGTTTGGTCCCTAACATATTCATGTACTTAAAAATTCTTATACTATGGATCTGACAAGTTGTCATCTAAATTCCCTGCATATTCTCCTAATAGTATGCACGATAAGTTATTTGGTCCTGCATTAAACTTCCCTGGTTTCATAACAAACTCAAAATCACATTCCTGGAACAACAATGGTTATTTGCATATTATCTTGCCCAACAATAGCTTTTTCACTAAGTATCTTAGTGCAAAATGGTCTGTATACATCTTAAAATGAGAACCCAACAAATAAAGTCTAAACTTTTGCAATGCATATACCATATCCAATCCTTCTCATTATATGGTATTGTAATTATTTTCTGTTGTTGACAACTTTCTTCTTGCAAATGCAGTTCAATGGTCTATGTCTCCTTCTCTTGGATGCAATAATATTGTACCCAAATCTATGGATGATGCATCCAAATGAACATGAAATTACTTCTTATAATCTTAGAATAACAAAATTGGTGAAGTCACTAAATTATGTTTTAATGTGTCCAAATCTTTCAGATAGTCCTCATTCCACTAGAGCTTAGCTTCTTTTTTCAACAACTTCTCCATAGGTGTTTTAATTTGTGCATCACCCTTAATGAACTTCCTATAGTATCTGGTATGTCCCAAGGTTTCTTTCAATTGTCTTACTGCTGTGGGTGGTTGTAACTCTAAAATCACTACAACCTTGGTAGGATCCACTAGTAAGCCTTGCTTACATACCACGTGGTGCAAAAACATTCCAAAAGGCCCACAAAAAATACATGTATTCAAATTCAGTGAAATATGACATTGTCTACACCTATCCAACATTAACCTGAGTACTTCTATGTTAAATTTCAATAGACTAAACACAATCCAATAAATTAAGTAAACTTTCAAGAACATATGAATAAATTCCTTAAAATTTGCAACAACTACTCTTGAAACAATGGCAGATGCATTCTTCATCCCAAAAGACATTACTCTTTAATAATAGCTTCCCCACTCTGTTGCAAAATTAATCTTATATCTATGTTCCTACGCAATGTTAATTAGGTGATATCCTGAAAATCTATCTATGAAAGAATAGTCCTCTTTCCCTCCTACATTCTCCATCACATAATTTGTAAACGATGTTGGAAATGGATCATGCAAACATGATTCATTTAGCTTCCTCGGCCCTACAAAAATCTTGATTCCTCTTGTTTTCTTATCTTTCCCTACCATTGGACTTATGAATTCTTATTCAACAATTGGTTCAATGATCTCGAATTCTAACATTCGGTCTATCTCTAACTTTATGTTCTCTTTATATTTCATATTCAGTCTGTAAGGTCTTTGTCTTACTGGGTTAGCACCTCATTTGAAATGGATCTTCATTCTCCTATCTCACCAACTATCCCTTTCATTTCTAAGAATGTAGTTGTGAATAAATCTTGATACTCGTGTAGTAGATCTACAATCGTCTCCACATTTTCATCATTCCAGTAATCTCCTATCTACGCAAACTTTGGATTTTCTTTTGTCCCAATATTTAGATGTTGTGTCTTTAGTGGTTGTGCATAAGAAACATATTCAGTCTCTAGTCCTTCTACTATGTGTTCCCCCTCAATTTCAGGTACTTGTATATTCCTTGTATCTTCCTCGTCTTGTTCTTCTTTAACAACATTATTAATGTAGATTCATGCTCAAATTAAAATGTTACCTTAAACCTTTCAATTAGTTGGTCCCAATTTGGTGTTTCTCTATGCATTTCTAGTTCGAGGTACTAGTTCTTAGGAATTGTATCTAGTGTATGTATAAACATTTGCATCCATTCCTTCTTCTATATCAATATCCATATGTTTCTTCACGACTCAACATGATATGTTGGATCACCTACCCTTGTATACTTCTGCGCAATATACTCCAACTCAGTACCAAATCTAACTTGCATCAATCTTCTACACTGATAACAGAATTATGTTCCTTCTTTGTGTGCACCCCACCATCTGGCTAGGGTGGCCTTCAAGACAACATATAATTCCAACATCATTTTTTATTCAAGTATCTGAAACTCAAATGCACGTATGAAATATTTGATGTCATTCAACCCATCATACTTCGGTGGATCACATAACCCTATTCCAATCCAACGCAATTATTGAGTAATGAGGGCACATCATCTGGTGGATACTTCATGTATCCTGTACTGCCAATGTTCTAGACCTTCCTTTGAGTTGGATAGACATGAGATAATTCTTCCCCAACTTAGTGCACCATCTGTAATGGGGTTAACATGGTCATCCATTTGTGCATTCATATTATACAAGTTATCAATTTCATTCCCTTTTGTGGGTTCTATGTACTCGTTTCCTTCTGTCGGATCCAATGGAGTGATAAATTTTAAATATCCTAAATCAAATATCATTTCCCTCCTCTTCAAATTAATAATTTCCTAATTGTCAAAGGGCCATTCTAACCCCATTATTGCTAGATATGGTTGATTGTCATTCATAATTTTGATGACTTCTAAGTCTGCTACATTGTGCACCCCATCTATATTCAGAGGTATCCCTATTAATCGACCAATTGGTAATATATTGTGTTGGTTTACAAATCTTAACTAGATGGGAGACCATATTAACTTGGTTTTACCCATCATATCCCATGTTTTATTTGGTAACACATTTACATCAGAACCCAAGTCTAACATGAAATTGTCCACATCATATTCCCCAATTTGTGCACTTAGTCTAAACTCTTTGTTGGTCCTGTTTTTGTGTAGTACCTGATTTACTAAGCTATGTGCGACAAGAATTTCCCTTTCTTGTGTGCAATGATCAATCATTTCACATAATTCATTCATAGTAATTTCATCTTTTATCAATTCTATGCAACTTCTCAGAAAATCTTATAAAGTAATTACCTTCTCAAGTGGCGTTTTTGGTATAGTATGATCACAGACCAGAGGCACGTCGACCACAAGACACATAGATGATGTTGATTCTACCCAATCTGGTCCTAGTATCTCTTTTCTTATCCTATGATATGTCTCCTTTTCTTGTTGAGGGTTAAATCTCAACATATGTCCTACTGATTTCCTCACCCATTTTTCAATCTGCCTCCCTCCATTTGTCACATCAACCTCTATTCTATCTCCTACACATGTGAAAACTACTATTTTGGGTCCATCACTGTGTTTCTCGGTTGATATATTTTGTACGTTCTGATTTGAGTTATGGTTATTCTATAACATGATCCAATGTTCTACAATGCGTGCATATTGTACAAGGATTTGGGTAGTCATCAGCTAAGTGTCTTGGTTGATTAAAATTCTAGCATATTATTGGACCTCTACTTCCTCTGTCAAAACTTCATCTGCCTCTACCTCTGTCAAATCCTCCTTGGTTTCCTCGATTAAATCCTCTTTGATTATTATACTATGGACCACCTCCTTCTATCATTGCATTCTCCTCTTGAATCATATACATGTTTGAAGTGCTCTTTGCCATAAAGTTTAATGCATGAAAATCCTTGTCTTCATGCTCAAATGACTTGTAAAAGTTACAAAATAACCTCCTTGGCATACTCTGAGATTTCTACAACAATGGACAATCATGTGGATGATGTCCCCATTTTTTACATGTTTCATAGTAATGGATTTAGTTCTCCAGTTTCCCAATATTGTGCAAAAGAAGGGCATTCATCATTATGGTGGCCTTTAGTCCTACACTTGGTACACTAGACTTGTTCCTACGTCTATTTGAATACTGAGAGGTGGGGGTGAATCAGTATGAGAACTATATTATCACTTTTAACCACAATATGAAACCATTAATTTTATCGGTAGTATATCATCAATGATTAGTATAATTCAACATAGTGTAACAGACATTCACAAAAACACAATACACCAGAATTTACCTGGAAACCCAAATGGGAGAAAACCACATAATTCTTTTCTTATATATCCAAAGAATACACTTATTGGAAGCACCAACTTCCTAATTCTCTAGCTACAACTAGAAGGAGGATCCAACCCCCTATTTATAGGCTCCAACCTAAAGGAAGATACAACTCCCTAAATCCTCTCGCTCCAACTAGAAAGAGGCTACAACCCCTTAATTCTAGGGATCCAACCTAAAGGAATCTCCAACTCCCTTTGTTCTCTGACACCAACCGGAAGGAGGATACAACCCGCTTTCCTTATCCCATCCTTCCAGCCTGAAATATAAATGTAGACAAAACTATCACTGCCACTTGTACTATCACTACCTCTGATAATCAACTTGTAATCAACTTGTCATCCAACTTGTCACTATCACATCAACCAATAATTTTAAATTTTCCCTTTCACTATATATGTCACTGACATATCAACCATATCCACTCATATCGACCATATCAACATCAAGTATCAAAACTAGGTACCACATTGTACATCAAACATGAATCATACCATATATTATAAGATGTGCCTCAAATATATGCCCCTATCACAAATATGTGCCTCTAACAATGAACCATAACAAGCATATACTATGCACCAAGGATATGTCTCAAGCATGTACTAATGACACCAAAACATGGACCTCAACCATATGCAACAATATATCAAAAAGGGTTTCTAATACATGCCTCAAGCATACGCCATACCATACATGATACAATCCTTAACCAAAGATATAAAATACATAACTTTACTCATAAAGAATACCTGGTGCATACAGTCTCATATCAATAAACCAACCTGGTGCATGCCGTATTTAGTAAACAATAGATACCATATTCTTCAAAGCCTTTTCACATATCTTCAAATTTCTTCTCTACTACTCATGGATATCCACACTTTTATCCACTCCATCCTATGTACATCCACGTCATTCTGACCTGTAACCCTTAGAGACTTCAAAAATAAGGGTTACTCACATTTTTTTTAACTTTGAGACTTTCACCTTCGACCTTTTTTTGCAACTTTAGACTCAACCTCATATTTGCTAATAGACCAAAATTTCTTCACAACATAGATAATCAATGGAGATGTGTGTGAAATGTACTTATGAAAGACTCCTTGAGGGGTATTTACACTTTTTCTCAGTAACTTTTTTCCTTACTTTAGGGGTTTCTTGTTTTTTTTTGTATTTTTTTTTTGTATCTGGTGGAATTCGTAACTAGGTGGTATAGTACCCGCGTGACACGGGGTCGATTCTGACTTATACCACTATAAACTCCATGTTCCATACGTATGCCCCTTTTGCATCCATAGGTAACTTGGTGGGATTTGAACTCAGAACCTCATCCACCATAACACTTCATCTCACGACACTTGCCAATTGAGTTTCCCCCCAGGGGCTCTTTAGGGGTTTCTTGTTACAACCACTTAACCCTTTCATTAATTCTCTTGTAACTAACTAAGGGCTTCATAGCCCAAATTTGGGGATTCCAGCTTGATGACCTAATAACTCCTCAACCGCAAGGAACCACGTGGTGTACCACCTAGCATCGAAAAATACATGATAAGGATTATCCATCTATGACTATGTTACATACATTTACATTGTCTTTCATGTCCTTATTCCTCAAAAAAAATGTGGCTTCATGACCATGCATATCAGGATTATTAGGTCCATTCTTAGAGATATTCCATAAGGGTACCACTTTGGAGACTTCTCCAAAGACACCCATCACATATGTCGATATCAATGAAAACAAATTGTCCAACAATCTCCCTCTTTGGAAATAATGGCAACACTAATGGAATGGTAATACTCATGCTCCCCCTATGAACATCACTCCCAACATGACCAATACTCCCCTTTCCTTTACACATTTATTCCTTTTCTCGGTTTCCATGCCTTTGACATTTTCTCTTTCTCTCTCCCTTTAACATCAATGAAAAAGGGTGATTCTCCTTGGCATTCTCTCCCTACATACAAGACTCTTCTTTCTCTTCATGGTTCTTCCTCGTGTAAATATCTGATGTATATGAAAATCATTTAAAATATTCTTTACTTGGATTCCTCATGTCTTCTCCTTCTCTCCCCATGTCGTACTATGCCTGATGTTGTGTGGATCATTGTGGGGAAGAAACTACTCCAAGTTTTTTTCGAAGATACTCAAATCTCTCCCTCGGAAGAAGTTTGGTGAATATATATGCAATTTTCTCTTTTGTACCAATGTACTCTACATTGATGTTTTTCTCTAAAACATGTTCCCGTAGAAAGTGAAACTTGATCGAAATGTGATTTTTCTTGGAATGCATTACTGAATTCTTAGAGATACTGATAGCATTAGTGTTATTATAGAGTATCAAAATACGCTCGCCATATTTCACCTGTATATCCTACAAGGGTGTGCTTCATCTAGACAAATTGAGTTGAACATGTTTTCGTTGTAATATATTTTTCTTTTGTTCTGGAAAAATATACTCATGAATGTTTCTTGCTCATCCATGATACCATACACTCACCTAAGTAAACATTTTCTCCCCTTGTAATTCTTCTATCATCAATTATACCTTCCCAATATGCATCTATGTATGCTACCAAAGATAAACTATTCTCTTTAGGATACCATAATCTAAAATCTTTTGTTGCCTTGAAATATCTGAATATTCTCATTACTTCCATAACATGTGTTTCTTTTGGTGTTACTTGAAATATTGCAACCTTTCCAACTTCTTTCATCACATATGGTATTGACATTTTCACATAAAGTAAGCTTCCAATCATCGATCTGTAGAGTCTCTGATATGCATCCTTATATTCATCATCCTTTCTCAACTTGATCCAGGTGGATATTGGTGGCCACCCACCTATTCCACTTGGACCCCCACCATTGCTTCTTTCAGTTTTTCAGTTTCCGCACAATTTACTATTTTTAGCAGTTTTTTCGGGTCCTGAACTTTCGGAGCCGTTTTGAGGCCTTAAACAACGTTTTTGGGGAAAACAAGGAACATAATGGATTGTAAATTGATATTTCTCACCCAATATTTGTAGTCCTCGGATATATATTTCTAACGAGGTATAGAACGCGTCAAACGGAGATCGTATGCCAAAGTTACGTCCCCGGGAAGTTGATGTACCAACTTACCCAAACGGGGCCCATAGTCTTGGCATTTCATCTCCTAGGGTTACGTATTTGGATGTTTAGGGTTTTCCATTGTTTCTCAATAATAATAGGCCTTGGAGCCTCATTGTAACATAGTTCATAGGCCAGTAGCCACCACATCTCTTCTCAGAGATAAGCTACCAGCGCCCCAGCTAGTTTATTTCCATTCTGTCTGTAAGCATATTTCAGTCAATTATTATTAATGAAATGAAGTCTTATTTCCACTGCATCTATGTGTTTATGTGTATTTATGTATTTCATTGTGTTCCTACATAAATCTGGATCAGTGGTATCAGAGAAGTCTGCTCATTCTCGATCCTTCTTTGCATGTCCCCAACGAGATCGGGGTATAAGGAGTTGGGGCTCGATCTGGTTGAACCTTTGCAAGATCAGCCTCGCAAACCCCGACGACTACCCATGGGGGAAGAAAATAAAGATGAGGGAGAAGGATATCCTATCAAAATGTTGCTCGAGGAGGCCCTCGAGAAACAAAGGAACGCGATGATGGACAACTTTGCCAAGATTCTTCAATGGATTCTGATTGGCGGCGCATCGACATCCAAAAGCCACTCTGGAGGTGCCACTCCTTTTAAGGTACAAGTAAACTTTGACATTCCCATATTTGACAACCAAATAGATGCATATGCCATAGATAGATGGTTGAATCTGTTAGAAGGATATTTCTTGGTTCATGACTTTTCCGACCGAGAAAAGATTATTTTCGCACTCCTCAAAGTCGCCCCCCATGTCAAGGACTGGTGGGAAACCTACTTGGAGGAAGAGGGCAAGGGAGAACCCTCTTTGTTCTTGGCCGCACCCACTTGGAATTCTTTCCAAGACACCATCAAGGAACAATATTATCCTATGGGGAGCTACGAGGACAAATACATACAATGGACTACGTTGCGGTAGCAAAGGGACCAAGATGTGCATGAGATGACGAATCTATTTTATACCCTACGCACAAAGTTGGGTATCAAATATTCAGAGAAACATTTGGTGTTAAAGTACCGAAGTTGTCTGCATAGATACATTCAGGAGGAAATGGAGTTCCTCGACATCTCCTTGCTTGGTGTGGCATACCGATATGCTGCCAAGATTGAGTAGAAGTTCAAACTGCAGAACAAAGGACCAAGCCAAGGTGGGGCAGCCCAAGACAACCCGCTAAAGCCACAAGCAAAGAACAACACCACGAAGCCAAAAAAGGACACGGGGAAGTGGTGCGAGTTATATAAGAGCTCCACTCACAACACAAGTGAGTGTCGGGCCATGCAGTCACTAGTAGATGAGTTAAAGGCTTCTGAATCGGATGCATTCTCTGACTCTGAATTAGAACCTAACAAGGGGAATGACAAGGGGAAGCAGATTATCGATGCAGAGCCCAACACCACCGTTGCCACCACGAAGATCCAGAAGGAGGAACCAGAAGATCTAGAGGAGGCAGAGCGTCTCTTCCATTCCAAGATGTGGGTAAAGGGTTCTCCGTTGCAGTTCATTGTCGACAGCGGGAGCCAGAAGAACCTCATCTCAGTAGGGTTCATGAAACGGCTAGGCTTGCCGACCACATCACACCCACAACCATACACCATCAGGTGGTTGCACCAAGGACGGGACCTCCGTGTCAGTCAACAATGTTGCCTTCCCTACAGCATCAAGCCCTTCACGGATGAGGTATTATGTGACATTTCTCCTCTTGATGTTCCTGATGTATTATTAGGCCAACTGTACTTGTGGAAGCGACATGTTGTGTATGAGTCTAGGCCTCGTGTTGTTATTATCACTTTGGGCAATAAGATGTACAGGATACCGGAGATAGCACCGCCTACCACCATCTCTTTGGTTACTGTAAAACAATGTAGTAAGCTCATTTCCAAAACCAGGAAATTTGTTTTCCTGATGATCCGCCCTCAGGGAAAGAGGAATATTGTGGCCATGACCTCCAGACAGGGCCCCGCTGCACGAAAAAAATAGCTGGATAAGGTCGTGGAGGAGTACGAGGACATCTTCACCTCCCCCGCAGGGGTGCCTCTACACTGCCAGGTCAAGCACCCCATCGATCTAACCCCAGGTGCGTCGTTTCCCAATGGACCCATCTACCAGTGCTCTATCCTGAAAAATGACAAAATCAAGAGGCATATTCAGGAGTTGTTGCAGAAAGGTCACATCCGACCGAGTTCATTGCCCCGTGGGAGCCCGATCTTATTGGTGCAGAAGAAGGATGGGACTTGGAGACTCTGCATTCACTATCGGGCACTGAACAAGATCACTGTCTGGAATAGGTACCCGATCCCATGGATTGATGACCTTCTGGACCAACTCAAGGGGGGGAAATATTTTAGCAAGATCGACTTGAAATCTGGGTATCACCAGGTACCAATCGAACCCTCTAATGCGTGGAAGACTACATTCAAATCCAAGGAGGGCCTTTTCGAATGGTTGGTCATGCCTTTTGGGTTGACGAATGCCCCTGCAACCTTCATGAGGCTAATGGACGACATCTTGCGGCCATTCACCAACTAATTTGTAGTGGTTTACTTGGATGACATTCTGATCTTCATCCAGACTTGTGAAGAGCACCTCCACCACATCCGACAGGTCCTCCAAACATTGCGGCAACACAAGTTGTGTGCCAATTTGGAGAAATACACTTTTGTCATAACCCAGGTTTAGTATCTGGGATACATTATTGATGAGCGAGGGGTGCATGTGGATCCAACAAAGATCCAAGTCATTCGATATTCTCTAGCCCCAACCACCTTAATATATCTCTGCAGCTTTTTAGGTCTTGCCAATTTCTACCGCAAGTTTGTGTTGGGATTCTCTCATATCACTTGGCCCTTGAGTCAAGTCACCAAGGGAGGAGCTAAAGAAAAATTCTTTTGGTTTGAATCTCAACATAAGGCGTTCGGGGAGTTGAAGCATCGCCTCTGCTCTGCACCAGTGCTCACATTACCAGACTTGCAACAACCATTTGAGATTGAGACAGATGCCTCTGACTATGCTATTGGGGTAGTCCTTACTCAACATGGGCATCCAATGGCATATCACAGTGAGACACTTTCTGACACAATCCGGAAGTATCCCACTTATGACAAAGAAATGTATTCCATTGTGCAGGCTTGTCGGCAATGGAAGCATTAAATTTTGGGAAAGGAAATGGTCATCCACATAGACCACCGACCCCTACAGTTCATACAGACAGAAGGGAAGTTGCAGAACGATCGCCATCAAAAGTGGTCCACATACCTGCAACAGTTTCATCTGAACATTAAGTACAAAAAAGACAACACCAATAATGTTGCAGACTGCCTCAGTCGACCACCCATCGTGGCGCTAACCACTGTGCTCAACTCTTGTGGGCAAGAGACTTCTGATTGGTCGCTTCTCTACACAAGTGATCCAGAATTCGGCCACACATACAATGCACTCTTGGAGGGTAAGCAAGTTCCCAATTTTCACCTCCAGGATGCCCTGCTTTGTCACCTGGGACACCTTTGTGTTCCTTCAAGCGAGCATGCCAAGATGATTTGGGAGGTGCACTACAGTGAGGTCGCTGGGCATTTCGGGGTCAAGAAAACCATGGCAGTACTGCAAAAGTATTTCTATTGGCTGAACCTTCGACAAGATGTCGGGAAGTACATCAAGTCCTGCACTGCTTGCGCCATTGCTAAACCGACCATCAAGAAGCAAGGCCTCTATTCTCCGCTTCCTACCCCCAGTCGACCTTGGGAATCCATTTCTATGGATTACATGTCGGGCCTTCCTTCTACTAAGCATGGAAATGACTGTGTTTTTGTGGTCGTCGACCGATTCTCGAAGATGTACATTATGATGGCCTGCAAGAATAATATCACAACAGAAGCCACTACTAAACTCTTCTTTGAACGAGTGTGGGTACACTTTGGGATCCCACAGTCTATCATCTCAGATCAGGATAGTAGGTTCCTTAGTAAATTTTGGTCCAGCCTCTAGTCGATGTTGGACACCAAGCTCACCAAGTCCACAGTGTTCCATGCGCAAACTGATGGCCAGATAGAGGTCGTCAACCGGATGATCGTACACATTCTGCGCATGTACAATTCAAATAATCCACGCACATGGGATGAGAGCCTCCCCTATGTACAACACATTTACAATCGGGCTCTCCATAGCTCAACCAGCCACAACCCCTTTCAAGTGGGCTTGGGATTCCAGCCATTATGTCCCATTGACATAGCCATGCCATTTGTGGCTACTCAGGAAGATTCGGCTCATGTCTAGTCTGAAGTGGATAAGGAAAGCAACTTCATTGAGCACATTCAACACATCCACCAACAGGTTCATGACATCTTGGACAGAGCCAATGATAAGTACAAGCAGCGACATGATCAACATCGGGTGCCACACAACTTCCAGGTGGGCGACAAAGTGTGCCTGCATTTGCAAAAGGAGCACCTCATTGGACCCCACCGCAAGCTTCGTTCGCTCCGATATGGGTCGTACACCCTCACCAAGGCTGTAGGGGAAAATTCCTTTGAGCTCAACATTCCACCATTCCTTGGTCTGCACCTAGTGTTCAATGTGGACCACCTTCGGCCCTACTTTCCACCTCTACTAGACACATCCAACATGGTAGAAAAACTCACACCAACAAAGTTAAATCCAGATTACATGGAACAAGCCAGAACAGATCAGATCATGGATACACAGATCAAGCACACTCGAAAACAAAGGATACCACTATATCGAGTTGTCAAAGCAGGACAACTCCTTCACCAAGGCAAATGGCTCACTAGGGACCAAGTTCAACAGAAGTTTCCTCATCACATGGAGGAACTCAACGCAATGGGGACCATTTCTTCCTAAGGGGGGAGGAATGATCCAGGTGGATATTGGTGGCCACCCGCCTATTCCACTTGGACCCCCACCATTGCTTCTTTTAGTTTTTCAGTTTCCGCACAATTTACTATTTTTAGCAGTTTTTTCGGGTCTTGAACCTCCGGAGCCGTTTTGAGGCCTTAAACGATGTTTTTTTTTGGGAAAATGGGGAGAAACATGGTTTGTAGATTGATTTTTCTCACCCAAAAGTTGTAGTCCTCGGATATATCTTTCTAACGAGGTATAGAACGCGTCAAACGGAGATCGTATGCCAAAGTTACATCCTCGGGAAGTTGATGTACCAACTTACCCAAACGGGGCCCATAGTCTTGGCGTTTCATCTCCTAGGGTTAGGTCTTTGGATGTTTAGGGTTTTCCATTGTTTCTCAATAATAATAGGCCTTGGAGCCTCATTGTAACACAATTCAGAGGCCAATAGCTGCCACATCTCTTCTATGAGATAAGCTACCAGTGCCCCAGCTAGTTTATTTCCATTCTGTCTGTAAGCATATTTCAGTCATTTGTTATTAATGAAATGAAGTCTTATTTCCGCTGCATCTATGTGTTTATGTGTATTTATTTATTTCATTGTGTTCCTACATAAATCGGGATCACAACTTGCAACTAATCTGCATAGGAGTACTTATGGTTTTTTGTCTTCCATTTCTCTGATGTACTTAGTATGGGATATGAAAATACCTTTATCACACTGACATATCTGTAATCCCAAAAATAAATTCAGCTCACCTAGAAAATATTTCGAACTCATTCTCCATGTATTTGGAAAACTTTTGATTGATCCTATCATCATCACTTCCAAAGATAATGTCATCTACATAAACTTCAATTATAACTATATTGACTCAATTCACTTTTATGTAGATATTTTTGTCTACATTTCCCTTCCTAAATCCTTGCTACTATAGACCCCTATCCAATATTGAATATCATGATCTGGGGTCCTACTTGAGTCCATCCAATGCTTTCTTCAACCTGTAAACATAATATTCATTTTCTAATATTAGAAACCCTTTACGTTGTTTGATGTAGACTTCTTCTTCTAATTCTCCATTTACAAAGGTTGATTTTACATCCATCTAATACACCTGGATTATTTTGGAACATGGATAGGCTAGCATCAATCTATTTGCTTCCATCCTAGCAACTAGAGAGAATGTCTCTTCAAAATCTATACCTTCAATCTGATTGTATCCTTTGCATACTAATCTTGCCTTGTTTATGGTTACCTTTCCATCCCCATTCGGTTTGTTTCTGAAAACCCACTTTGTGCCAATCGTGTTCTTGTTCTTTGGCCTTGGAACCAGTTCCCATCTGCCATTCTTCTCTATATAATCTGATTCTTCATCCATATCCTCGATCCAGTGTTCATCATTCTTGGCTTCTTCAAATTTGTTTGGTTCAACTCCATATAACAATGTTTTCTTCCTAAGTTCTGGTGAACATATTATTCTTCGGGTTTCGACTATGACATCTTTATTACCAATAATTTGTTCTGGTGGATTTTTGTTTTACTCATCATCTGGCTATCTTGGGAGATATCTGTTGCTCATATTCCTCTTTCTCTACTTCTGACTTCTCTTCTTCTTCTTCTTCTTCTTCTTATAATTATTCTTTTAGATCTTCTTTGTCATCCTTCTCTAGTGAATCTTTTCTTCCTTATATGACCTTCAATACATTTGTCTCGTCAATCATTACATTGATGCTTTCCACGATTATTTTGAGTCTTGAATTGAAGAATTTATATGCTTTGATTTTTCTTAAATACCCAACTAGTATTCCCTTATCAACATTGGAGTCAAACTTTCCAATTTTTCCATCTTCTCTTTTGATATAACATTTGCTCCAAACACTTGAAAAAGCCTCAAATTTGTCGGTCTTCCTTTCCATAACTCATTGGGATTCTTATCATTGTTACTTGTGAGCATTCCTTTATTGAGGATATGAACTACTGTATGTATTGCTTATTCCCAAAATATGTCACTCAACTTGGAGTCTTTCAACATGGTTCTAGCCATTTCATCCTTATGGCGGCCTTTAGTCCTACACTTGGTACACCAGACTTGTTCCTGATTCTATTGGAATATTTATAAGGGGGGTGAATGAGTATGAACAATTTATTATCACTTTCAATCACAATATTCAATCATTAATTTCATTAGCAGTATATCATCAATGAGAAGTATAAGTCCACATAGCATAATAGACATTCCCAGAAACAAAGTACACCAAAATTTACGTGGAAACCCAAATGCAAGAAAACAATAGAATGATTTTATTATATATCAAGAGAATACATTCATTGGAAGTACCAACCTCCTAATTCTCCATATACAACTGGAAGAAGTCTCCAACCCCCTATTTATAAGATCCAACCTAAAGGAAACTACAACTCCCTGAATTCTCTAGATCCAACTAGAAGGAGGATACGACACCCTAATTATCAGTATCCAACCTAAAGGGAGCTCCAACTCCCTATGTTCTTCAGCACCAACTAGAAGGATGATACAACCGCCTTTCCTTGTCTCGTCCTGTCATCCTGAAATATAAAAATAGATCAAACTATATGATCTGAAATGATATTTTAAATACAATGGTTGAGTTTTTAAAGCATGTGTTTATTAACCATTTAGGAAACTGATAAAAGAGGAATAATTAATGATGAAACATGGAATCCATAAAGAAATATATAGATATGGAAATAAGAATGAAGAATCAATAAACCATAACAAAAAAAGTTGTTAACAGAGTTCGACAAGGTTTCCTACGTCTTTGGGCCTTTATCTCAGTGGGGGAGGATTTCCTATTAATTTCTTCAAATTCTCAAAATGTACATAAAATTTTCATAAAATGTATTTCATACTGGTCTCACTGTCTTTTTCGCGACCTCAAAAATCCAATGCAACTAACGACACTGAAAAAGACTGAGTGTAGCTCTCGGAAATGGCCTCCAAAGCTTGGCTAGTTCATTGGCTTATGTGCATAAAACTCACCATTCTTCATAATTTCGTATAATTCAACCTGTAGCTCCAGTGGTAAAACTTTTTCTTTAAAAATTATAGGTCGTGGGATCAAATCCCAACAATACCCAACTTGTGGCATGAAATCAACATCGAATATGGGTTGAAATCTCCTTGGTATTCCATAAAATATGCAATATGTTTTTAAATAAAACATATCATAAAGTCAAAATCCACTTCGAATGCATAGCTAAGTGAAGCACGCCAGGGGAGCATGCCTTTTTATGGTTTAACAAACCATATCATAACAACCAACTATGGTTTATAACCATATGATATCAAAGTGGCATACCATATCCCTTTTTAAATGGCACTTTATCCACATTATAATTATTCTTGGCTTATCTCATGGCATTAATCTCTTAGAATAAGGTTGTTTTGATTGTTTTTAAATCCTTTTAATATGATTTAAAAACCCTTTAATATAATGTGGCATGACACTTTGAGTTAGCACATTTTTATGCCGCAAGATAATAAATATAACATTGCCACATCACATTAACACAATCACCTGTCCAGTCACCATCCACTGGCACATGTAATCTAATACTGCCACGTCATCCTTTGACCAGTTTGACTTTTTTTTACCTGTTTATGTAAAACTTCTCAATGTGATAACTTTCGCATACGATGCCAGATTTACAATCCATTTTTGTTGTTGAAAATCTTGTGA
The DNA here is from genome assembly GCA_009831015.1 of Picea engelmannii. Taxonomy (NCBI): domain Eukaryota; kingdom Viridiplantae; phylum Streptophyta; class Pinopsida; order Pinales; family Pinaceae; genus Picea; species Picea engelmannii. The sequence continues at coordinate 224,695 of ML787432.1, forward strand.
CGAGCACTGCATGATCATGTCATTTTCTTGAGCATTCAAAAAAATTGATTTTTGAGACTTTATGGATCCATTTTGGATCATTACTCCCCACTAAGACCTTTTTGTCCTCCAAAAGTATACTAATCAATCATCAAGTGCAGGATAGGCCACCTTACTTGTTCTTTGTCTTTAAACTATGTCTTGTGCACCTGTCTCATCAATATCAACTATAAAACAACCATGACAACTGACAACATATTGTTATCCACTTGTACTATGTCACATTTTACTGAAGCCGCTACCATCCATGTTGACAACATTAGCAATGACAACATCATAAATATGACTACAAATGAGCTAATATGTTTGTAGTAATTGCACGACATTATCTTATCTTGAAGCATAGTATGATTGAACTTCCATTCTACAATCATATCATGTTCATGCTTAAGATCAATTACTTGATTTGGCCCAATTATAAGTGTGTTTCTTGCATGAGCTGCCTTCCTTAATTGTTCCATTATTTGAAGAGATTGATTTTCTTTTATGTGATGAGCATGTATAACATATTCTTTGATTGCTTTGATTAAGTGATATTGATTATGTTCCCTGTAGAAGATTGGTTTGCGATCATACAAATAAGGATTGGCTAAGACCATTCCACATTCATTGAGTGGAGCCACATCACATGTTACCTCATCCACAAACTTATATGCAATTGCAAACTTTAATGTGCATTTCTTTGTTATGTGCAATTTATGATTGTTGCTTATCCATTTAATTGAGAAAGGTTTATGATGCATATGAGTGTTTAATCCCAATTGTTTAACCACTTTCTATGAAATCAAGTTAGATTGAGATCCATTATCTATCAATGTGTCAACCTTAGTATGCCTCATTATGACCCTTATGTGAAACAATTTACTTTTAGAATCAAATCCATCACCAATTTTACCTATCAAACCAACCAATGAGACTTTAGATTCATCACCCGAATCCGATCCTAAGTCTGTTGGTTGTGTTGATGCTGCAATTGTTTGCCTCCCTTTCCTTTATTTCAACCATTTTGGTCTCTTCTCAGGATTCAATTATCAACAATGGTCCTCATCATGCCCTTCTTTCTTGCAATTCTTGCAAGAAGGATTCTCTTCCTTTCCTGCCACTGAATTTTCCTTCTTTCCATTCCACTTTCTTTTGTCCTCTTTTCTTGAAGATGATTCCCCTGATACACCAACCCCTGTTTTCCCCACCTCATTGTATTTTTCTTGAACATAAACTTCATCAATATTAGTAGGTCCAAACATAAATACAGTGTTACGAATATGTGCAGATAAACCTCCTATATTCTTCATAAGAGTTTCTTGGGTATGTAAAGGAATATCTAACATCAATGCCATTTTACAAAATCCATCTATGTATTCTTGCACTGTTTTTCCTTTTCTTAGTTTAATACCTTTCCATTCAATTAACGATTTATATTTATAACCCAAAGGATATAATTGTTTTCTAAGTGCAGAAACAAAGACTTTCCATGATGGAAATACATTACCCACTTGTTGCGTGTCATTTTGCAACTTTCTTTTCCGTCAGATGAGGGTTGTGCCTGCAAGTCGAAGCGATTCAAACTTTATTTGAGTTGCCTCATCCTTGATTTGTTTCACATTGCAATAAAATTCCATCTTTCTGATCCAATTGTCAAGCCTCTCTGCATTAAATTCACAGTAATACATGGGTAATTCATATTTCACATCAAACTTAAGTAACGACATTTATTGTTTATGTTTATGGGAATTTTTTCATGTGGTGGATTTAGAACTTGAACTTGAAGAAGAAGAAGTTGATGGAGAAGGAGATGAAGGAGGAGTTTGAGGAGGATCGTCTCCTTCTCCATTTTTGAGCTTTGAATATTCACCTAGAACCAGTCTCTTTCATTCCAATTAATCCTCATATAAAACCTTCATCATCTCCAACATGGAAAATAAAGTCTTTCGAAACTCTTTCTCATCATCAGAAAGTCCCTCTTTCAATGCCATCTTCTCACTTTGAGAACTTCTCTTTCTTGATCCAATCTCAAGATTCTCTTGAACAAGCTCACCTTCACCACGATTCAACTTTTCCCTGGTAATAATGCAAACTCAAAAACCAACCGTCAACTAGCTCTGATACCACTTGATATGAAAATATCTTTTAAAGACAATGGTTGAGTTTTTAAAGCATGTGTTTATTAACCATTTAGGAAATTGATAAAATATGAAGAATTAATGATGAAACATGGCAGCCATAAATCAATATACATATCTGGAAATAAACATGAAGAATCAACAAACCATAACAACAAAATTTGTTAACAGAGTTCGGCAAGGTTGCCTACATCTTCGGGCCTTTGTCTCAGTGGAGGAGGATTTCTTATTAATTTATTGAAATTATCAAAAAGTACATAAAAATTGCATCAAATGGATTTCATACTGACCTCATAAATCCAATGCAACTGACGGCACTAAAAAAGACTCAGTGTAGCTCCCAAAAATGGCCTCCAAATCTTGGCTAGTTCGTTGGATTCTCTGCTTAAAACTTACTATTATGCATAATTAATTATAATTTGACCTATAGATGCAGTGGTAAAACTTTTTCTTTAAAAAGTACAGGGCATGGGATCAAATCCCAACAATACCCAACTTGTGGCATGAAATCTGCATCGAATATGGGTTGAAATCTCCTTGATATTCCATAAAATATGCATTATGGTTTTAACTAAAACATATCATAAAGTCAAAATCCACTTCGAGCACATAGCTAAGTGAAGCACACCTTTTTATGGTTTAACAGATCATAGCATAACTTTCTTTCTTTCTTCTTCTAACAACGAAAATATCTAAGGGAAGCACGCCTTTTTATGGTTTAACAAACCATATCATAACAACCAACTATGGTTTATAACCATATGATGTCAACGTGGCATACAATATCCCTTTTTAGATGGCACTTTATACACTTTATAATATATTCTTGGCTTATCTCGTGGAATTAATATCTTAGAATAAGGTTTTGATTTTTTTTTAAATCTATATAATATGATTTAAAAACCCTTTAATATAATGTGGCATGACACTTTCAGTTAGCACATTTTTATGCCACAAGATATTAAATTGATAATAAATATAACATTTCCACATCACATTAATACAATCATCTTTCCAGTCACCATCCATTGGCACATGTACTCTAATGCTGCCAAACCATTTTTTGACTAGTTTGATTTTTTTTTACTTGTTTATGCAAAACTTTCGAATGCGATAACTTTCGCATACGATGTCATATTTACAATCCGTTTGAATCACCGAAAATCTTGTGATGAGCACTACATGATAATGTCATTTTCTTGAGCATTCAAAAACTTTGATTTTTGAGCCTTTTTAGATCCATTTTGGATCACTGTCACAATCATTGATACTGTCACTACCTCTGACAATCAGCCTGTAATAAACCTTTCATCCAACCTGTCACTGTCACATCAACCTGTAATCTGTCACTTTCCCTGTCACTGTATATGTCATTAATATATCAACCACATCCACTCATATAGACCATATCAACATCAAGTATCAAAACCATGTACCACATTGTACCTCAAACATGCATCATACCATATACTATAAGATATGCCTAAAATAGAGGCCACTATCACAAATATCTGCCTATAGAAATGGAGCATAACAACCATATACAATGTACCAAGGATATATCTCAATCATGTATCAATGAAACGAAAACATGGACCTCAACCATATACAAAAAAGGGTCTCCAAGACATGCCTTAAGCATGTGCCATACCATCCATGATACAATCCTCAACCAAACATATAAAATACATACCTTTAATGATTTAGAAGACATGGTACATACAATATCATATCAATAAACCAACCTTGTGCATGCCATATTCAGTAAACAAGAGATACTATATTCTTCAAACCCTTTTCACATATCCACAACTTTATTCTCTAATAATCACGAATAAGTCACTTTTATCCACTATAGCCTTTGTACATGCGTTCCCTTATGACCCGTAACCCGTAGATACCTAAACTACTAGGGTTACTCACATTTTCTGCAAGTCTAAGACTTTCACCTTGGACCTTGCTTCAAAACCTCAAACTTGATACCTGAGGCTCAACTTCATATTCTCCAATAGATGAATTGTTTTTCACAAGATAGATAATCAACAAAGATGTGTTTGAATTGTACTTATGAAAGACTCCTTGAGGGGTATTTATACTTTTTCTAAGTAATTTATTTTCTTAATTTTTGGGTTTCTTGTTACAACCACTGAACCCTTTCATTAATTGTCCTGTAACTAACTAGGGGGTTTGTAACCCATCTTTAGGTCTTCCAACTTGATGACCTCATAACTTCTCAATTGATAGGAACCACGTGGCATACCATGTAACACTGAAAAATACATGAAAAGGACTATCAATCTATGACTATGTTACATAGATTTACACTATCCTTTATGTCCTTATTCCTCAAATAAAATGTGGTTGAATGACCATACCTATGATGATTCTTGTATATTCCTTCAAAGTGTCTTCCCATGAGTGCCCCTCTTAGAGCTACTCCATAAAGGGACCAGTTTGGAGACTTATCCAAATAAACCCATCACATATTTTGATGTCAATGGCAACCATTGTTTGTTGACATCAATGAAAACGAAATGTCCAACAATCTCCCTCTTTGGCATTGATGGCATGGTAATACGCATGCTCCCCTTGTGACCATCTATCCTCTATGACCAACACTCCCCCTGTATTTACACATCTATTATTTCTCTCAATTTCCATGACTTTCTTCTTTCTCTCCCCATTTGACATTAATGGAAAAGGGTCCTTGGGATGCTCCCCCTGCATACAAGCCTCTTCTTTCTCTTCATGGTGCTTCCTCGTGTAAATATTTTATGTATATGAAAAGCATTCAAAATATTATTTACTTGGATTCTTTATGTCTTCTNCTCTCCCCCTGTCTTACTATTTCTGATGGCGTGTACATCACTATGGGGAATAAACAACTCCAAAGTTTTTGTTCAAGATACTCAAATATCTCCCTCATAAGAAGTTTGGTGAACATATATGAAATCTGCTCTTTTGTCCCAATGTACTCTATCTTGATGTTCGTCTCTATAACATCTTCCTGTAGAAAGTGAAAATTGATCAGAATGTGCTTCGTCTTGCAATTCATTATGGTATTCTTATAGATATTGATACCACTAGTGTTATCACAGAGTATCAGAATAGGCTTATCATATTGCACCTATATATCCTTCAAGGTCTTCTTCATCTAGAGAAATTGTGTTCAAAATGTTTTCATTGCAATATATTTTTCTTTTGTTGTGGACAAATACACTGATGATTGTTTCTTTCTCAGCCATGATACCAAACACTCACCTAAGTAAAAATATTCTCTACTTGTACTTCTTCTATGATCAATTCTACTTGCCCAATATGAATCTGTGTAGCCTACCAAAGATATATCATTCCCTTTAGGATACCATAATCCAAAATCTTATGTTGCCATGAAATATTTGAATATTCTCTTTACTTCCACAACATGAGTTTCTTTCGATGCTGCTTGAAATCTCGCAACTTGTGAAACTGCTTGCATCACATATGGTGTTGATATTGTCACATAAAGTAAGCTACCAATCTTCAATCTGTAGAGTCTCTTATTTGCACCCTTATATTCATAATCCTTTCTCAACTTGAAACTGATATCCATAAGAGTAATTATGGGTTTGTTTTCTTCCATTCCAAACTTATTTATAATTTCTCTGATGTACTTAGTCCGAGATATTAAAATACCTATATCACACAGACATATTTGTAATCCGAAAAATAAATTCAACTCATTGAGAAAATACATTTAGAACTCATTCTCCATGTCTTTGAAGAAATTCTAACTCATCCTGTCATCATCACTCCCAAAGATAATATCATCTACATAAAATTCAATTATCAATATATTGTCTCGATTCACTTTTATGTAGAAATTGGTGTATGCATTTTCCTTCCTAAATTCTTTTTGCTGTAGATAACTATCCAATATTGAATACCATTCTCTGGGGTACTACTTGAGTCCATATAATGCTTTCTTCAACCTGCAAACGTAATATTCCTTTTCTAATAGTATAAACCATTCAGGTTGTTTGATGTAGACTTCTTATTCTAATTCTCCATTTAGAAAGGTTGATTTTACATCCATCTGATACAAATGGATTCTTTTGGAACATTGATGGGATAATATGAATCTGATTGTTTCCATCCTGGAAACTAGAGAAAAGGTCTCTTCATAATGTATACCTTCAATCTGAGTATATCCTTTTCATACTAACCTTTCTTTGTTTATGGTTACCTTTCCATCCTCATTCAATCTGTTTCTAAAAACCCACTTTGTGTCAATCCAGTTCTTGTTCTTCGGCCTTGGAACCAGTTACCATGTGTAATTATTCCCTATCTGATATGATTCTTCATCCATAGCCTTGATCCAGTGTTCGTCATTGCTAGATTCTTCAAAATTTCTTGGTTCAACTATAGATAACAGTGCTAGATGCCTTTGTTCTAGTGAACATATTATTCTTCAGGTTTCAACCCATGCATCTTTATTCCCAATAATTTTTTCTAGTGGATCATTTTTTTTGACTCGTCGGATAAGTTTCTTGGGAGGTATTTTCTTCTCCTCTTCCTCTTTATCTTTTTCTAACTACTCTTATTATTGTTCCTCTTCTTCTTATACTTCTTCTTTTAGATCTTCTTTGTCATCTTGCTCTTCTGAATATTTTCTTCTTTCTTTGGCCTTCCATACATCTATCTTGTCAATCATTACATTGATGATTTCCATGATTTTGTTGAGTGTTGGACTGAAGAATTTATATGCTTTGATTTTTCTTGAATACCCAACTAGTATTCCCTTATCAACTTTTGATTCAAACTTCCCAATTCTTCCATATTCTCTTTTGATATAGCATTTTCTTCCAAACACTAAAAAAATACTCAAATTTTTCGATCTTCCTTTCCATAAATCATTGGGAGTCTTATAAATATTACTTCTGAGCATTCCTCTATTTAGGATATGAACTATTGTATGTATTACTTGTGCCCAAAATATGCAAATTGGAATCTTTCAACGTGGTTCTGGCTATTTCCTTTATTGTTTTGTTCTTCCTTTCGACCACTCCATTTTGCAGAGGTGTCCTGGATGTTGAGAACGATCTCTTTATTCTATATGTTCCACACAAATCCATGAATTCCTTTGATGTAAACACTCCTCCATTTTCTGATATTAAGCAGTTGATTTTCAAGTCCATCTCGGTTCCAATCGTATCTTTGTAGATCTTGAAGTGTTCGAATGCTTCTAATTTCTTCCTGAAAAGGAAAACTGTAGTCATTCTTGTGTAGTCATCAAAAAGTAACATAAAATATTTATTTCCATTTAATCCCTTCATTCTTGTAGGTCCACATTGACCAGTGTGTAAAATATCTAATAGTTGTTTCATGGAGTACACTTTTTTTTTGAACTTGGTACTGGTTTGTTTTCCTTGTATACAATGCTCACATAGAGTATTTTTTGGATTTGAGATCTCAGACAATTATTTCATTTATTACTTTCTTCTAATTTTGACAAGTTTATCAAATTTCATGTGACCCATTCTTTTGTGCCAGAGACAACTTTCATTTTCTTTTCCTAACCAACATCTTTCCCTTCCAATTTCATTCAGGACATACATATTGTTTGGTGTTATTTGAGTTGTAGCCACAAATTTTACTGATCCTTCTCTCCTTATATCACACTTTTCTTTTTCAAACAAAAGTTGTTGTCCTTGATAACACATTTGACTTGCACTTAGAATAGTGTGCTTCATATCTTCGACTAGTAGAACATTTTTTTCCTTGGCATGTTTTCTTCCAATCTTGACTGTGCCTCTACCTATAATTCTAGTTGATTTATTATTTCCAAATGAAATGGATCCATCACGTTCCTTCTTTAGTGTGATAAAACCATTCTTGTCACTTGTCATATGATTTGAACAACCACAGTCAACATGCCACCCAATTTTTTTGTGTTGAGCTTGTAGAGAAAGTTAACATTCTTTAGTGTTGCATTGATCCTACTTCCTTCTCCGTATCCTTTGTGGCTCCTATTTAATATTCTACTTTGGTTCCCTTGAAGGAACAATCATTCTACAATATTTGGCCATGTGTCCAAAAATGTTTCACTTGTAGCACTCGACTTCATTACTTAGTGAACCAAAATTGTTGTGATTTATGTTATGTGCTCCATGTGACTTTCTAGGATAATTGTTTTTTGAATATCCTTCATTGATTGTTCAATTCTTGGCATAGGATTTATAGTTTGTCGCTTTGTGTCCAAAAATATTACAAGAATAACATAAACCAAGAAAAATAGTTTGATAACTGGATGTAGGGGATATTTTGAATGATATTTCTCTTCTGAAGACTTATTATTCTTGAGATGTTTCTTATTACTGTTGGACACACCTACCACACTTAGAGGGGGGGTGAAAGAGTGTGGGGCTCTTTTTCCCAAAACTTCCCCCTTACATGGAACTCATTAGTTAGCATTCAACATTTTACTCATTACTCATTGTTGTCATTTATAACCAGTTAGATGTGAACACATATCAATAATATATCATCAACAAGTCATCACCACAAGGAACACAAAGAACACAAGATGTATGTACAGTTTTCTTTTTATTACGGACTAGAATCCTTGGGGGTTTTCAACAACAACTGAATAAAGTACAACTCTACAAGAGAACCAAATCTATCATGCAAGACTCAACTTACACACTTAGCACCAACTGAGATGAGGCAACAATCCTCAACAGATATCAATCTGCAACAAGTACATGACCTGTCAGTAGGGCATCACATGTATGTACATGCCCTAGCAGTATTACAGCCTGCGTGTATATGCGTCCAAGTAGTAATACAACCTGCATATACCTTGTGAGCTATTAGGGTTTATCCTTTTCATCACATGCTCAGATCCTCTACAACCTACAATCATATTTTCTTATGTATCTCACTATTCAAACTGGCCCACAGTCAGTCACAACTCATCCAAGCTATCCAATAGTCTATTCATGCTCCACAACCAATCAATATGAATGCTATCTCAATCATGTATAAACAAATAGTATACCATAGAAATCATGTCACCACTGAATCAGAAGAGTACTTCTCGCTCCATCAACCAACATAGACTACATCACAGTAGCCATACCAAAAATTCCCTAAGAATTCAAAACACAAAAAGATATACTATCCATTAAGACAATAATGTAATCATACCAGTGTCTCAATGACATATCTGAGCCCATAGAATGCAGATCTGGAACCTGCTTCAGTCTTCAACAACTTGTCATCAGTGCAAAAACAAATCTCCATGATTTTATCCACTATACACTCCTTGTACATAGACATCTTGCGTATTGTATGCACCTTTTACACTAACAGCTTGTGTATACACACCATATACACAGACAACCCGCGTACACACCAAGAAATAGGGTTTTTGAAGCTCTGAGACTTTTGACGTCAAGATCTTCGATATTGTTGAAACTTTGATGTGTCCATGAGATCCTCTTCATGCTCTCTTTCTCAGAATAGATCTCCAATCATGCTGAAGAGATCCACACCAAAATGCTCTCATAAGAATATCTCCATCAATACTCCAAAAGATTATCTCACAAGAAGCTTTCCATTTATCCACAAAAAGGTTTCTTTGCAAGAGACCATTGCTATCTTATTTATACTTTCATCCTTTAGGTCACATAACCCATTTCTAGGTTAACTTTCCCTAAATATAAAGTTCTCCAATACTTTATCATTTAAATATTCCTTCTTGATTTTATCACCTTACTTTATCATTTCTTGATTTTGTCACTTCTCTTTATTATTTAAATAATCCACCTTGAATTTTTCACTTTACTTTATCATTTAAATAATGATTTCTTCTTTTAGGTCACTTTGACTTCTTTGACCTTGGGGGCTTCAAGCCTTCATACGTGGGTCCTCCAACTTCGTAAGGCCATAACTCTCAAACCGTGAGGAGTTGTGTGACATTCCACATACCACCGGAAATCACATGAAAAACATTATCCATCTAGGATAGTTTCACCAACAACTTCATTGATCTTCATTTCATTATTCCAAATACAAGAATGTTTCCTCCAACCATTCTTCTAGGATAACTCAATCTGCAAAGCGTCTTCCTCTGAGAGATTTAACCATAAGGAGACCACTTTGGAGTCCATCCATTTGTGCACATTATCAATCATCATATGACAATAATGAGTCATCTATACATTTTTCCAACAATGCATCATATACCAATGAAACCACATTGATCCATCTTCATCATGTATCAATGACAACTCATTGATCCATCTTCATCTATGCATTCTCATCTAGGACAATACATATTACATCAATCATCAATCAATCAATCCTTTGACATCAATCAATCACTTGACATCAATCAATCAAACCATTGGCATCAATGACAATATGATCCAACAATATCCCCCTTTGGCATTGATGGCAATACCAACATTGATGTCAATCACAAATTACCAATTATTGATGTCAACATGTAGATAAGGCATTCTCTACATCAATATTCAATGTGACTATCTCTCCACATCAATATCTCCCCATCAATAGACATCAATCACATCAATGTGATTATCTCTCCCCCTTTGACATCAATGGAAAAGGCCCATTCTTCTCTTGGGGATGCTCCCCTTGCTTGAACTCTCCTTAGGGCTGCTCCCCCTATATGAATGTTGTTGATATTCCTCTAAATAATCTCTCCCCTTAAGGGATATCACTTTGATGGAATGATGAAGATACATTGCTCATAATCCCCCTGTGACCATCGCTCCCCCATGGAATTATGCCTATGTGCTTCTTTATTCAAATATAAGGCTCTTTTCTAAGTATGCATCTGATAAATATCTCCTCCTAAAATCATGGGAAGAAGAATGACTCCCCCTATCTTCTCTTCTAGATGAACAATATGCTACCATATGATGATCCTTGGACCTATTCATGCATCAAACTCATGACATACCAAGCATCATGAAGAAAAATATATGCCAATAATGAAATAGGGAATCACGAGAAAAATGTCAACCAAGTACATCATGTACTAAAATGTGCTCACCATGCACATCACCCATGTACATCAATCATGTACATACAATGTACCAAAAGATATTTCCAAATGAAGTGTATCAACCATATGCCAAACACATGTCACACATGTCATACCACTCATGATATGTCTCCATCATGAACCAAGTGCCACAACCATGACTCTCAAAAAATATCAATTGTTGCGCTAATCAAGCAATACCAATGGTGTACTTTTAGCAAAGTACCAATCATCCAAACATATACCATCTATGAGTTTACCACCATGCATCATCACTTGCACCAAGAAAGTAAATCAACCATGTTATCCAACAAATATGCTTCCAATAATACATCATAAGATATATCAATGAAACTCAAATTATGTACCAACCATGTACCCCAACATATCATCCTCAAGCCTCCATGCACTATAGCAAATAGTAAGATCCAACAATACATGTACAAGTACTATGCTTCAATAGATCAATGACATATCTAGATAGCATCATCATGATATATCACATAACCAAGGTGCCATAACCTTACTGTCATAACCATCATTGTTCTTTAGTATCAATTCATTCCCATGGGTTAGTGCCATGCACTCAAGATTTTATTTTAAATCATCACCTTACATAATCTAATATAGAATCATGAAAACCTACAACAAATAGTGTCAAAACCTGCAACAAACAATGTCAGACCCTGCATCATAGAGTTATACCATCACATCAAGCTGCAACCCATGTGCATTGCCTTTTTCCCAAGGATTTATCACATATACGCATCATGTCGCACAACAGATCGCGTATGTACGCAACCTATACAATGTTAACCTATGTATGTATGCAATGGATACCACTGTCATCCACATATGCTTTAGTAGATGACACATTTGAACTTCCATTCAGTCTTTCATTCTATTCTGGCTGCTTTGTCTTCTTCGCCCACTTCTGTAGATGTCCCTTCTCCTCATAACTTGAGCTCTGACCATCCATGTTTTCAAATATGTCTCCCTTTCTTACTTCATTCCTTCTTCTATCCATGCTATTTGAAGTCCTCATCATGGAATTTCTTCTTGTGTTCCAACACTCCTGGGATTTGTGGCCAAATCCACTATAGCTGTAGCATCTCATGGTGTTACAGTGAACAACAATGTGTCCTACCTGATCACATCTTCAACACCTTATGGTGTTATAAAATCTTCCATTATATCTTCTTTAATAAGATCTACATTGAAAAAATTTGTGACCATATCCATTACATGAATAACAATGCCCATGAAAAATACTTTCATACCCTTTCTTTGATGTCCCAAGAATAGTTTCTTGATGTCTTCCTTTCTTTGTTCTTTTGAAATCTTCTTTGCCTTGTGTAGGTGGTTGATTTTCTACATTGTTTTCATCCTTTGATTGACTTACCTCATGTTTATTTGAGGTTCTTACTTCAGCATGTGTAGCTTTATTTTTGTATCCAAGACCTGATTTATCATATGGTTATCTTTGACTTTCCAAGATCTCATCCAAGATTAATGTGTTATTCAAGAATTTGTTTGACTTTTGTACCTTCTTTCTAAGGTCAACAATTTCATCTTCTAACTTACAACATGAATCTTCCTTTTCATTTATTTGATTCTTCAATAGTTCCTCTATTCTTTTGGCTTCTTCAATTTGGGTCTTAAGATGGACAATGATTTCAAAACTATTGCTAATCTCATAATTACATTCATATTTTCTATTCCATTCTTTAGTCTTGTGATCTCTTCTTCCTTTCTTTCTAATTAGGTCTTATTTCTCTCTTGTTGTTCCTTGAGCATTTCCTTTAACTTCAAGATGTGCCTTAGACTCCTCCTAAGAAACTTCTTATTGTTATCGGAAAGATAATTATAGTCTATATAATAATGATCACTTATATATCTATATAAACCCTCTTCAACTTCCTTTTGAAGTTTTAATAGATTTTCTTCTATTCTTTTCATGGGATAATTACCATCAAACTTTGCACAAATTGTTTCTAGTTCTTCTTCTTCACTTGTAGAGAAAAATTCATCATCATAATTGCAATCAAGGGTTTTTTAGGGTTCTTTACCTTCATTTGAGATATCTTCACGATATTCCTTTTTTCCAACATCAACGCATAATTCTTTGCCTTCATTTGAAATGTCTTCAAGATCTTCCTTTGTGCTATCATCACTTGATTCTTTATCTTCACTTGAAATGTTTTCAAGATCACATTTATAAATAATACAATCAACGGTTTTTGGAGATTCTTTATGTAATATACCAGATAATAAAAGTATGCAGAACATAAATAAAATGCTAGAAATGGCAGAATAACAACAATATAACCAGAACAATCACCACAATAACACTGAAATGATATAAGAATAACAACAGAAATATCACTTTGATTTTGAGAGCAATGTTCACGGGCCTCTTCGAGGGGGAAACCTCTAGTCAAGAAGAGATCTATTACAATAATATCCAATCTAGGGTTCTCATACCCTTGACTCCTATTTATACTAAATATGTCTATCAAAAGAAGCATCTAGAGGAAGATCCTTCTAGAAGCAGAAGCTTCTATTAGGTCTTCTTACATTCGACTTATTCTATTTTATTGAAAGGCCTTATTAATATTGACCTTTATTACATCTGAATATATTGTTCTACCTATGTGCAGGTTAGGACCCTAACATGTCCACCCCCTTAAAAACAACCTTGTCCTCAAGGCTTCGGATGTGGAAATTGTTGCAGAATGGTAGCTGGTTCCCAAGTGGCATCTGTTGGAGTTGTAACTTTCCACTAGAATAACACTTCCTTGATGGTTCTATGATGCAGGCGATGCTCACACTGGTCCAAAAATACTTGTGTCTATATCCAAATGGATGCTTCTTTGGCTAACTCGGGAAGGTTGGTTTGAATTTGGCACTTAGTTCCAATCACCTTATTTAAGCATGAAACATGAAAAACAGGATGCAACTTAGAATGATTGTGCAAAGCTAATTGATAGAATAGTTGTCCCACACACTTGAGAATGGTATAAGGACCATAAAATTTGGACACTAGCTTTTGAAAATGCTCGGCCTTGAGGGAATTTTTCTTGTAAGGTTGCAGTCGAAGAAACACCTGATCCACTTATAAAAATTGACGTTCAAAGAGAGCTTGATTTTCTTGTTGCTTCATGTGATTATGTGCCATGACCAAATTCTCTTTTAGGGTATGGAGAATAGCCTCCCGAACTGTAAGCGTTTGGTCAACCGCCTGGACCTTTGAGACATTACATAAGTATGAGAGAACTGAATGTGGATTTTGTCCATATACCACTTCAAAAGGAGTCATGCGTGTAGATATATGGTATGAAGTGTTGTACCACCATTCATCTAGGGGTAACCATTGATCCCATTGATTTTTATTTTCCAAGGCAAAAAATCTCAAATATGTTTCCAAACACTTGTTGACAACTATCGATTGACCAACAGTCTGGGGATGATAAGTTGTGTTGAGATGAAATTGGGTGCCTTGTAGCTTGAACAGTTCTTGCCAAAAATTGCTGGTGAAAGTTGGGTCGCAATCAGAAACAATAGAATGCAGCATGCCATAAAGCTTGAAGACCTAATCCATGAAAAGTTGACCCACCATGGATACTGTAAATAGGTGTTGAAGAGCACATAAATGAGCATACTTGGAAAGGAGATCAACAACCACCATGATGACTGATTTATTTCCCGATTTGGGTAAGCTTGTAATAAAATCCATAGAGATATCCCTCCAAATAGTAGGTGGAATCGGAAGAAGTTGTAGTGTGCCCAGAGATTTGACTATTTCACCCTTGTTGCATTGACATACGTCACATTCAGCGACAAAATTATGAATATCTTGTTTCATGCCATCCCATAAAAAAGATCATTTGAGTGTTAGGGTCCTAACCCGCACATAGGTAGAACAATATATTCGGAAGTAATAAAGGTCAATATTAATAAGGCCTTTCAATAAAATAGAATAAGGCGGATGTAAGAAGACCTAATAGAAGCTTCCGCTTCTAGAAAGATCTTCCTCTAGATGCTTCTTTTTAGTATAAATAGGAGTCGAGGGTATGAGAAACCTAGCTTGGACATTATTGTAATAGAGCTCTGCTCAACTGGAGGTCGCCTCCTCAAAGAGGCCCGTGAACATTGCTTTCAAATTCAAAGTGATATTTATGTTGTTATTCTTATATCATTTCAGTGTTATTGTGGTAAATGTTCTGGTTATATTGTTGTTATTCTGCCATTACTATCATTTTATTTATGTTCTACATATATTTTATTTCTAATATATTACAAGTGGTATCAAAGTACTTTCCTCGGTAGAAAGTGTGGGTTAATTTTTTTTTAAGGGTAGAGACGTATTCCAACGTCTTTAAGCCATAGAGATCTATCGTTACGCACATAAACCCACAGTTGAGGGATTCATACATGCAGGAAATACAAGTGGTACTTAAGCGCACAATTGTTGGCCACCCTTATAACCCCTGTTGGTACACCTTTGAGTGGTAGTGCTTTAGACAACACCTCTGTACGGATCGACCTAGATTACCTCAAGGCCTCTTTAGATAAACCGATCGACCGCTTGACTTCTATAGTGTCACCGAGAACATCACTTGGGAAGATACTCTCTAGTACCTGGGTAGTCGGGTAATATGGATAAGGGTACAGTATATTGACGCACACGCACGCTCCCCACACCAGCAAGTCGAAAGGTCCGCGTGCTCACAGGATCTTTCCTTTCCCATGGCCCGAAGAACTCTAACACTCCTCTATTTCCCTATCGGGAAATCTGCACCCACAACAATCGTCGTGGGATCCCCCCTCTCTACAATTGGGAGATTGGACTTCGCAACTTCGCAAGGTCAATCGTCGAGCATTGGACTCTCAAATCCCCGGAACTTGACAACCAGTCAATGTTGACCTTTCCCTATCGGGGTTTTCCCTATCACAATTTCGACACTCGCGATGTCGAACAACTCGGTTCCCTGACTCCCGAATACCGATATGTCGAAACTCCGATATACTTCGTGATTTTGACTTTTCAACGCTTCACCTCATCAACATTTTGAAGTTCACAATATCGCGAATCCTGATGCAATTATTCGAGACTTCTCATCACAAAACCCCAAAATAGCATGCCACCTATCCACTGATTGAGTCATGTGGCCCCACACTATTCTATTAGCCGTCGAGATATTGCGTTTCGCGATTTCACGATTCCTGTTGCAATGTCTACGGGACTTCAACCCGCGAAACCCCTATATGGCCAATCTCGTGTGAATCTGACGACCCCTACGGCTCGAATCTATGGTCCTGCTCCTCCTGAGCTTTGAACCTGTTGGGAATACTTCATCATATCTCCCCTGCTCCTCTGTGAGATCTGTCAGCTCACGGGATGTCGCGAATCCTCCTCGAAGAATACCAACCATCCGTTCCTCCTAATGAAATCTGTGAAATGACTAATTGTTCCTTCATGGAACTCGTCCACCTGCAGCGCAAAATTACGACGCTTCTTACGAACTTCCAGTCGTAGCTTCCCTATGTTGTCCTTCAAAAAAATCGAAGGCCTTATCCTTCTTGAGCTTTCTTATAACTCTAAATCTTAGAGAAGACTCTTGCACGCACTCCTTGCGGCAACCTTCAGATACTTCCAAGTGTTGAGTTTCCTTCGACCCTGTGCACACCTACAACAACACTCTCTCAACAGTTCACTCAGGTTTGCAACCCTGAAATTTTCCTTAGCCTGCGCACTCCTTGCATGGCTTTTGTTCCTGTCTGCACTTTTGAGAGAATGAGAACAAAAGAAACCCTATCTGAACCCTCTGTCAATGCACTCCTTGCGGACACCTCAACTGCACTCCTTGCAAGAATTCTTACTCAGATAGAGAAACAATTGAAACTCATTCCTACTTCCTCTCAGACTTCAAACTCAAACATGAAATCATATACACAGCATATATAAAGAAAATTTATAACAGGAAGCAAACATTCATGAGCATATCATTCAACATCAATACACAAAGAACAAACACGAAACCATGAATTTGAATCAACTCTTTCTATTAATCCAAATATCTGTACATGGGTGTTCTTACACAAATCTCTGCTTCTCTTCTCTCTATGATATTCTTCCTGATTCAATAATATTACAATACACAATGAGGGTGTCTATATCTCATTTCCCTCTTGCACTCTCAAGCATTCTAATCTAGAATTAAATTCTATCTACCTACATTAACTACTTTAAATGCCTTCTACCTACTAAGGACGAGAGCAAATGGCTCAAGGTCCGTTTACATTATACAACTGCGCCTTCATTAAATTGACACATTTATGTTCGCGCATCAAATCCAAGAGAAATTCAAAAATTTCCCCAGCGCTTGTCCAATTGTCCGATGGCTTCCGCGTTGGCTCGCTTGATGTTGGTGATGCTCCTGCATCATACTCCCTCGCTTGAAAACTTTCATGGGATCCTATCCATGAGCTCACGCATGGTCTGTCCATGCTTCTGTATCTCTGCCTCACTTTCCCAGCTGACATCTTTAACTGCATGGTTCTTCCATTTGACTAGATACCCAAAGTATTGCTTTCACCTGGTCCTCTTACTCACTCTTTTATCCAGTATGCACTCCATCTGCGGCTTATCTGCAACTGGCATCTACTTTGTCCACTGGATCACTGGTTGCTCATTTCCAACTCTTGTTTCCCCAGCTCTATATGGGTACAAATCTGAGATATTGAATATCAAAGAAATTTCGATCCCATCGGGTAATTCAATCTCATAAGCATTTGCCCCAAATTTCTTCAAGACCCTGCATGGTCTGATTTTCTTCATCTTCAACTTATTATATGTTCCTCTTGGGAACCTTTCTTTCCTCAAATGTGCCAGAATCAAGTCACCAACCTCAAAATGAAGTTGTCTCTTATGTTGATCGGCTCTGCACTTATACTCCTGACTTGAATTCTGCAACCGCTCCTTCACCCGGCTGTGAAGTTCCTTCATCGCCTCTGTGAATTCTTCTGCACGAGCGCTCCTAGTCGTAGTCTGTTCTGAATCCCTCAACTTAGAAATTCCTCTTGGTTGCATGCCATAGACAAACTGAAATGGACTCTGCCCTGTGCTCCTGTTAACCGAGTCATTATAAGCAAACTCTGCCTATGGTAATATGTTGTCCCACTGGTTGTGGTGTTCTGTCACCAAGCTTCTCAACAAGTCTACCAGAATTCTATTTACCACCTCTGTCTGTCTGCCCGTCTAAGGATGATAAGCTGAAATAAATGACAAGTTAGTTCCCAGCTTCTTCCATAAGGTCCTCCAAAAATTCCCTATGAATTTTGTATCTTGATCCGAAACAATGCTTCTCAGCAACCCATGAAGTCGAATGACCTCTTTGAAAAACAGATTCGCAATGTGAGTTGCGTCACTGGTTTTCTGACATGGAATGAAGTGTGCCATCTTGGAAAATCTATCCACCACCACAAAGATTGAATCAAAACCTCTTTGTGTTCTTGGCAACCCCAATACAAAATCCATGTTGATTGCATCCCACGGCCTCTCTCGTATGGGCAATGGTTGATAAAATCCTTCATTCTGCTTCCTTCCCTTCGAATGCTAGAAAACTCTATATCTGTCCATGAATCTCTTGACATATGCTCGCATTCCTGGCCAAAAATATGACTCATTCAGCTTTGCAAATGTTTTGTCATGACCAAAGTGCCCTGCCAATCCTCCATTGTGTTTCTCCTTCGGCAGATTCTCCCTCATGGAGCATTTCGGAATACACAGTTGATTACCTCTAAACAGTAATCCTTCTTGGATCATGTAGTCTTTCCATTGTCTTCTATCCCTGATAATTAGATTCTCAGTTGCTTCATACACCTCCTTAAAATCCTGATCATCAACGTACATGTCCCTAAGATCATCAAAACCTAGCGTTTTGACTATGAACTCCTGCAACAACAAACACTTCCTACTCAAAGCATCAACAACTTTGTTAGTAGTACCAGAAATATGATTAGTCACAAAAGTGAAATTCTGCATATACTCAACCCATTTGACATGTTTCTGATTCAACTTCTCCTATTGAGTCACAAACTATAATGCATGATTGTCACTATACAAGACAAACTCTTTCAGGATCAAGTAATGCCTCCATTTATTCAATGCCTAGATGATAACATAGAACTCCTTATCATAAGTGGAGTACTTCACTTTCGCTTCATTCATATTCTCACTTAAATACACTATCGGCCTGTCTTCCTAACTCAAGACTGCCCCAATTGTAAATCCACTTGCATCGCATTTCACTTGAAATGTCTTCTAGAAATCCGACAACACCAAAACTGGTTGTTCCGTAATCTTCCTCTTCAACATATTGAAACTCATCTCACCTTCCTCTATCCAGTGAAAATATTTGTGTCTCTTCTTCACTATATCCATCATCGCTGCACTAATTCCACTGAAATTCCTAATGAATTTTCGGTAGAAACTAGCCAATCCGTGAAAACTTCTCACCTCAAAGATATTCTTCGGTGATGGCCAATTCTTAATCACTTCCACCTTATCTGGATCCATCCTCAACTCATTTGCAGAAATAACAAATCCCAAGTAAATAAGATCCGTCTTCATGAATGAGGACTTATTCATGTTTATCAACAGTTTCTCCTGCTGCAATTTCTGCATCATTGTATCCAAATGCTTCAGATGTTCTGCCACTATTTTACTGTAGATCAGTATGTCATCTAAATACACAATGAAAAATTTTCTGATGAACTACCTCAGGAATTCGTTCATAAACCTCATGAAGGTACTCAGCTCATTTGTTAAGCCAAACGGCATAGAAATCCATTCATACAATCCTTCATTTGTTTTGAATGTTGTCTTCCACTCATCACCTTCTCTCATGCGGATCTGGTGATAACCACTTTTCAAATCAATCTTTGAAAAATACTTTTCTCCGCTCAAGCAATCCATCAGATCATCCATCCTTGGAAATGGAAATATGTACCTGATGGTTATCTTATTAATCGCCCTCGAGTCAGTACACATACTCCAACCTTCATCTTTCTTAGGACTGAGTATTGTTGGAACAACACATGGCATCAAGCTTTCCCTGACCAAACCTTTGTCCAACAAATCTTGGACTTGTCTTTTGACCTCTTCATTCTCTTGCGGCATCAATCTGTACATGGCTTTGTTTGGCAAATTGGCTCATGGTATGAGATCAATATGATGACTCACACTTCTAATCAGTGGCAACGAACGAGGTAGTTCGTCCACTATGATGTCAGTGAACTCTTCTAGTAGTTCTTGAACTTCTTCTGGTAAATCATCCACCCTTGTGCTAGTCAAAACAATTCTAGGCTTTCTGACCACATTGAACTGTGGAAGCTCCTTCTTCTTAAACTCTGTAAGAAGTTCCTTCCCACTCATAAGAAGTACAGTGTTTCTTACTTCCGGTTTCACCTACTTATCCTTGATTGGAAGCAACATGTGTGTCCTCCCATTCTTCTCCAGGGTGTATGTGTTCATTCTCCCATCATGAATCACATTTATGTCATATTTCCATGGTCTACCCAGGAATAGATGACAAACATCCATAGGAATGACATCACATAAGATTTTATCATTATATCATCCTATCTTAAATTCAACTAAACATTGTTTAGTGACAGTTACCTTATGTCCTTTCTGTAGCCACGAAACTTTGTATGGGCTTGGATGATCATTTGTCTCCAGCTCCATCTTCTCTACCATCTCTGTAGATATGAGATTATCCATGCTACCACTGTCCACAATAACCTTGCATACCCTATCCTTGGTCTTGCAAGCAGTCCTGAAAAGTCTGGTCCTTTGAACTGAACTCTCCACCTCCATCTGGGGTGTCAAAAGGACTTTTCGCATCATCAATGATCTTCTGCCTTCAGCATCTTCTGCCTCAACATCCCGCCACTTTGCTTCGGTGATGTGAGATTCTCCACTTTCTTTCTTCTTTTCTGGACACTCGTAATACTTGTGCCCATTCTTTCCACATGTGAAGCATGTTATTACTCCACCTCTTCCTCTTCCTCTACCTCTAGTACGAGGAAAAGTGTTATTGTCAGCATAATCTCCTCTCTGCTCAGTATGTTGCCCTCTATGTTCAACATATGGCCTTCTCTGTGAGGTCCCACCTCTCTCAGTTCGAGTCTGAGGTTTCTTCCAGTCCTCTTTGGGCTTCTAATATTTATCCTGGGCAACTAATTTGCCTCTGGGCTGACTTCTGCCTCGGCCTCTCTGACTCTTCTTTCGGCTCAGCTTCTCTTCAGCTTTCAGAGCCATCTGATAAGAATCTTCCACTGTTCAGATGGTTACCATGCTCATCTCATCCTAGATATCATATCTCAGGCCATTCATATATCTAGCAAATTTTTCATCATCGCTCTCTCGATGACCTTCCCTGATGTTCAGTTTATAGAATTCCTCAGTGTATTCTTTCACTGTCATCAACTTCTGTCTCAGGTTCTGCATCCTCCTGAACAAAGTAATTTGATAATCTCTAGGGATGAATTTTGCCTTCATCTTCGCGATCATTCTATCCCAGCTCTTGATCTTTTGCTTTCCCTTGCAGCATCTGTCAGCTTGTAGTTCATCCCACCACAATGATGCATGTCCTTTTAATCTTGTGACAGCATGCTTGACCTTCTTGTCTTCCTCAACATCTTCATAGTCAAATTATGTGTCCAGAGCTCTAATCTAGTCTAGAAGCTCCTCTACATCCAGATTTCCCTCGTAAATTGGAATGTCCATCTTCTCTCTTGCACCCATCCTTGTAATAGATTTAATCAAACACTCGTTTGATGTATCTTTAGTTGCAACTTCTTCCTCACGTTCAGCCTCAAATTCACTTTCGAAATCACTCAGATCTCCTGCACTGGCTCTTTGTCTTTGCGCTATCTCCATGTCTTCAAATCTAGCTCGTAGATCACACATCTCTCTCTCCATGACTGGATCTGTCATCTGCCTGCCTCTTCTTCTTGGCATTTCCCTCTCCTCTGGTGGATCGGGTGTTTGCATGTCCCTTCTCCTTGGCGGCATGGTGAATTCTCTTTCTTCTCTGCTATAGAAATCAAAGAACCTTTCTCTGCTCTGATACCAAACTTGATGTAGTGTATCAGAGTGCTCTTTACCTCTTACGCCTCCCTCGCTTGAAATACACAGACAAGAATCAGGCTCTGATACCACTTGACGCACACTCACTCTCCCCACACCCGCGGGTCCAAAGGTCTACGCGCTCACATGATCTTTCCTTTCCCACGGCCCGAAGAATTCTAACGCTCTTCTATTTCCCTATCGATAAATCTTCACCCACAACAATCCTTGTGGGATCCCCCCTCTTTACAATCAGGAGATCGGACTTCGCAACTTCACGAGGTCAATGGTCGAGCATTGGACTCTCGAATCCTCAGAACCCGACAACCAGTCAATGTTGACCTTTCCTTATCGGGGTTTTCCCTGTCGCGATTTCGGCACTTGCGATGTCGAACAACTCAGTTCCCCGACTCCCGAATCCCAATATGTCGAAACTTCGATATACTTCGCGAGTTTGACTTTTCAACGCTTCACCTCATCGGCATTTCGGAGTTCTCAATATCGTGAATCGTGATGCAATTATTCGGGACTTCTCACCGCGAAACCCCGAAATAGAGTGCCACGTGTCCACTGATTGACTCATGTGGCCCCACACTATTCTATTAGCCATTGGGATATCGTGTTTCACGATTTCGTGATTCCTGTTGCAACGTCTATGAGACTTCAACCCGTGAAACCCCAATATGGCCAATCTCATGTGAATCTGACGGCCCCTACGGCTCGGATCTACGGTCCTTCCCCTCCTGAGCTTTGAACCTGTTGGGAATACTTCACCGTATCTCCCCTGCTCCTCTGTGATATCTGACGGCTCACGGGATGTCGTGAATCCTCCTCGAAGAATACCGACCGTCCGTTCCTCCTAATGAAATCTGCGAAATGACTAATTGTTCCTCTGCGAAACTTGTCCACCTACAGCACAAACTTACGACGCTTCTTACGAACTTCTAGTCACAGCTTCCCTGCGTTGTACTTCAACAGATTTGAAGGCCTTATCCTTCCTGATCTTTCTTATAACTCTGAATCTTAGAGAATACTCTTGCACGCACTCCTTGTGGAAACCTTGAGATACTTCCAAGTGTTGAGTTTCCTTTGACCCTGCGCACACCTGCAGCAGCAGTCTCTCAACAGTTCACTCAGGTTTGCAGCCCTAAAATTTTCCTTAGCCTCCGCACTCCTTGCACAGCTTCTGGGCCTATCTTCACTTTTGAGAGAATGAGAACAAAATCAACCCTATCTGAACCCTTTGTCAACGCACTCCTTGCGGACACTTCAACTACACTCCTTGCAGGAATTCTTACTCAGATAGAGAAACAATTGAAACTCATTCCTACTTCCTCTCAGACTTCAACTCAAACATGAAATCATATACACAGCATATATAAAGAAAATGTATAACAAGAAGCAAACATTCATGAGCATATCATTCAGCATCAATACACAGAGAACAAATAAGAAACCATGAATTTGAATCAACTCTTTCTATTAATCCAAATATCTGTACATGGGTGTTCTTAGACAGCTCTTTGCTTCTCTTCTCTCTATGCTCTTCTTCCCTATTCAATAATATTACAATACACAATGAGGGTGTCTATATCCCGTTTCCCTCTTGCGCTCTCAAGCAATCTAATCTAGAATTAAATTCTATCTACCTGTATTAACTACTTTAAATGCCTTCTACCTACTAAGGATGAGACAAAATGGCTCAAGGTCCGTTTACATTATACAAGTGCGCCTTCATTAAATTGACACATTTATGTCCGCGCATCAAATCTAAGAGAAATTCAAAAATTGCGCTAGTGCTTGTCCAACTGTCCGATGGCTTCCGCGCTGGCTCGCTTGATGTTGGTGATGCTCTTGCATCATATATCCTCCTTAGTTAGTGCCCTAAGATATTGGGATGAGTACTACTGTTGGATCCCACACCTATATCAGAGAGATATAGCACAAGGCAAACCCTTGTCCGTAGAACCCTTGAATACCTAACCCTTGGGGACAGAAACATAATCAAATTAAAACAGACAAGATCTATTTCCGCACAACTGTGTTCGGGTTGCTATTTAAATACACATTTCTTTTTGGTTAAGCATTTGGGCATTTCATCTCTACAGTATTCTTCAGACCGGAGTATAACTCCATAAAAAAAAAAAAAACTCTCTGCATTTTCACCCTTATTTGAGACCTATTCCATTCGATTCATCTCTTCGCCCTTATCACATTCATCCATATCATTTTTCGGAAAAAAAAATTCACCCTACCCGCCCCTTTTCAGTTTTCCAATCCTCATGGCCCATACTTGTAGCCAAGACTTGGACGCTCGCTTAAACACCTTGCAATATGGTCTCATTGAGACTCAACAAGAAGTGAAACAAATTAGTGCCAATGTTGCCTCCATCAATACAACCATGCAGTCCTCAATGGGGGAAATCAAACAAGTCCTCACCACCAGGGATGATTTTAGGGGCTAAACTTTGCTCATGGGCTAAGTTTCCATGGTTTTTCCAAAAAAGAGATTCGTTATTTTAAAAATGATTCGCCCAAATTCTATGGGATAAAATTATTTTACCTTAAAAATCGCCAAAAATTTATAAAAACTTAGAAAATCCTTAGAAATTTGAATAATTTTACAAAAATATCGCCAATCATTTATAGTTGGCATATGAAGGATTAGTAAGATTCACCAAGGTTTCTACATTTTAAAATAAATTTCCATCCTTAAAATCATCCCTACTCACCACCCAGCTTGAATCAATCTTTTTGGCACTCTCCACCAAACTGCATATCCCTATAGATAACCCTTCCTCTTCCTCACCTCCACATACTGAAGGTGATCATTCCTCTCATTCCCATACCTTGCAAAACCATCACTTTCAATGTGACCTACATCTTCCGCGGGTGGATGTGACCAAATTTGATGGCCCAGACCCCACTGGTTGGGTAACCCAAATGGAACATTACGTCTCTTTATACGGCATTACAGATGATTTGGCCAAACTCTGGTATGGTGTTCTCCATCTAGATCAAGAACGTTGGCAATGGTGACAATGGAGAAAAACTTCTCATCAAGGGTATATTGATTGGACACACTTTGTGGCAGAGCTTTATTAACGCTTTGACACTGACACCAACCATTTGGGCCATTTGACAAAGCTGAAACAATTAGGAACAGTGGAAGAATTTATAACTTCCTTTGAGTGCTTGGCTTTTAGAACAGAGGGCATGTCTAATGCCTTTTTCCGAGAGTGTTTTATCAATGGCCTCAAGGATGAAATTCGGGCCCATGTCCTCATGGCTCAGCCTGAAAGTTGGGTGGAGGCTACCAAAATAGCTAAAGAATCACAATAGGTTGTATCTTCTCAAAACCAAAAACCCTCCTTTATTCCTTGCCCTAAACTAGTAAATCCCACTACTCCCTCTGCTCCACTAAAAATCCAAAAATTGACCAGGGCTGAAATGGTTGAACACCAACTCAAAGGCCTTTGTTATAAGTGTGATGAAAAATATTTCCTGGGCCACAAGTGTAAAGAAAAAAATATTTTTATGGCCATCTCCGAGGATATTTTGGAAGAAGAAGAAGAAACCCCCTCTGTATCTGATTCACCTGAATCCACTGACATAACCCCTCCCTTAGCCCCTCCCGAAGAAGAACTAGTCATTTCCCTCAATGCTCTCACTAGTTTCTCTACTCCCCAAACCCTCAAGCTAATCGATTACATCAAGCATTGGAAGGTCATCATTCTGGTTGAGAGTGGTAGCACCCATAATTTTATTCATCACCACATTTCCCAAGAAACTCATTGCTACATCCATGCCGTCAATAATTTCCAAATCATGATTGCCAATGGTGGTTCCATGAAATGTGAAGGGCGTTGTGAAAATGTGCATCTCCAAATTGGTTACTACCACCTAAAATCCCATATGTTTGCTATCGACATGGGAGGTTGTGACATTGTATTGGGTGCAGACTGGCTAAGGACTTTGGGTCCCATTCTCATGGATTTTAAAGACTTAACCATGCAATTCGACCAGGAGGGCCACCAATATAGTTTCCAAGGCATCATCGTCGGTTCACCTAAGATCATTAGTTCCCATCTCATGGAAAAGCTGCTCAAAAAGGGCCATTCTAGTGCTATCGCCGAACTCCATGCTATACAAGCAACAGAGACACCCTCGGTATCGCAAGACCTCCAAGACATCCTTTCTAAACATCAATTGGTCTTTTCCACTCCCCAAGGCCTCCCTCCTTCCCATGGTGTTCATGATCATTCCATTCCTCTTGTACCCGAAAGCCTTCCTCCCAATATTCATCTGTATTGTCACCCCTTTTCCCAAAAACATGAAATTGAGAAAATGGTCCAGGAACTCAATAATGCAGGCATTATCCACCCTAGTACGAGCCCCTACTCGTCTCTTGTGTTCATGGTCCTAAAGAAAGAAGGTTCTTGGAGAATGTGTCTTGACTTCCGTGCCCTCAACAAACTTACCATCAAAGACAAATTCCCCATTCCTGTCATTGATGACCTCCTGGATGAATTGAGTGGTGCCCAATTCTTCACTAAACTAGATCTCCATTCGGGCTACCACCAGACATGTATGAAAGAGGAAGACATTCCCAAGACTACCTTTAGAACTCATGAGGGCCACCATTTGTTTTTGGTCATGCCCTTTGGATTGTGTAATGCCCCCTCCACCTTCCAAAGCCTCATGAATCATGTCTTCCATCCTTTTCTCCGCCATTTTGTCTTAGTTTTCTTTGATGATATCCTCATCTATATAAAAACTTGGATAGACCATCTTGCTCATGTGGATCGAGTTCTCCATCTACTCTCTCAGCACCAACGTTTCCTGAAACAGTCTAAATGTGCTTTTGGCACCTCAGAAGTAGAATACTTGGATCATCTGGTTGGCAAAGATTGCGTCAGGGTGGATTTTAAAAAGATTGAATCTATGCAAGACTGGCTTCACCCAAAGACTCTTAATATCTTGCGTGTATTTCTAGGCTTAATAGGGTATTATCACAAGTTTGTTAAGAATTATGGGAAGATTGTAGCACCTCTCACTGCTCTCCTCAAAAAGAACTCTTTCACTTGGACTCCAGCCACTACTCAAGCTTTTCAAACCTTGAATATGGATATGTGCACCACTCTAGTCCTCGCCCTTCCCGATTTCACAAAGACCTTTGTGTTGGAATGTGATTCCTTAGGGAAAGGAATTGGTGTTGTCCTTATGCAGGAGGGTCAACCTTTGGCCTTTACCAGTAAGCAACTATTTGAAAGAAATCTTGGCAAATCCATCTATGAAAAGGAAATGTTGGCTATTCTACATGTTGTGGATCTGTGGCATCCTTATCTATTGGGGAAACGTTTCCAAATTAATACAGACCATCAAAGCCTCAAGTATTTTCTGGAACAATGGATTTCCTCACCAGAACAACAAAAACGGGTGACTAAACTTTTTGGATATGATTATGAGATCATTTATAAGAAAGGAAAATACAATGTGGTTGTAGATGCACTTTCCTAAAAATATGAAGATGAAGGATCCCTTTTCTCTCTTTCATTCATTATACCAGATTGGCTCCAAGACGTTCACCAAGAATGGTTACAAGATCCCAAAAGTTCGCAATTGATCCACCAATTGCAGTCTAATGATCCATCTTCCCCAGGGTACTCTTGGCTCCATGAGGAACTTAGATACAAAGATTGTTTGTATGTAAGTAAACAATCAAAGCTTAAATCCACTGTACCTTCTGAGCTTCATGCTACACCCACAGCAGGGCACTCTGGGTTCACCAAAACCTATGATAGGGTCAAACGTTCCTTTTTCTGGGATGGTATGAAACAAAAAATTTCTAATTTTGTAGCTGAATTTGATGTGTGTCAACGCAACAAGGGAGAAACAGTCAAATCACCGGGCACACTACAACCACTCCCAATTCCACCAGCTATTTGGAAGGATATCTCTATGGATTTTATTACTAGCTTACCCGAATCAGGAAATAAATCCATCATCATGGTGGTTGTTGATCTCCTTTCCAAGTATTCTCATTTTTGCGCCCTTCAACACCCGTTTACATCATCCATGGTGGCTCAAATATTCATGGATCGGGTCTTCAAGCTTCATGGCATGCCGCACTCTATTGTTTCTGATCACGACCCAACTTTCACAAGCAATTTTTTGCAAGAACTGGTCAAGATACAAGGCATCGAATTGCATCTCAGCACAACTTATCATCCCCAGACTAATGGACAAACAGAAGTTGTCAACAAGTGTTTGGAAAAATATTTGAGGTGTTTTGCCTCGAAAAAGAAAAATCAGTGGGGTCAACGGTTACCCCTAGTTGAATGGTGGTACAACACTTTATACCATACAACTACACACATGACTCCTTTTGAAGCAGTATATGGATAGAATCCACCTTCAATGCTCTCATACTTACCGGGTGCCTTGAAGTTCTAGGCGGTTGACCTAACACTTACAACTCAAAAGGCTATTCTTCGTACCCTCAAAGAGAATTTGGTCATGGTGCAAAATCACATGAAGCAACAAGAATATCAAGGTCACTCTGAAAGTCAATTTGCAGAAGGGGATCAGGTGTTTCTTCAACTGAAACCTTACAAGCATGTGGGACAAGTCACCTATTAGTTAGCTTTGCCTAGCCATTCGAAGCTACATCCGGTTTTTCATGTTTCATTCTTAAATAAGGTGATTGGAGCTAAGTGCCAAATTCAAACCAACCTTCCAGAGTTAGATGAAGAAGGATCCATTTGGCTACAGCCAGAAGTAGTAGTGTTGGACCAGTGTGAGCGTCGCCTATGTCAGAGAACCATCAAGGAAGTGCTAGTCCAGTGGAAAGATACATCTCCAACAGATGCCACTTAGGAACCAACCACCATTCTGCAGCAATTTCCTCATCTCCATCCTTGAGGACAAGGTTGTTTTTAAGGGGGTGGACATGGTAGGGTGCTAACCCACACATAGGTAGAACAATATATTTGGATATAATAAAGGTTAATATTAATAAGGCCTTTCAATAAAATAGAATAAGGTGGATGTAAGAAGACTTAATAGAAGATTCCACTTCTAGAAGGATCTTCCTCTAGATGCTTCATTTTAGTGTAAATAGGAGTCGAGGGTATGAGAACCCTATCTTGGATATTATTGTAATAGAGATCTTCTCAACTAGAGGTTTCCCCCTCGAAGAGGCCCATGAACATTCCTTTCAAATTCAAAGTGTTATTTCTGTTGTTATGCTTATATCATTTCAATGTTATTATGGTGAATGTTCTGGTTATATTGTTGTTATTCTTCCATTACTAGCATTTTATTTATGTCCTGCATACATTTTATATCTGGTATATTACATTGACCTTGTTATAGGTTTTGGTAAACCCAACATGCCCAGCTATGGGTGTAGCATGAAGCTCAGAAAGTACCATGGATTTAAGTTTTGATTGTTTACTTAAATACAAACAGTCTTTGTATCGAAGCTCATCATGGAGCCAACAATACCTTGGGGAAGATGGAGCATTAGAATGCAATTGTTGGATCAGATGTGAACTTTTGGCATCTTGTAGCCATTCCTAGTGAACGGCTTGGAGCCAATCTGGTACAATGAAAGAAAGAAAAAAAAGGGACCCTTCATCTTCATGTTTTTAGGAAATTGCATCCGCAACCAAATTATCTTTTCCTTTCTTGTAAATGATCTCATAATCATATCCAAAGAGCTTGGTCACCCACTTTTGTTGCTCCTGGGAGGAAATTCATTATTCCTGAAAATACTTGAGGCTTTCATGGTCTGTCTTAATTTGGAAGTGTTTCCCCAATAGATAAGGGCGCCACAGATCAACGACATGTAGAATAGCCAACATTTCCTTTTCATAGATTGATTTGCCCATATTTCTTTAAGATAGTTTCTTGTTGGTAAAGGCCAAAGGTTGACCTCTCTTGCATAAGGACAACACCAATTCCTTTCCCTGAAGCATCACATTCCAAGACAAAGGTCTTGGTGAAATCAGGAAGGGACAGGACTAGAGTGGTGCACATGGCCATATTCAAGGTTTGAAAATATTGAGCAGTTGTTGGAGTCAAAGTGAAAGAGTTCTTTTTTAGGAGTGCAGTGAGAATGTTGCAATCTTTCCATAATTCTTAACAAACTTTGTATAATAAACTGTTAAGCCCAGAAATCCACGTAAGATTTTGAGAGTCTTTGGGTGAGCCCAGTCTTGAATAGCTTCAATCTTTTTAGGATCCACCCGGATGTCGTCCTTGCCAACCAGATGACCTAAGTACACGACTTCTGAGGCGCCAAAAGCACATTTAGACTGTTTCAGGAAAAGTTGGTGCTGAGAGAGTAGATGGAGAACTCGATCCACATGGGAAAGATGGTCTGTCAAGTTTTTTCTATAGATGAGGATATAATCAAAGAAAACAAAGACAAAATGATGGAGAAAAGAACAGAAGACATGATTCATGAGGCTTTGGAAGGTGGAGGGGGCATTACACAAGCCAAATGGCTTGACCAAAAACTCATAGTGGCCCTCATGAGTTCTAAAGGCGGTATTGGGAATGTCTACCTCTTTCATACGTATCTGGTGGTAGACAAAATAAAGATCAAGTTTAGTAAAGAGATGGGCACCACTCAATTCATCCAAGGGGTCATCAATGACAGGAATGGGAAATTTGTCTTTAATGGTAAGTTTGTTGAGGGTACAGAAGTCAGGACACATTCACCAAGAACCTTCTTTCTTTAGGACCATGAACATAGGATAAGAATAGGGGCTCGCACTAGGGAAGATAATGCCTGTGTTAAGGAATTCCAGGGCCATTTTCTCAATTTCATTTTTTTGAGAAAAGGGGTGACGATACGAATGGATATTGGGAGGAAGGATTCCTGGTACAAGGGGAATGGAATGATCATGAACACCATGGGAAGGAGGGAGTCCCTAGGAGTGGAAAAGACCAGATGATGTTTAGAAAGGATGGATTGGAGGTCTTGCGGCACTGAGGGTGTCTCTATTGCTTGTATGGCATGGAGTTGGGCAATAACACCAGAATGAAATTTTTTGAGCGGCTTTTCCATGTGATGGGAACTAATGATCTCAGGTGAACCGACGATGATTCCTTGGAACTTATATTTTTGGCCCTCCTAGTCGAATTGCATGGTTAATTCCTTAAAATCCATGAGAATGGGACCCAAAGCCCTTAGCCAGTCTACACCCAACAGAATGTCACAACCGCCCATGTTGATAGAAAACATATGAGATTTCAGGTGGTAGTCACCAATTTGGAGACGCACATTTTCACAACGCCCTCTAGATTTCATGGATCCACCATTGGCAATCATGATTTGGAAATTATTGATGGCATGGATGTAACAATGAGTTTCTTGGGAAATGCGGCGATGAATAAAATTATGGGTGCTTCAACTATCAACTAGAATGATGACCTTCCTATGTTTGATGTAATCGATTATATTGAGGGTTTGGGGAGCAGAGAAGCCAGTGAGATCATTGAGGGAAATGATTGGTTCTACTTCGGGAGGGTCTGAGGGAGGGGTTATGTCAGTGGTTTCAGGTGACTCAGACACAAAGGGGGTTTCAACATCCTCTTCCGAAATATCCTCTGAGATGGCCATAAAAAGATTTTGTTCCTTACACTTGTGGCTCGGGAAGTATTTGTCATCACAATTATAACAAAGGCCTTTGATTTGGCGTTCATCCATTTCATCCCTGGTCAATTTTTGGATCTTTAGTGAAGTGGAGGGAGTAGTGGGATTTACTAGTTTAGTGCAAGGGATAAAGGATAGTTTCCAGTTTTGAGAAGATACAACATTTTGTTCTTCTTTATCAATTTTAGTATCCTCCACCCAACTTTGAGGCTGAGCCATGAGGACATGGGCCTGAATCTCATCCTTGAGGCCATTGATAAAACACTCTCAGAAAAAGGCATCAGAAATGCCCTTTGTTCGAAAAGCCAGGCACTCAAACGCAACTATAAAGTCTTCCACTATTCCTGATTGTTTCAACTTTGTCAAACAACCCAAATGGTTGGTGTCAGTGTCAAAGAATTCATAAAGCTCTGCCACAAATTGTGTCCAAGCAATATACCCTTCAAGAGAATGTTTTCTCCATTGCCACCTGTTGTAACAGATATCAAAATTGGCTATGTTGCCCAAGGTACAAATTGGTTTACATTCATTTACATTTGATCATGTATACGGTAGCACTGAGTCTCCTTCCACACCCATTTTTGAAGAATGTGTTGCTCCACTTGTTGATGGTTTGTCCCATGGCTACAATGCTACGGTCAACATATGGAAGAATTGGTTCTGTATTAACGATATTTAGGTTTAAATTACTTATTGAAGACATTGTAGTCCGTCTAAGTTCATATGCCTTGAAAATGTTGAGTTCCATTTCTGAAGGCGATCTTCGATGTGCTATCACATGATTGAAAAGTGTTGCCTGCTGTTTGGATCATTTGTTGTTATGATGGTGGATATTTGATGATAAGCTCGAGGTCTCAATGTTGAAGTTCTTCCCTCCTACCATCAAAGTTGTTTCCAGCATCTCCAACTGTTAATTCTACCCACTGTCAGGTTGAGGCCTATCCTGTCATTATTGCAGGAAATGAACTTGAGGTTCATGTGAGGTATATGTTAATGAACGAGAACTTTTCATAGTATGCAGATGGAAAAATTGAAAAAAAACTTGAAGGTCTGATGTCAGCTCTGGGCAAATGAGCATCTACAATTGTTGCACGTGTGCATATAGCGGGTACTTCATGCAAGGTTCTTGACCAAGAAAATTTTGAAAAGTCCATGTTGGAGAAGTTAATATGGATTTTATCATTTCAGAGATCACCACTAAGGATCGACTGCATATGCAAACATGGGTGATTCCACGATATAATTTTCAGTATTTCCTACCTTTTGAGAAACAAAGGATTAACCAGCTCATTGAAGATTCCATATTGGACGCAGAGAAGAAGGCATAAAAAGTTATAGGTTTGGGTCTTCTGAACAAGAATGAGGACTTGAACGAAAGTGGAAAACTATTTCTCAAGCGACACGATAATCTCAGAATCCATATTGTTGATGGTACTACCTTAGTAGCTTCTTTTATTTTGAATTCCATTCTGGAGAAGGAAACGTTTGAGGTGCTTCTTATTTCTCTGAGAGAATCCAAGGTGGGATTTGGTATAGCAAGGGTGCTTTGTGAATGCGGGTTAGGGTTCAGCTTCTGGTGGACTCAGAAGAGAAAATCGAGAAATCAAAGCCTCAAGAATTTAGACACAACCTCTTCCATGTCACAAGTTACCAGTCATGCATTACCTGCAAGACATGGATCGTAGGCAGATCACTCAGTCGAGAAGATCAAATGAAGTCACCTGAGGGAACTCGTTTTATTCCATTTCTTCCTTTTCTGATTCCAAATGTTTGTACTGACTGCAATTATGAAACCGTTCCTGCAATGAGTGTGCCCAAGAATCTTGAAAATCTGTGTGCCTGTGAAAACGGGTTGCCCAGAAGAGTTATGAGCGCATGGCGTGTTGGAGGAATTGTGCATGCACTGGAAAATTGGAGTAATCATGAATATGTATGTCATTGATATTTCCAAAGAGTATATTATGGCAGGTGGCTTCATGTGATAATTGGGACGTCACCCTTGTGATAACGAGGGTGTTACCATTCACCAGGTGCTCGTCAGTGATGGTGCAGAACGTGGAGGCGCATGCAAGAGAATCCACGAGGTGGACTCACCGCCTTTCTCAACCCTACCGCTGTCGATGTATTTTTTGTTTGTGCGTTGTAGAAATCCCCGGACATGATGGCCAGTGCATCTTGGAAACCCGGCTACTCTCCTGCAAGAAGACTCTCATCAGGACGGCCATGTTCTCAATTGGCCCATGCATCATCTCATCGCTCTCGGAATAGCTCGGGGCTTGCTTTTCTTCACACCAACACACACTTGACCATTATCCATGGAGACGTGAAGACAAACAATGTGCAGTTCGACGCAGATTTTGAGGCCCATCTCTCGGATTTTTGCCTTGATAGGCTAGCGGAAATTCCAGTAGATCCTTCTTCATCCACGTTGACGCCTGTTGGGTCTCTGGGACATGTTTCTCCTTAGATAAATTAATAGCGCAGCTGACAACAGAATCCGATTTCTATAGCTTTGGAATTGTATTGCTGGAGCCTCTGACGGGTAGAAGGCCGGTGATGTTTACCCAAGACGAAGATATAGTGAAATGGAAGAATACAGTGAGAGACTCAAGCTTCTGAATCTGCCGAGGCAACTTCACAATGAGGATGAAACGACACTGCTTCCATTGGCCTTGTGCTTGGCTATAGGACATGGTTCGATTTCATGAATAATATGGGGCACTGCAATTTCGAGTTTGTTCCCTCGTGGGCATTTAAGATCTTTCCTCCTCTGAAATACATCATGTACACACCCTCATTTCACTCTTTACACCATTCTCAAGTGCACACCAACCTCTGTCTTTTCATGCCTCGCTGTATGGAACAGTGGACAAATCTTCTGATACTCTCTATGAATCTGCATGAGAAGGACTCAAGGAGAAAGTTGATTTCGTGTATCTGACTCATATGACAAGCGTGATTGTGGTCATGATAGAAATATGGCAACTGATTTGCCCCCAACGCATGAGGCCAGAAATACTTGCGAGGTTGTGAAATGCAATGCATGCACTTCCCATCCGTACCTTTACAGTGGCTGCGCCTGCCTGAAGCCGAGCACTAATCGATGTTGTCAAAATTCTGCTCATTCGTATGTTTGAAAGCAGTGTATCTGAGATAAAGCTGCATGGAAGCAATAAAATCAACAATTCTCATGAGCAGCATATAAGCCCATCTCAATCAAGTGATCGGGCACATGAGATTGTTGTTGTAATTGAACCATTAAAAGATTAATAGCAATCTTGTGGGTTTCGACCAAAGCGCCATCCAAGACAATGGATTTCCTCAATACCCAAGTTCCGAGGATCGTGAAAATTTTCGGATTGTAGTTCAAAGGTTACCTCTCGATTCTTCCATTGTTTTAGGAGGAAATATTACCTCTCGATTCTTGTTAAATATCATTTGTATTCCTCTCTGTTTGATAGGTAACATTCTAGTAATTCATTGGATCATACAGGAAGATTACCCTTGATGGACGATCTGGTCAAAGGTTTTTTGTAATCTTATGTGTTTGGTAACCTTCCAAATAGTAATTCGCGCATTTGGCAGTGGCGGGGTTCAGAAGACAAACCGTTTCAGATTCCTGGAACGCCAAGGGTTTTTTCCTTTTAAAAAACCTGATGTATGTAACAAGGAAAAAGGGGGCACATGAGGATAGCACTGAGGGAAAACCTCTGTGAAGAGGGGTTCCATTGTATTACTGAGTTATTTTGTAAGCCATTAATGGAGTAATAAAGATGATTTTTTCCTTGTAACTGTGAGATTCATCACGATTGATTTCTTCCGGCCTGTTCTTCTCCTTTTCAGCTGTGTTAAATATGTTTGGACTTCATTTATGTGTTCCTTACCCACAGTTGATATTGTTATTACCATTTTGTTTATTTCTTCCCGTGTACAAGTTTGTTTTCCTGTAACTGCACTTCATTTCGTTTTCTTCTAGCTAGTGTGCTTCGTTATACTTTAGTACGACCACTACTATAACGAAAGGATTTGGGTTTTCTGTAATTGTTTATTGTCTTTCCTCTGCACCAGCTATCAGCAGGTGTAAGACCAATCTGCATTTTCAGAATTCTGCATATATCCTTTGCTACATCGGCCTTTCCTTTTTCTTTTCTCTGATGCATCATGATTTATCAAAGCGTTGAAAGATAGACTTACTTTGCCTCACTTTCCACAAGTTAAATGATCTCTGTTATTGTCTCCTTTCTTCGGTTTTTATTTGACTCCATGCCCAATGGACCATTTCCCTGGTTTAACCCCTAAACTCTAAAAATCCAAGACCATCATTTACCCATAAATCTGCCCACCTTTTTCACGCTTATTCAAAATCATATTGTGACATTGTTTGAGAGATCCCTCTTGGGTTGGAAGGGGAAACTTCCAATCCAAAGTGGTTCGAGGTTGCCTCAAGATTGATTTGCTACAACCCATTTCAGTTTCGATTGTCAACATTTTGGCGCCGTGGCTGGGGATTTCGAAGTTGATATCTATCCCTGGGAGAACGACATTGTCATAGTCCTATGGCCTGGTTGAGCAGTCGGTCATAGGCAAATATTGGTTGCACATGCTCTGGCAACCCCATTAAAAGTTAATGATGGTGATTTCACTGGCAGGAGAACTCAGAATTACAGCTTTCACGCTAGGTCGCCCAATGGATGGAGGCACCTGGTCTACTTTTCTCGGCACTTTACGAGAAAGTACCGTCCCTAGAGGGAGCCGATGTTGTAACAGATATCAAAATTGACTGTGCTGCCCAAAGTACAAATTGGTTTACATTCATTTACATTTGATCATGTATACGGTAGCACTGGGTCTCCTTCAACATCCATTTTTGAAGAATGTGTTGCTCCACTTGTTGATGGTTTTTCCCATGGCTACAATGCTACGGTCAACATATGGAAGAATTGGTTCTGTATAAACGATATTTAGGTTTAAATTACTTATTGAAGACATTATAGTCCGTCTAAGTTCATATGCCTTGAAAATGTTGAGTTCCATTTCTGAAGGCGATCTTCGATGTGCTATCACATGATTGAAAAGTGTTGCCTGATGTTTGGATCATTTGTTGTTATGATGGTGGATATTTGATGATAAGCCCGAGGTCTCAATGTTGAATTTCTTCCCTCCTACCATCGAAGTTGTTTCCAGCATCTCCAACAGTTAATTCTGCCCACTGTCAGATTGAGGCCTATCCTGTCATTATTGTAGGAAATGAACTTGAGGTTCATGTGAGGTATATGTTAACGAAGAAGAAGTTTTCATAGTACACAGATGGAAAAATTGAAACAAATTTTGAAGGTCTGATGTCAGCTCCGGGCAAATGAACATCTGCAATTGTTGCACATCTGCATATAGCGGGTACTTCATGCAAGGTTCTTGACCAAGAAAATTTTGAAAAGTCCATGTTGGAGAAGTTAATATGGATTTTATCATTTTAGAGCTCGCCACTAAGGATCGACTACATATGAAAACATGGGTGATTCCACGATATACTTTTCAGTATTTCCTACCTTCTGAGAAACAAAGGATTAACCAGCACATTGAAGATTCCATATTGGACGCAGAGAAGAAGGGAGAAAAAGTTATAGGTTTGGGTCTTCTGAACAAGAACGCGGACTTGAATGAAAGTGGAAAACTGTTTCTCAAGCAACACGATAATCTCAGAATCCGTATTGTTGATGGTACTACCTTACTAGCTTCTTTTATTTTGAATTCCATTATGGAGAAGGAAACGTTCGAGGTGCTTCTTATTTCTTCGAGAGCATCCAAGGTGGGATCTGGTATAGCAAGGGTGCTTTGTGAACGCGGGGTTAGGGTTTAGCTTCTGGTGGACTCAGAAGAGAAAATCGAGAAATCAAAGATGACAGTGCCTCAGGAATTTAGACACAACCTCTTCCATGTCACAAGTTACCAGTCATGAATTACCTGGAAGACATGGATCGTAGGCAGATCGCTCAGTCGAGAAGATCATATGAAGTCACCCAAGGGCACTCATTTTATTCCATTTCTTCCTTTTCCAATTCCAAATGTTCATACTGACTTTAATTACGAGACCGTTCCTGCAATGAGTGTGCCCAAGAATCTTGAAAATCTGCGTGCCTATGAAAATGGATTGCCCAGAAGAGTTATGAGCGCATGGTGTGTTGGAGGAATTGTGCATGCACTGGAAAATTGGAGTAATCATGAATATGGATGTCATTGATATTTCTAAAGAGTATATTATGGTAGGTGGCTTCATGTGATAATTGGGACGTTACCCTTGTGATAACGGGGGCATTACCATTCACCAGGTGCTCGTCATTGGTGGTGCAGAACATGGAGGCGTATGCAAGAGAATCCACGAGATGGACTCACCGCCTTTCTCAATCCTACCGCTGTCGATGTATTGTCCGTTTGTGCATTTTGGAAAGCCCTGGATGCAATGGCCACTGCATCTTGGAAACCCGGCTACTCTCCTGCAAGAAGACTCTCATCAGGA
Organism: Picea engelmannii; assembly: GCA_009831015.1. NCBI lineage: Eukaryota > Viridiplantae > Streptophyta > Pinopsida > Pinales > Pinaceae > Picea > Picea engelmannii. The sequence continues at coordinate 263,227 of ML787432.1, forward strand.
CGGCCATGTTCTCAATTGGCCCATGCGTCATCTCATCACTCTCGGAATAGCCGGGGGCTTGCTTTTCTTCACACCAACGCGCACTTGATCATTATCCATGGAGACGTGAAGCCAAACAACGTGCAGTTCGACGCATATTTTGAGGCCCATCTCTCAAATTTTGGCCTTGATAGGCTGGCGACAATTCCAGTAGATCCTTCTTCATCCATGCCGACGCCTGTTGGGTCTCTGTGACATGTTTCTCCTGAGATAAATTAATAGGGCAGCTGACAACAAAATCCAATGTCTATAGCTTTGGAATTGTATTGTTGGAGCCTCTGACGAGTAGAAGGCTGGTGATGTTTACCCAGGACGAAGATATAGTGAAATGGAAGAATACAGTGAGAGACTCAAGCTTTTGACTCTGTCGGGGCAACTTCACAACAAGGATGAAATGACACTGCTTCCATTGGCCTTGTGCTTGGCTACAGGACATGGTTCAATTTCATGAATAATATGGGGCACTGCAATTTCGAGTTTGTTCCCTCGTGGGCATTTAAGATCTTTTGGCGCAGCCGCACCCTCACCGGCACGTCCGCTCCCACAGGATCTTCCTTCACTCACGGCCCGCAGAACTCAAAGGTTCCTCTGATTCCCTATAGGAAATCTTTCTTACCCACAGATTTTCTTCTCCTGCTCGATCCCCCTTCCTTGACTTATCGGAGGATCGAAACTCGTGGTTTCACAAGTTCTCTGTTAATCACTAGGCTCTCAAATCCCCGAGACCCGATGGCTTTAGTCAAAGTTGACTTTCTCTCACCTTATCGGGACTTTTTCCTTTATCCCAGTTTCGCAACTCATGATGTTGTGCACTTTGAATTGCCGACTCCCGATACCCGATGCACCGAATCTCCGATGCGCACATGTGAATTGACCTTTCAGCTCCTTGTCACTCCTATTGGGATTTTGGGATTCGCTGGATCGTGAATCCTGCTACCAAAGGATTCGGGACTTTACATTCCCTGAACTCTGATGCAATGCCACCTATTCTCCACTCACTCCCGTGGTCCAACACTGTCCTGAGACTTATCGGGATATCGCGTATCGCGATTCCACGATGTCGGTGTCTCTCGTCTTCAAAACCCCCGATATGTCGAACCTCGACTCTCTTGTATCTCCTGACATGCGTTCCAACATATGAACGGTTCATATCTTGTCGGGATATCGCGTCTCGCGATATCGCCATTCTCGCTGTGACAACTTGGAGCCTCGACTCGTGATTTTCCGATATCCGATTTCACTTATGGATCTTTCAACTCCTTCTGCCTCGGATCGACGGCTCTGCTTCCTCCTGAGTTTTAGAACCTTTCCACACTTGCACGGTAATTCCTCCGCACTATGGGAGATCTGACGGTTCACAGTAACTCGCGGATTCTCCTCGGAGAATACCGACCATCTGTTTCTCCTAGTGAAACCTGTGAAATGACTAAGGATCCCTCCGCGGAACTCGTCACTGGCAACAACAAGCTTACGTCATCCTTAGCAAACTTTCAAGGCACAACTCCTCTATGCTGCCCTTCAAACCTTTTGAAGGCCTTATCTCCCCTGAGCTTATCCATGACTTTGAGTCTTCTGGAAGAAACCCTTTTCTCGCACTCCTTGCAGCAACTCTTCGACCTCGACTGAGTGTTGAAGTCACATGACTCTGCGCACACCTTGCAGCAGTCTTCTGATACTCTACTCAGAATCGCAACTCTGAGACTTAGCTTGTCCTATGCACTCCTTGCAGGACACTATGCCACTGCACTCCTAAGATGAATAGCAACAAAAGTTGCCTCTAATTGAACCCTTCAGTCAACGCACTCCTTGCGGACAAATTCAACTGCACTCCTTGTAGGAATCCTCTGGCTCAATTAGAGAAACAATTGAAACTTATTCACTCTTCCTCTCAGACTTCCATTCAACCATGAAATCACATACACAACATATAAAATCAAATGCATGACAGAAAGGAAACATTCATGAGCATAACATCCATAAATAGAGAAACAACACAAACCATGGATTTTAATCAAAGCTTTCTATTGATTCAAATGCCTGTACATGGGTGTTCTTCATACAATTCTCTGTTTGCTCTCCTCTTCCTGAATGTTGCTGACTAATATTACAATGTACAAAGGAGGGTGTCTATATCCGTTTTCCCTCTTGGACTCTAAAACTATCAAATCTAGAATTAAATTCCTATCTAACCGCATTAACTATATTAAATGCTGACTACCTACCCAAAGGACGAGAGCTATCCGCTCAAGGTCCAAATACAATTTACAAGTGTGCCTCATTAAATCTCCTCATTAATGTTTGCGCAACAGTTTCAAGGTGAAATTCAAAAAAAGAAATTATGCTGGCTTGTCCAGTTGTCTTCAGCTTCCATGCTGGCTCCCTTGACGTGGGCAATGCTCTTGCATCATACTCCTCGGCTTGAAAACTTTCATGGGCTCATGTTCATGAGCTCTTGCACGGTCTGTCCATGCTTCTGGATCACTGCTTCTCTCTCCCAGCTGGCATCTTCCACTGGCTGATTCTTCCACTTGACCAGATACTCTAAGTATTGCTTCCGCCTGGTCTTCTTACCCACTCTCTTGTCTAGTATGCATTCCATCTATGGCTGCTATGCAACCGACAATTGTTTCATCCACTAGATCAATGGATCTTCAGTTCCAGTCTCTTCTTCTCCAGCTCTGTATGGATATAAATCTGTGATATTAAATATCGAAGATATTTCGATGCCATCCGACAACTCAATCTCATAAGCATTTTCTCTGAATTTTCTCAAGACCCTGCATGGCCCGATTTTCTTCATTTTTATCTTATTGTATGTTCCCCTCGATAACCTTTCTTTCCTCAGGTGCGCCAAAACTAGATCACCAAATTCAAACTGAAGTTGTCTCCGATGTTGATCTGCTCTGCGCTTATACTCCTGATTTGATTTCAGCAGTCGCTCCTTCACCTGACTATGAAGTTCTTTCATCGCCTCAACGAATTCTTCTGCACTAGCGCTGCTAGTAGCAGTCTGTTATGAATCCCTCAACTCAGACACTCCCCTCGGCTATGTGCCATACACAATCTGAAATGGACTATTCCCTGTGCTCCGATTCACTGAATCGTTGTACACAAACTCTGCCTGTGGCAATGTGTGGTCCCAACTGCTATGGTGCTCCGTCACCAAGCTTCTCAGCAAGTCTCCTAGACTTCTGTTCACCACCTATGTTTTTCCATCCGTCTGAGGATGATAAGAAGAACTAAACGCCAAGTTAGTTCCTATATTCTTCCATAGCATCCTCCAAAAATGCCCTATGAATTTAGTGTCCCTATCCGAAACTATGCTTTTCGGCAACCCATGAAGTTGAATGACCTCTTTGAAGAACACATTTGTGATGTGAGTCGCATCGCTGGTCTTCTGGCATGGAATGAAGTGTGCCATTTTATAAAACCTATCCACGACCACAAATATTGAATCAACACCTCTTTGTGTCCTCGGCAAACCCAATACAAAATCCATTCTTATCGCCTCCCATGGCCTCTCTGGTATGGGCAATGGCTGATAAAAACATGCATTCTGCTTTCTCCCCTTCGAATGCTGGCAAATTCTGCATCTGTCAAGAAACCTCTTGACATATGCTCGCATCCCTGGCCAAAAATATGACTCATTCAGCTTCGCGAATGTCTTGTCATGGCAAAAATGTCCTACCAATCCACCACTGTGTTTCTCCTTTAACAAGTTCTCCCTCATGGAGCAATTTGGAATACACAGTTGATTGCCTCTGAATAGCAATCCCTCCTGGATCACATAATCTATCCAAGGACTTCTGTCTCTAAGAACTGGATTCTCAGCTGCTTCATACGCTTCTCCAAAATCTGCATCTCCTGCGTACATGTCCCTGAGATTATCAAAACCCAATGTTTTTACTCGGAACTCCTGCAACAACAAACATTTCCTGCTCAAAGCATCAGCCACTTTGTTAGCAGTACCGGAAATGTGTTTAATCACAAATGTGAAATTATGTATATACTCTACCCATTTTTCATGTTTCTGATTCAACTTCTCTTGTTGAGTCACAAAATGCAATGCATGATTGTCACTGTACAATACAAATTCCTTCGGGATCAAGTAATGCCTCCACTTCTTCAGTGCCTATATGATAGCATAAAATTCTTTATCATACGTGGAGTATTTCAGTTTCGCCTCATCGAGTTTCTCGCTGAAATATGCAACCGGCCTGTCTTCCTGATGTTAGAAAAACAGGACTGCAGAGCAATAAAATAAAACAAATGCAGAAACAAAACACAGAAGAAACACAATACAAGAGAGACACAAATTTATGTGGTTCACCCAGTGTGGGCTACGTCCACCAGAGAAATTGCCAGGTCCTTCCTTTATTATTATCCAACAAATGAAGGGATACAACCTACAACAAAACCCGTTGTAACTTCCTCTTCTTTCTCTCACAATCTCCTCTCTCAGAATACAATATTCACCATCATCCATAGCCGCAATACATTTCCTCATAAAAGAGGGTTGCCTTCTAGGGAAACAAACCCTAACATAATCTCTACCATTAGATCTGCGACCTTATAATGAACGGTCCAGATTTACAATGAAATTACAATATACTTTTACAAGGCAATTTTTGCTTCGGGGGCTTTGCCCCCGAACCACCGCTGGGGGCCCGCTTGCCCCCAGACCCCCCAGCCGGGGGGATAGGCCCCCCGGACCCCACAGAGGGGGTACCCCCCTCTATACTCCCCCGTGTGGAAGAGTGTACATACTTTTGGGGTGTAAATACTTCATGGGGTATAAACACGGCTGAAAGCAAGGACCTCTGAATCAAGAAGATAATCAGGCTCCACAACCAACAATCTCCCACTTAGAGACTGATCTCAATAACTCCACCACTGTTGTATATGCTGGAATCTTAACCTTCTTGGACCTGGCAAATTTCTCATCTTCATCTTCATTCTTGAAGACCAACTGAAACTGAGCAAGAACTCAGTTTCTCCCTGGTTACTCCCTTTGTTAACATGTCTGCAGGATTATGGCTAGTGTGTATCATTTCCAGCTT